>QUSF01000006.1:38391056-38528654 GCA_003676055.1 Chloebia gouldiae
AAAGAAAGAAAGAAAGAAAGAAAGAAAGAAAGAAAGAAAGAAAGAAAAAGCCTTCAAAATTCAAAGATTTCTTCTCTTTTTCTCTGTTTCTTTATGACAGTGACTGTTCACAGATGAAAAAGATTATGTGAATTATATGAAAAGTTTCTGCACAAAGGGAATGTAGAGATAATATGAAAGGGATTTGTCCCTGTAGGAAATTAACTCCTATCCTGAAATAAAGTTGATTAAATACATTGCTTCCTTTCGTCTAGTCTTGCTCTCTTTGTACCAATTCTTAAGAGAATGAACGTCTATTCTGCTAAGGTGTTTAATCAACCTCAAAAGCAATTTTTTTTTGCTCTGTGTATTTTTAATGCTATAAACTCAATCCTTTAAATAACAATAAGTCAGTGACACAGTCACTAGATACTGTATATCTTGAAATTATTATGGCTATTAGTGATAACTGTAGGAAATCCAGGATTTCCTGCTTCATGAAAAGATCTCTCTGAGCTTCAATTCCAAGTATAGTAACAAGCTGGACAGGAATTATGGCTGAAGTAACAGAACATATGGTCTCTTATGTACATTGCCAACTTGTCTGAATCTAGGCAATTCCTCATGGTAGACCACAGTCCTGAGAAAGATGTGTGGATTTTCTTAGACTTGGGTCAGGTGGAGAGCATTGGCATTCTCTAACAGTTAAATCTGCTGTAAGGAGTCATTCAAATCTCTACTGAATGTGCTGATCCTTTACCCAGCTGTCTTTGACAACAAATTTCTCCAAGACTGACTTGCTGGCTTCATTTCTAAAAGCTGACCAACAAATTAGGAGAGTCCTTATTCTTTTCTCTTCCTGTTTCTCAGGGCTTTTGTGATCTCAAACTCCATATTTGGTCTTTAAAAATAATAAAACAATTCCAGTCAGTTCAAGATTAAAAAAAAAAAACCTGCAAAAACCCAGTCTAAAATATTTATACAATTTTTGGAAAGCCCTTTGAAAACCATGTTTTTCTTTTTCTTCCATCATCTTCTAAATTAATTGTATATGATGATATTATATACAGTTCTTATTTAAATTATATACGTGAGCTGTATATAGTGATCCACACTGGGAGAGTTCTGTGTTTGTTAGTGAGTTTATACCATATTACTGTAAATAACTTGACTCTGAAAATCTTGATTTTAAGTTATATTAATGTTCCCCAAAACGCATCAGAAGAACCTTGTTTCTGTTTCACTATCTATTCAATGTAAGATTTTCTCTTAATGCTACACATACGGAGATACAGAATCTAGATTTTGATCTAGGGATCAAGGAGGCTAATTAAAAACTGTTAGCAAGATACCTGAACTTTGTATTCTTATGTGAAATAATTCAGGGAAATATTTATTCAGTTTGTACAAAGCTGTGCAGTGGGAGTAGACCACAAGAAGCCTTTCCGACAAAGAGTTTCCATTCATATAGTGCTGTATATGTATTGTGTATTGAAGAGAAAGGTGTGATGTATTTTTTAGAAGCACCACATGAAGTTTTTCACTGTAGTTCATTGCTTTGACTGCTTGTAGTTTTTATTGCTATTATTATTGTCTGGTTTTCAAAATACTGTTCATATTCAAATAATTTTATTACATAGAAGTATCATGTTATCGATTCTCTTGGCTTTTCAAAAGTTTGTGCATCATTATTTTTTTGTTCTTTCTGTCACTAGCCAGTAAAAGTGGCTCTTAGATGTTGAAACTCTTGAGATCAGATAGTGTCAACAGGCTTTGCCTTGACATCCCTGGTATCCAGGAAATTCAGAGTTATTCTATTTGGAGATCAGTAATGGACTTCTCATTGCAACATTGTGCTGAACCAGAATCATTGAGCTAATGTAAAGAATTGAAAGTGACATTTGAGAATTCTCTTTTCTACTACTTCCACTGTTACACACCTACCTTAAAGACATATGCAAATGAGTTAAATCAACTCTCAGGGTCAAAACCTTTCTCACAGCATTCTCCTGGAGAAACTGGCTGCTCATGCCGTAGTTGGGTATACAGTTTCCTGGGAAAAAAATCTGGCTGAGTGGCTCAGAGGGTGGTGGCAAATGGAGTTAAAATCAGTTGTTGGCTGGTCACAAGTATTGTTCTTCTGCTCTTAGTATCGGGGCCAGTGTTATTTAACATCTTTATTTATATTATGGGTGACAGAATCAAGGACACCCTCATTAGGTTTGCAGATGACACCAGCTGAGGTGGTAATATCGATTTGCTGGAGGGCAGGAAGACTCTGCAGAGTGATTTAAACCAGTTGGATCAATAAGCTGAGACCGATGGTACAAATTTCAACAACCCCAAGTGCTGGGTCCTGCCCTTGGATCACAGCACCTCCATGCAGTGCTATAGGCTTGGGAAAGAGTGGCTGGAAACCTGTTCAGTGGGAAAGGACCTGGGCCATACTGGTTCACAGCATCTGACCTTGACCCAATGTGTGCCCAGGTGGCTGTGAAGGCCAAGGGCATCCTGTACCTTACCAGCAATAGTGCGGCCAGCAGGACCAGGGCAGTGATTGTCCTCCTGTACTCAGCACTGTTGAGGCCACACCTCAAATCCTGTGTTCAATTTTGGATGTCATCATAACAAGAAAGATACTGAGGTGCTGGAGCGTGTCCAGAGAAGGGCGGTGGATCTGGGGAAGGGTCTGGAGCACAAGGCTCATGAGGAATGGCTGAGGGATCTGGGGGTATTTAGCCTAGAGAAAAGGAGGCTCGGGGGGGATTTTATCACTCTCGACAACTGCCCAAACAGAGGTTGTAGCCAGGAGGCGGTTGGTCTTTTTTCCCAAGTAACAGGACAAGAGTTCTGACAAGCCTCAATTTTCACCAGAGGAGGTTTAGAGGAGATATTAGGGAAAAAAATTTTCATGGAAAGGTTTGTCAAGAACTGAAACAGGCTGCCTAGGGAAGTGGTTGAATAACCATACCTAAAGGTATTTACAGGACATGTAGCTGTGGTACTTAGGAATACAGTTTAGTGGTAGGCTTGGTAGTAGATTACTGGGTCAACTTGATGATCTTAGAGGTCTTTTCCAAATGAAAGGAGTCTTTAATTCTGTGATTCTGTACTCAGAAGGTATATAATTGCTCAAAACTCTCTACACTCAAATGTGTATTGTACTGAATTTTGCACTAATTACAAAAGATTGGATTTAAAGCCTAAATAGAAGTCATAGAAGAATCTTTTCAATATCAGTAGATCTTACATTAAACTTTTTAAAAAATATGCTAGATATGGGAAAGCTGCAGTTTCTATATGTCACCATGAGATGGTGAAGAACAAAATCACAGTTTTAAATAGCACATGTGACTGTTATAGAGATTACTTGTTAAGAAAATCCTAATACACATTACAAGATAACTTTTCCAGGCTTCCCAATTGTTCCACCATTGTTCAAGTAACCAATTAACTTAAATAAAAACCTTTACTTGGAGTAGAACAGTTTACAGACAATTTCATGTCAAATAAGTGTGTCTGTGCAGTTATGAATCCTATTAGAAGGGTCTACATTGAGTTTTAGAAACCATATCATAGTAATCTCACTTAAATTGACAATTAAAGTGTGTTTTGCTTATGGCTGGCTTCAGACATCCTGTGCAATTTACTAAGTAATAGGAAAAATGTCATTTGCTATATGCAAACTTCTATTAGTATTCTTTGCCAATTTAAGTTTACAACTATAAGACCATTAGCGAGATTTTCTTAGTGCACTACAACCTTACACTTTATTTTCAGAACTATTCTGTATAATGTCAGAATTGCAACACAAATACCTTTGCATAGTTTTCCAATATGCTATAAAAATAAACATGGATTGATTTGATGTAGCCTTGAGTAGATTAGGGAAGCTTTGAGAGTAACAGTCACAATAGCTTATAAGTTTACAGAGACTCATGTCTTTGCAGTATAGAAAATCATAGATGAATGCAAAGTATATTTCCTCTCTTAAAAACATTTCCACTGTGAGAGGCTAGCCCTTTGTAAAAGCAGTCTTATTCACCTGAAAATCATCTAATAATTTCTTTCTAAATCCAACACTTATGAAATACAAACTTTCTGATCAACCATTTATGTGTTCCTTAGTGTGAGCCTAAAGATTTTGCATCCCATATTAATTATACTGCAGATTTTGCATCCCATATTAATATACAGCAGAGGCTGCAATATATAAGAAAACTACCTACACCTCGTAGACTAATTCTGTTTTTCAGAGTAACATGAAGAACAATTCTCTATGAACATAAGGAAAATGAGTTACCTATTTCAGAAATTAGCAAAATATCAATGTTAAAATTACCGCAAAAGAAATCAAAAAATAGTAATTGTTAGGAAAGTAGAATCAAGAAAACCCAACCAACCAAACAAAAAAAAAACCCCACAAACAAACAAAAACACCGATTTTTTTTTCTTTTTTCCCATGAAATAAACAAAAGCTGTATTCTCGCAGAAGAGTTTTTTTGTGGATTATTTGGTTCTTTACCAATATTTTGTAAATATAAAAACCTTTAACGCATTTAGTAAATTCTTTTATCAGTAAATTCTTTTATCTATTTTCATAAGTAGAGTTTTGTAAGAAATATGTGGACTGTTTTATTAAAAAAAATGTCAAACCAGACAACACAACCCAACTGCTATAGTATAGGTTACTATGATAGTTATGCCCAGTGTCATAATTTATTTAAACTATATTAAAATCTATGCCAAGATTTCACTATTTTTGTGAAGCAGCTAATTTAGGATGATAAATTGAAGTCTGTCTTCAGCCAATGAAAAGATAGGAGCACAACCCAAAAAAAGATACCACAATGACAGGTCTCCTGTGGGGTTTCTTATTTTCAGTGTAGCTGTACCTGTGAAGCTGCTAAACTATGTTTTGCTGTTAACAATTTGGTTCCCATGTGTACAGAGTTCATTGCATTACCATGAGCAGACATTAATCTGTTTTTCAGAAGGTATATGCCATATCATCATTGCATGGTAGGTGTTAATTAGTCTTGCATGCTTTAACTTGGTACTGTTCATAAGTCAGGTACACATCACATGACTCCATTTCAAATCCATTCAGAACTAGGTGAAGAACCTGTCCTATGTCACTGAATCCTGTGGGGAAGAAGCACTTTGGAAATTCTTGTAGACACCAGAAAGTCACTGCCAAAGACAGAAGCATTAGTCAATTCATTATATTTGGTCTGTGCTAAGTGCTGCTCTCTGAAATAGCAGGATGCTGGGATACAGCACTGGGTCTACTGTCACCTATGCAGCTGTTGAACAGGTTTGTTACCTCCTTGCAGATAGAAGAGTGACAGTGCAGGTGCTAATCAGGCCTGTGGGGCTGAGCAGGATAATGGTTGGGTCATCTGCTGCAATCTGACAGCTGAAATTGCTCAAAGAGTTTTGGGCCCTAACAGAGACACACATTGCCAAGAGAGCATTCTGGTGCCATTTGTCTGCCAATCTGCTTGGGGACCATGTTGTTGTTTTCCAAACTGCATGGAGAGCATGGAAAATACCATATTTGTATTCTAGTCAGGTTCTGCGCATTACAAAACAGCACAGAGGGTACTTGGCACTGCAGAGGTGACCCAAAGCAGCTTACCTGTAACTCATTGTGTGTTCCTGGCAGATGAGAAAAATAGCAGGCTCCTAAATGCCATGAGAGGGTGAACTCTTGCAAATACGACAAATTAATTTTGTACTGGAGCATTACTGCTGGGAGGTACTGGCTCTGACTTCTCTGTGATTTGCTGTGAAGTTTTCATTGTTCAGACATCACAGGTTCTCCTTTTCGAGGTTTCTGCATTTAAAAAAATTACGAATTCTGATTTCCTGCTCTGCCACTTAGGTCTGTATTGCTCCGTAAGTATTTCTGCTTACTTCTTTGACTCTTGGAATAATGACACATTCACATGATGGTTGAGAACATCAGGATCTGGATTATCTGTCTTTGAAAAGAGCAGGATATATTTAGTTTTCATATAGTTTGGAAATTTTCTGATGTCTCAGATAGCAGTAGTAATAATTCAGAGGTGTTTCATATTTAGAGAAGAGGAATACATTCAGGAAAAAAAATCAATATTTGCTACTAAAATTCTGAAAGATTTTCAGCTATTTTTGACAAAGGAAACTGTGTTAAATTCAGCAGTGCTATGTCAGAATAACTCACATCTAAGAATTTGTCTTAGTGGAGGTAAGTATTTTGAATGAGATTTATCTCAGTTAATTTTCACCATCCAAAATGTGGGTGTCAAACCTAAGGGATTAGTCAAATCTAAAGGGATTAGGAGAAATAGAGAAATTAGTATCTGATTTCTTAGAAATCTAGCCTGTGTGCCATAAATTACACTGGTCACACTTATTTTGTTTTTGACTAATGTACTGAGAATCTTCCTAATGCAGATGATGATCTTGTAGCTTCAGAAACCAGGACTACATAAAGCCAGCTTTCTCTTCCTCCAGCCTCTAAAAATATGTCAGTGTAACCCAACTTCAAGAAACAAAATGATAGCATCAGTCCCAGATGGAAAGGGCTGCAAAAACAACAGGTGCAAGAACAAGTCTAAAATTCCTGGCTTCTTCATGCTTTTTACTTCATGATTTAGGCGAGCAACACATTTGCTAGCAATATGTCTTAATAGAAAGTATGTGTTTGCAGATTAAAAAAAATGAGTTAGGGAAGATAAAGAAGAAAATAAAATTGGTGCAAAATAAGAGATGGAACTTTATCAGGATTGTGGTATTAAAAGGCCTTTTTATTTTTACTTGGTTATTTTTACCTCATGAAAAAAATGAGGGTTCCTTGTGTCAATTATTTTATTATGAAATACTATAATTTGCACTCAGCCTTTTGCTCTACAATGACTTGTATAACTTGATATCTGTACTGATATTTTATTCTAAATTCAGGCTAAAATCAAAGTGTTAAACTTCAGCACAAAAAATGTGAGACTTCATACAAATTTTGGAAATATTAAGTAGCAAACTGAAACTTTCAATAGAGGGGAGACATTAACACTTCCTCTACTAGATCTTTGGATTTTTTAGTACAACGTAATCTATTTTGATATTTTAAACACTACAATATGTATTTCAATCTTTTTTTCTTGTGGGATACTAATAAAGGCAGTATGCTTTCTGTTCATTTCCTCCCTTCTTCTCTTCCTCTCTTTCCTCCATCTGCCTCTTTCTTCTTCCCTATTTCTCTCTCTGTACTTCTCACAGTTGGTTCTGTGTTGGCAGACCTTCTCTATGGTGTGGAATATGTTGCCCAGGAAGCCCAGGAAACTGATGGAATCACTGCTCCTGGAAGTATTCAAGAGACATGTGAATGTGACACTTGAGGATGTGTTTTACTGGTGAATATCACAATGCTGGGTTAATGGTTGGACTGAGCCTTAGAGCTTTTTTCCAGCCTACACAATTCTGTGGTGAGATCATCACAGAGAATGCAAGTGGCCAAACACTGGCAAAAGTCTGTTTTAACTGCCACAAAAGAGTGGATGGATGTGCTGCCTCTAGCACAAGCCAATTTACAAAGCTGTCAGAGAGATGACCCTCTAACTATGTATATTTTAAATATTTAATGGGAAAGACATAGAGGAAGGAAGGAAGGAAGGAAGGAAGGAAGGAAAAGAAAGAAAGAAAAAGAAAGAGAAAGAAAAGAAAGAAAGAAAAGAAAAGAAAAGAAAAGAAAAAGAAAAGAAAAGAAAGAAAAGAAAAGAAAAGAAAAGAAAAGAAAAGAAAAGAAAAGAAAAGAAAAGAAGAAAAGAAAAGAAAATAAAAGAAAAGAAAGAGTTCCAGACTGATGAAGGCAGTACAAAGTATTCTGGAAAGTAGAAGGTAACCGGAAAATTAATAGATTAAAAAATTTCTTAGTGAAAATTATTATCATATGCATCTGTTTAGTCCTCTTTTTCTTCACGCATACAGGAATTTTTAAGTAGAATTTCATTTATAAAATACTAAATGGTTGGAGATGAGTGCATCCACCTCTTTTATAATGAGCTTCCATAGTACTTTTTTATAACTACTCCCTAGTAGATAATCCTTTTTTCAAATTCATTTTGTCACATTTAAAAAGAGAAAAATTACCCCAAAAACCAGACACTGGAACATCTTATGTACAATCAGCAGAGGTGAAAAATCTAGTAGTCCAAATCTTGGCTAAATGGACAAATTTAGAGAGGAAATTATTATCAGTGTTTTTGGAACTAACAGAGGGATTATATTTTGCTACTTTTTATAAATTCAAACATCATACTATTTCTTGAGTATTTGTGCCAAAAATATGATGACCCAAAATGCATCTCTGAGTCACTTTTTTTGAAAACAATGTCCTGTAATGTAGTCAATTCCTTCACTGTTCCCATATATATTTTCTTGATTTATAAAATATTTTATTGTACAGCAAATCACACAATGACAGTAGTGTCTCTATTATTTTTCTATCCCATCAATATAAAAAAAACTCTTCATAAAGACAGAATTTTTTCATAGCTGCTGATAAATAGATGATAGGATTTTCTATAAATCATCAGAAAGGGAGTGTCATTATAAAAAAAAATCTAGGGGGAAAAAGAAAAGTAAAAGGAAGAAAGAAACAAGACACAAGAAGAGGACAAACAATCAGTATGGAATTGTCAAGAACAAATACTCTAAAAACTGTCTGATCCCTTTTTTAATAGAGCAACAGGTCTAATATATAGAACTGGAACAGTAGATATATTTCTTGATTATAAGGAGCCATTTGGCACATATTCCCTTGATGTTCTGATGTGAAAAATTCACAGTTAAACCTGTGATTCTACAAGAATATTATGTGAAAATCATTTGGTAAAGAAAAAAGAGCTCACAGGCCTGAAAAGTTATATTTCTACAGAAAAAATAAATTGCAGTGTGGGAATGACTGCTGTTTAGAGAAAAGACTTTTCATACAAAATAAGAGACTTTTAAAGAAGAAAGGATTTGTGCATAACATCTTTGAAGTGTGGTCCCTTCCTCTTCATCTTTTATACCCAGTATATAGTTACAAACTGTAAGGAGGCCTCAGAGAAATCTAATCTCTATAATGGTCCCTCATAATAGTAAAAACATATAGTAAGTCTAAGATTCCTCTTATTTAACCATAACTATCTAACAGTGACTTCTGACTTGATAGTTTCCCTGACTTCACTTAGCATCATATTTGTGAACATGACCTTTGAGCTCAGACCAGGCCACTTTTTCTATTTCTGGAGATGGACAAATTGCTTATCATTACTTTGATCTTGGGCACCCCAGCAATTCTGATGCCTAAATTGGCTAGTATAATAGGCAATCTGAAGGCAGGATGGAAACCCAAGCCTTAGTGTAAGGAAATCTGACAAAGATGTTCTGGGCCTTTTGGAAGCCAGTCACAAAAGACTTCAGTAGTCAAAGTATTGCCATTGGTGAGTCTCAGAAAGGAAATAATTTCTGAAGACAGATACTATAAAAGTTCCCAGTTTCCTGGGTGTACCAAAGGACTTTAGACATAGGAAATACCATAGAATTAAGACCAAAAAATCAGTCAGATAATATTTCAAGAGAGTACTATAGTAATGTAGGGCTGATGAAAAATATAAATAAAGTAATCCAACAAAGACTAAAGTATTTAATACCTGATTGAAATTTAAATGGGCTGGGAAGTTTAATGCCTTTTCTCTTTTGGAAGTGACATGATTTTCTTAATGTCCTCAAGTGGTCAGGGCTGCAATTTTATAACTGTTCAGAAAGCAGAATTCTAGGACTAGAATGACCTCTGTGACAATGCCCGCAGGAGTGATTAAATGCTCAAGACAGAAGAAAAGTTCTTGCTACTGAATTTGTGACCCCATGAGTTACAGAACAAAGATTTACTTTGTAGGTATCCTGTTTGTGTATTGACCAAGCCTAACCTTGCTTGTCCTAGGAGACTCTAAGATCATAACTCAAAGAAGTATGGCCACAGGCCATCAGTATCAACACCCGGAGGATCTGACCGCCTTTCTGGTTTGTGCTTGGATGTGTTTTCTTTTAAAGGTTTCACCCTTTTTTATTTACCAAGATACATTATTTCAACTGTTCTGTAGAAGGACCAACTATAGAAAGATTATAGTTTCCTGTGAAACTTTCAACTGTAGAAGAGCTTTTACAATAAAAAGAAACATGATTTCTTAAGTAGCAGGGAACAAAACTGAGATCAGAAAGTATTTAACCTCATAGCAATCTTCAACTTTTCTGTAAATTCTGATCTGCTCTGCATTTAGTAAACTCAAAGACTCAAGCTCATAACTTCACTCAAGCTTTGAGCTGTTCTGTTTTCCTTAGATTATTTTTGGTGTTTTTAGTTTTGTTATTCGCAGGTGCACTCTAAAGAAACTAACCTGGGATGCATTGCTAAAAATTCTTGGTGGAAGGAAAATAAGATATTCTGAAAAAAAAAAAAAGAGGTAGTTTTAATAATTTCTTCTTTCTAACTAACCTCTGAGGGCTCTGAGCACAAACACACAAAACAGTTGCTTCCCACTTTTAATAAGATAAGCATTATTTTTACTCTTATTGACTTGGAAAGTTAATAAATAAACCAGACAAATTTAGCAGATTATAGAGGTCATTTTCATACCTACTAAAGGTCATTCTGTTGCACAAAAAATTGACTTTTCTAGATCTTGATTGACAATCTTTTATGTTCACATTTACAGAAAGATCAGGTTAAATTGTATATTTTACTGTTTTCCCCAAATGTCAAAACAAGACAGATCTCTCCTAGAAGCAGATGAATCATAAAAATGTACAATATCAATGTGTTATCTTTCTTGGAATATTTCCTTAGAATCACTTCTCATGGATCCTGCAAAATTTTGGACATTAATGGACTCTGACCACTAGTTAAACATAACTCAAAATTACTTTGTGTTCCTGTCTTGTGTTTGAAATATTAATCTTGGTCCAGCTGTTTAGGCTGATTCGAGCTAGGATAATTTTGCATATGTAGGATTCAGCTGCATAACAGGCAGTTTATTAGCAAGTGGCATAGAATCACAGAACTGGAAGAGACCGACTCCTGGACAATATTATCCATTGCCTACTAAGAAAGGTTCTAAGCACTGGATGTGGACTGTGTACAAACACCATCAAAAGCAAATGAATGTGGTCTCCTCCAAGTTTGGTGGCAGTTTTGCCTAATGGGAAGGGAGAATAGTAATTGCTGTTTGTGCTCAAATACTAGGAGGCCTAGATTAGCTTTCTGCCAGGGGTCTTTATTAAATGTTAGGAACAGGAAACTTTTCCTCTCCCTGGATTCTTAGGCATAGTGTCTTTTTTTTTAAATTATTTTTTATTTGTCTAGAATAATAATCCGATTATTGTTCCCTTTTCCCTTCAACCATTCTTTATATTTTTCTTAGTCTCCTTTTCCTCTACCCATCCTTCAATAAAATGCATGTAAGTATTTTCCTGACTAGACCAAGGAAGGAATTAAATTGCTGTGCAAATCACTGAAGCATCACACAAAGAACTACAGTTACGTTCTTCCTTTGGGGAATGGGAGAGGAGGAGGCAGAAAGGCTTTGTGTATTTTATAACAGTGTATTTCTGAAATCATAACAAATTCACTTTGTTACGAGGCCAACAGGTCTAAGGATAGTCTTTCCACTTAAAGACTCTTGGAAATACAGAATCCAATAGCTGGGGCTTTTTCAGTATTATGCCTTTTTGCTTTTTTCCTTTTTCCTTTTTTTTTTTTTTTCTTCACAATTCATTCTGTTTTTATTTCTGGAGGAAGGTTGAGCATAAATAAATAAGATTTTCAACTTAGACCTTTATAAAATTGGCATCTATCTCTCTCTGATGTATTCTCAGAGGGACATGAAAGTCATGCTAAATTTCTTTCACAAACAGTAAAGCCTTTGGGCAGTTGATTTTTGCTTTGCTTTGGCTTTTTTTTTGTTTTTTTTTTTTTTTTTTTTGGAGGTTGGGTTGGGGAAGGCTGGTTTTAGTTTTTCTAGAAGTACTTTAATTTTTTATTACTATTAATTAAAAAGCAAAAGCATAAACATCCCTTTGGGGGTTGGTTAGAAATAGAGAGGAGAGGGAGGGGAAGCAGGTAACGAAGAAAATGAAATTATTCAATCTTAAAATGCCCTGGAAATTTTCTGAAAATAGGAAAAGTTCTGGAAAGAGGATAGTAGCCAATAGACTTTATAGATAGGTAGTTCCCTTCCTGTATTCCTGTAGGAGAGAGGAGTTTATTGTTTCCAAATTCCCTGAGGGGGAATTACAGCCAGATGACTGCTCACTTGCAGATGACTGGCATCTTGATCAGCAAAAAATGAAACAAAAATGGAAGAGTTTTGAAAATTAATTAATGGCAAATATTTATGAAACTTTATTTACGACTCTTGGTGCTTATTTTGCATTGCTAATTGTGGATGGAAGGACTAATTCCTTTTGACTCATTACTGGTGTCAGTCAAGAGCAACTGTTGCATCAGCAGATTAAACACGGCATAAAAATGAAATTAGAAAAAATGCCGGGCAGCATGAAGCTGGACAAAAACTGGGAGCATAGGACTGCTCATGAATATCCATCTGAGACCTAAAGGTTGATCATTCTGTAGAATTTAAATTTCATTTAGTTCTGTGATCCCTAAACTTTTAACCCATTTACTTGCTTATGATTGTTTATATTTGCCAGTCATAGATAATACATAGCTGATAGCTCATCTTAATATATTAACTAGAATAATCATCATTGGCTATTTATAGCTGAATCACTGATAATATCACTCATCAGATTTAGTTTAGATTTTTATTGTTGCATTCAAATAGTAATTAATGGTAGTTGCTATCTTAATCCAGTTGTCTTCCTTTGGAAATCTGCATCCCTTCATGTCTTTGCATCCATGCCTGCTACTGGAAAATTTCATTACTGGCAGTCTAGATGCTTGTCTCTTTACAGAGGTGCCTGTAAACATTGTCCTCTGCTGGCATGTGAGTGATTTCTGAAATCCCTTCTGACTTTAAATACTGTACATCTAATGAGTATTTGGAGATTATACTCTGTGTTGTCTTCATCTAGTCTAATCTAGCCTAGTCTAGACTATACCAGATCTTTTTCAAAACAGAACCAGTCAGTCTCACTTGAAAATTGCACCAGATTTAAAAAAAAAAAAACAAAAAAAACAAAAAACAAAGATTAAACAAATTCTGGAAGCTGAAATGTATGCTCCTGATCCACCTCCTCTTTTTCTACCTCTGTGTGGTCAGGAACTTTTTAAAAAACAACCTTGTAGCATTCCTTGTGTATTTATTGAGTATTCCTTGAGTAATCCACAAAACTTTATTAGTGTACATATTTAGATAGAATTATAATTTGTGTTTCTAATTATGTAATTATTTTAAAACTCTTTGATGTGTGTAATTAGCACAGTGTATATCATAGAATCATAGATCATCAATATCAATGATATCAATAATTGAAAAAAAAATAAAAGTCCACAATCTTCACATAAATAGGGCTCTAAGGCTTTTGTATTTGACCTGTTCTAGTACCACGTGTTCCATAAAGTTTCTACTAACCTTTTGAACACTGACTTCTTTGCTCATTTGCAAGCTGCCAAGCTTATTCTTATATTATGAATCACATGCAGAAGTGGCTTGGATACAAATACACACCTAATGGCAATAGTACAAGGTGAGGCATTAACATCTGTTGATTCTTTGAGTTAATGGTGAAGAACATTAGGCACATTTTGAGGAAATGAGAAACATTCAGAGAGGAAGGTATATTTGCACTGATGGAGGATCCTCCATATATAGGTAAGTCTCTTAGCCAAAAATAGTTAATGCTTTTCTTTTGAAGGCAGAGTGAGTATACAGGTAAATTCTTGATAAAAATGTAGCTAAATAGGTAAGGTAACAAGTCAAAGGGTAAATCAGCAAGTAAATTTCATCTGCTTACTAGACTAACAAACTGTCAGGTGCAAATGAAAGAGTAGATTTGGATGCCATAATTAAAGGGAAACTAGAGCAGACTTTTAAGTCACAAAAGAAACTATTTAAAATATCAACATATTGTAGAAGAGGTAACGCTTACTAATTCCTCTATAGCTGTTTTTAGCATGGTATCAGTATTTCTCATATTGCCCACACAAAAAAGAGTTAGAAAAACATTTGTGTCTCTGTTACAAAACATTTATCATTTATTTCTGGGGGGGAAATAATGTTTTACTTAGGATTCATTGTTTTACAAAACGAGATTCTGCATGTACTTGTATACCCTGGTGAATCTTATTTACTGGCTAAGGAATTATGTGATGGTAAAATTAGGCTTTCAGTGCACAGTTAGACCCAAGTTAGACCTTGCTAAATCAGTGGAAAACTCTAAAATACTTTCTTGTTTAAATACTTTCTCGTTTAATACTTACTTGGTTTAAATGTTTCTGTAATTAGCAGAGCTCAGGATCAAGGATCTCACAGTCACTGCTGTTTACACTTCTAGAACAAATGTATTCAAGTGCTGGATCTTAATAGAGGAGTTGCTGCTTTCCCTTGCAGCCTTGTAGCAAATGCTTTGTCCTCTGAATACCCTGCTTCTGTTTGGCTGCCAGGGTTGCCTCTGGAGTAAGGCAGTGTGTTCATTCCACAAAGACAGACAGACAGTCATCCAAAGAGCCTCTCCAGTTAAACAGTCTGCATGAGGAGTACACTGTGTTTGGCTCCCTTCACACAGGAATCCTCCAGCTCTACCCAGAAGGATGTGGATACTGAAATATTCAATATGTTTTCCTAGCATGAGAAACTAATGAATCACACCTTCAACACCATGCTACAAACCATCAATGAAGCCAACACAAGAGTCCCATCTCATTGCTCTGAGGACTTTGAACAGAATCATCTATTATAAAAAAAAAAAAATCATTTCAGTTAGGCTACTAATCTTTAGTATGAAGTCAAAAGCTCAGATCCAAGTGTTAAAGTATACAGAGTAACTTTGCTCCATAGAAACATGTTCTTGGCATTCATGCAGCACATTTCAACAGGACAGTGCTTTCCCATTGGTGGAGCCCATGAGACAATAAAGATTAAGCCTGCCTGCCATTATATGCCTTCACAGAGCCTTGAAAAATGAAATTCCAGTGGCAGATGACTTTTCACAATAGGGCTGTGGTAATAACTAGAAAGAATATTTTTCTGAATAATAACAATAACAATAACAACTATAATAATAATTATAACTATAACAACAACAACAACAACAACAACAACAACAACAATAATAATAACAACAACAACCCCTCGTGCACACACCATGAGACAAATGTAGATAATATCATCATAACATCATCACCATTAACATGATGAAGTTAATTCTGAACTATTTTTTCAAGTTATTGTAAAAAGAACTAATAAAAAAATTCAAAAAATTCTATAAAGGAAGGTGTCGAAAACAGACTTGGAAGCTGAATTTTTTTGGCACATTCTCTCACTTAATACTTTTTAACATTTGTAATTTGACTCCTATCAATAGAAATCTGATGACTCACTCTAATGATTCTTTTATCTATTTGAAATGTATCTTAAATCAGAGTTTAAGATTTGCTTTAGCCGGGCTTGGGGAATATAGTGATTTAGGATTGCAGCTGCCAGAAAATAAGTGAAAGGAGGAAAATGGAGTTTCCTGACTTACTGAATTGGAAGCTCTGACCACTGCTTAAGATCTCTAAAGGTATGCTGTTATCTTCCAAAAGAAGAATTCTGAATCTATTCAGTTGCTTCAGCTTTTAAAACCAGAAATGGTTATATGGTAATTTTGAAAAGTACTGAAGCTCAGCATGGTTGAAATGGTAGATACAATACTACACTGAGACTTTCCTTCATTTTCCTTTATATATCCTGTTTCAACTTGGATATGTTTCTATTTTTATTCTCCCATTTCATAAAATGGTTTAAGGGTGGTGTTATTGTAGAAAGTTTATTTATTCTAAGTGGAATTTTTGTTACTTTATATAATCAGCGATATGAAAGGAGAAAAACTACTGCAAAAAATGATGGAATAATATAAATTGGAAGGAATCTTATGGTGTCATGTAGTCTAATTTCCTGCTGAAAGCAAGGCCAGTTTGAAAGTTATTTTTTGTTACTTAGGTCCTTGTGTTGTCTGAGAACCATCTAACCTGCACATGAATAAAGGCAGGACTTCTGGGGAATAGGAGTTGAAATTATGTAAACTAAACCCATTTTCACATATTCAAAGAGATTAAATTTATAGCAGTGCAACAAATACTTGAGGACCTGACTTGATGGATACAATAGTATTCTTTTAATATACTTTTAGCACAATTTCAATTGTTCAGTTATGTTGCCACAGATTTATTGTAACAGTAGAATGATGCTGTATGAAAATTAGTTCTCATAATCAGGATGATTGAGTTTACATCCCTTAATATACTGTGTTTTTCCCAAACTAATTTTTCTGTCTTCACAATCTGACTGTAAGACATTATCATAATGGTATAATGGTATATCTCTTGCACTTTCCAATAGTGTAATTGCAGGTGGCTGCCTGTGTTGCAAAGAAGGAGATCTGTTGGGAATCTGCTGAGACTGATACACCTTTGTAGCTTAATGCATACCAAACACCTCCTGGATATAGTAGTTCATACCAATACCCTTTTCCTTTGCTGACTTATTCATCACCAGCTCCCAAACTTCTTTGAGAACTTAAAGAGCACTCCTAACCTTTCATTGCCTCAGAGTGTTATACTGAGTGCCACACAGCGTGATATTAATTCAGCATGATTGTTCCAAAATAATAATATATGTTCTTGCTTGCCCATTTTTTCTGAAATATGCACAAATAGGGGTAAGCAAGAGGCTTATGACGTTATTTTCAGCCTAACTACCTGGAAAATAACAATGTCAAAGCAACTTGAGGTACATGCAGAATATACCTTTGACCTCAGGAATCTGAAAAAAAGCTTAATGTTTTTGAATATAGAAACCTTCATTGTCATATATATATATATGGACATAGCCAGTTAATCTGTCATTGAATATAAATGTAATGTTCTCACTAAGAATTATACTTTCAAATTTTTAGAGCTATTCTTAAAATTATATTTTTAAGGGTCTTTTTTGCTCCTTCTGAGAAATTCTGCTCCAAATTTTTCCACTAAAATGACAGAAAGAACCAAAAATGGGATGTGATCTGCTTACCAAGCACAAGGCTTGCCGTCTAATAATAGTAAAGCTACTGAAAACATCACAGTTTAGGATCCAAAAGCCATCTTTTTTTCTTCCAACTTGTGGCGGTATGTGAATTAGAAGGGATCAAAACCTGATGATAGATCAGGCTATCCTAGTGAAGCAGGTAAACAGAACAAAACAAAACAGAAAACCATAAAAAGATAAGCACACAAGAACTTTTGGGTTACTGGCATTTTCCCATGGGCAGGAGCCAATCTAGGTTGCAAAGAAGTGGCCGTCATTCATAGTTTTATCAATGCTAACTGTGCTATAGGATTTGGGTGTCTGAGTACATATGTGCACTTAACAGCTAAATTTCAGCAACACCTACGGAGTGAACACACTTCAGTCAGCCCTGTGAAAATAAAGAGGAGAAGTTCAGCTTTGTCCTGAGGGAACAGATCAGTTTTGTAGGCAAATGCATTCCTCATTGAGCAGAGCAAAAATGGAGTTTACGAAAGTGAATTGTGGCAGCATGATATCAAATACTTTTTTGCTGTTTTGGTGTAGAAAATGTCTTAATAAATTCAATTTTTGAAAAAAAATCAAACAACAAACCAATTATACATGAACAAGAAATACTTCCCAAAAGACTAATGTGTCTAATAGCCAAAGATTATGCACTACATTCTCAGATAAAAAAAAACCCAAAACAAAACAATATGAAATTTTCCAGAATTGCAAGAGTGCCTTTTATATATAAAATTATATTCTTGATTTTAAAATCCCAACAATGCTTGTTAAGTGTCTTTATCATTCTTTTCTACAGTAAATATAACAGTGTTTTTACAGGTTCTGGGAAAACAGACACTACGTAAACTTTAATTTTCTTATTGTAGTTTTAGTCAATATTGCAGCTAAAATATATATCCTCTATATTTTTCTTAGAAGTTTTTATTTTACTCTATATCACTTATGTTTAAGAATAATTTTGCTTTTAAAGATGGATTTGTAGCTTGCATTTCATATACATACATTCTTTCTTTGCATATCTGCAAATTCTCATCTTAGTCCACCAGTAGAATGACTCAGAAATGATATATATAAGGCATGCCTGTCAGGAGTTCTGCCTCTTTTTATTCTAGTCTTGATAATGTGTCTTCTGAGTGATACTTCTGGGACCTGGGTTTCCACAGGTCACTTTTAGGCTTAGAGGTACTTTGTCTTTCAAATGTAAAGGGAAGAACTGAGCTGTGGAATTAATGTAGATGTGAAGATATGCCCACTCCAGTATAAGGTCTTTGAAGCCATTGCCAAGAAATCTTCTGTAGAAAGGAGAATTTCTTTTGCAAAATATGCTTTGAGAACCTTTTAGTCTTTGGATAATTCTTCCTTCTCTTCTCCCAGACCAATTAACTCTGAGCTGTAAAAAGAAACTGTGTTCAATCTTCCTTCAGGTCTGTTCCATTTGTCTTCCTCCAGCATCTCCTAAATCTTTGCCTCTATGATGCATCTGTGGACTCCTTCAGAAACAAGTAATTCCTTTGCAAGTCTTGGAATGATACTGTAGATTACAAGGCAAAAATATGAATTGCAGGGGGCAGAAGGTGAGGGATGAAGATAAAAAAATTCAATTTCAATAATCTCAAAAGTCTGCTTTGTATTAACTCACTCGATTTTCCTTTTTCCCCCCCAGTTCTTATTTGCAGATGGCTCCACATCCAAAATTTTCTTATTAAGTTTAGAAGAGGAATAAACTGAAGAGAAACATAATTGAAAGTGTCATACTTTCTCTAGTTTCATGTACCAGTCTTTGAGCCTGTCGCAAAATACTGCATAATGCATCTTCCCCGTTGTTCATGGACACATTTTTAGAACCATAAAGCAAAACCCTTCAGAGTTAGTGGTTATCTGTCACTTTATTTCCATGCACCATTAATTATTGCCTTTGGGTGGTCCTATCAGCCTGACTGATGTTCGACAGCCTTGGCTTTGATTTTGTGTAGTTCATTGCTCCTTCTTGAAAGTGCATAGGAGATTCACAGTATAAAAAAGCCAATCTCACTGCTTTGAGCTAGAACAATGTTTCAGTTACATTATAAAATAAGTACCAATTGATAAAAGCAATACATAAACTGGACGTTACTGTTATCTGTTTCTATCTTATTTGAACGATAAAATCCAATTTACCATTTATGTTTTCAAATTAAACTCAGGAAATGAGAGCATCTTAAATCACAACTTCTCATGTTCTGTGGCCAGCATGAAGCCTGAAACTCTGTTTTCTTATCTAAAATATGACTGGTGTCTAAGACTCTTTGACAGCTGTCAGTGGAAATTAAAAGTCCTTGACAACCCTGCCCTTGTTTATTTCAGCAGCAGTGACATGGGTCAAAGACAATTAGGTCCAGTAAATATGGCTTGAAAATATGACAACTTTGTTAGGATTGCTTCACATGTCTTAACGGAGGCAAACCAGTGACCTTTAGCCATGAAGACACAATATATTGCTTTCTGTGTACTTGATATGGTTTATTTCAAGTTTCAATGAGTGAAGAATAAATCTGCCTGAACACCTTTATGTGAAACTCCTCTGTGAACTGTAATGAATGTTGTTCACTGTCATAATCTAAGACAACGGGCTTAAAAACTATGAGTTAATGCATGTTTAGTGACTGCATGAAGCTTTACACTCTGAAAAAAAATATTAAATGATCTTGCCTTCAAGATCCAAATCAAGGGCCTCTGTATTAACTGTAGCCTTTATAACCCTGCTCCCCAGGAACACAGAAAACAGGATCCTATTCAGTACTGCAAAATCTATGAATTGGATATTTTGAGCACCAGGCAGTAGTTCTGGTTTTGCAGACTCCCCTAAGCACAAATAAAACATAGTGTTCTATTACTCACAATGAATTCATAATTTATGCCTTTGCATTGACTTCACATCTCTTGGTTCCCTCAGTCAAAAGCCTGAAACAGTCCGTGCCTTCTCACAACAGCTAATGCAGATATATCCATGGAGATGTGTCTAAAGGCAGAAATAAGCCATGACCAAGCAGGGCAAGTTTCTCGTAGCTCAGTGAACAGAGAGAGGAAGTGAGAATTGATGGTTCTACTCTAGCAACATAAAAGAACCTTCATTAATTAAATATTTAATTTGATATCTTTTTTATAAATGTATTTTATTACAGTGACATCAAAACTAACATGTTAGATTAATCCTTTCATTTCAAATATCTTCTTTTTCCAGAAAGGAATTTTTTTTAACCTCATCTCACCCTCTTCTTTAAGGCCTTTCCAGCTCTCCATTGCTAGGAAGTAGACTGTAGATGCTTCATTGGTCAGAGTCCTCCAAAATACAATTACAATATTGAGTCATTTTAAAAGTAATGATGGCTTTCTGAAAATCTCCAAATACAGAATGTATCAGAATCTCAATATATCAAGATAAATCAGAAAAAACACTCCTGTCTTTGCCATTGTATGTATTTTAGGTTTAGCTATATGTTTTGTCAGCCAGTAACTCTGAATATTGTAAAACTAAGCACATATAAAAATAGTCAAACCATTTGTGCAAATTCACAATAGTAAGTAAAGTCACTTATTAAGGCAAGCCATATTGTTATCTTTGCTTTAACATCATAAAGAGTGAGGTTATATTTCAGAGTCATTGCATTGAAAGGTTTCTTTAGGCTTTCTCAAAGTATTTTAGAAAAAAGCAGTTTAGCAAATGCCTCTAACTTTCTCATAATGAGGCTATAGGAAAATGAGAAGTTATTTGAAATACAGGATAGGAGTGTTCTCAGCTATTACATTTAAGCTGAAATTAGATATTGTTCAAGTACAGTGGTGAATCATATGTCCTGCTGAAAACAAGGTTTCTGCTTAGAGGTATTCATCACATGCTTAGGGATCTTTATAACCAAAATGCTGAAGAAAGTAGTTCTCAATAAAATGTATAGACATATTATCCCCAAAATACTAAATTGTTTTTCCCGCACTCCATTTTCCTATAACATCTTCAGCACGTACATTGACTGGAGGCAATAATTTATCATCGACTCAAGATTTATTGTAAGAACCTGTGATTCTGCCAAATCAGGATGCTGACTTTAAGATATATGGCTATTAGAATATTATAGCTTTAGAAGTTTAGTTAACTTCATGAGTGTTCACAGACTGAAAAGAATCCCACAGATTTTTCTCTCTTCCTCACAGGTACCTTCCTTGGATATTCACTTGTTCATTGTTGTTTCAATAAAGTCTCATCTTCATTGTAAATCTTCACACAAGAATCACTTTAAGCATTTCTTTACTAGTGTCACTGCCTTTGATTTTTGGCTTTTAATTTGCTTCTGCACTGCAAAGCAGATAGTACAGTTGTTTCAAAACAATAACTGACATTTCTTTAAATAATCTATAGACAGTTTGTTCATCCCCCCAGTAGGTGTATCTTTTCTACAAGGTACAGGGTAGCTGTGGTATCACCATTGCTAGATACCTTCCAGACCTGGCTTTTTTTGGGAGGCCTGAACAGCTGCCTGTTTTTATCCAACACTGCAATTGCTGTTGTCTGCCACTGATGGCTAAAGGCATGTTCATCTACCTCTGTGTGACCAACTTAGCCAGGTAATTCAGTTGGTTTTTCTCCCTGAAAAAACAGGGAAGCTACATATTACTGGTGAAGAAGGGTGGGATTTATCAGAGCAATTCACTGAGTTAAATTTTGGATGCTAATCTGGAAGACTGAATCCTCTCTTGACTGTAAATTGTACGAATATCAGGAAGGCAAAATATCCAACACTGATCCTTGAAACTTCAATGTTGTGGATATTTCCTATAGCTTCGACTACATCTATGTAATTATTCAAGATCCCTTGCCTCTATGTTACTGTATTCCTAGGACAAGGAAACAGCCCCAGGCAGCAAGTCTTAATGGAAAATATTATCAAGCACTGGAACAGGCTGCCCAGGGAACTGAGGACCCATCATCCCTGGAGGTATTTAAAAGACACAAGATGTGGCACTTGGTGGCATGGTTTAGAGGAGGGTTTGGTAGTATTGGGTTAGCAGCTGGACTTAATGATCTTAGAAGTCTTTTCCAACATAAAAAATCTTATTATTCTATCATTATGTATAATAAAAGCCAGAAATTTACTGCAGAAGTGCCAAGGTTGTCACATCGTAAGACTATTACAGAGTTGAAAATCAGCAGCAGAAGGAGAATGATTCTCAACTTTTGGAAGGAACAATACTTCCTCTTCCTTGTGTCTCCTTTGGTCAGGTATCAGAAGATAAACTTTTGTGTATTTTTTAGTTTATTTTGTTTAAAAATCAGAAATTCCTGCAGCATCTTGTAAATATACCCAAAAAATTCAGGTTTTGTGGTAGAGTCCCACTGATCAGATTTTTAGAGTGTTATAGATAATGGCTTATCTGACCACCTGTTTTTTTGGTGGGTTTTTTGTTTGTTTGTTTTTGTTTGTTTTTTTTTCCCAGTAGGTACAGTGATCAGTTATCAGACCTTAATCTTTCTAACAACACATGACATAAAATTTCAGTAATATCAACCCATTTCAGTAAATGGGTTGACAGAAAAGCAGACTGGAAGTTATCTGCAGCAGCTACAAGAACTTAACACCTCAGGAAAAGTTATGAAAATAATAAAAATTAGTGCCACTTACAAATTCATTTATCCAGGGATTTACTACCATGTCAGTGTCTGGGGACAAATTGAGAAGCCTTCTAGTTGTAAAGCTTTGTGTGTTCCTGGCTGCTAGGCATGCTGACTGTAGCATAAAACCTATCTGTAGATGTTTCTGCCCAAGTTCTCATAAACCCTGAAGACAGCATTTTTCCAGATGATGGTGCTTATGCCCTACAGAAGGCATCCATCATACCATAATAATTCTTGTCTGATTTATTTCTTATTATTCTGGAAATTAATTCAATATAAACTTCCAAATTTCTGTAAACAAGTTATTATCTTTTAGCCTGTCACGGGAAATTTGTTTCATTTCCCTGGACAATCCGTCAATTTGGACAGTATTCATGCTTGTAACCTTAAACATTCAAGATAATATGTCTCACAAATATATTTTCTGATTCCCTATGAGCTACCTTAGAAGCTTATCAGGATTAGCATTTTCTAGCAGCTTTCTTCACATAGACTAACAGTTTCTCTCATGTATTTCCTAAATTTCATATACAAACCATTAGTACAGCAATATTGTTGCAAAACATTAATGTGTCTGTGCTGCAGCAAACACTGTAGGTCCCCTCCCATCCCTGTGTGTATCCAGCAGAGCAAATTCATGCAGCCAAAGGATAATCATATTTCCTGCAGAGCAGTCTCCACAACACAAAACTTTTTTAAAAATATCAACAGATTAATAACTTGCAGCTTTGCTCTGAAAAAGCCCTCAGTAAATGTTACAACATGCAACCAGTGCTTCAAAAATTAAATATAACAGCATTTGTCTGTATTCCCAGCAATTTCCTAAATAGCCCAGTAGAAAATGATGTGGGATACTAATACAGTGGTGTTTCCTTATCAAAGTTGTTCTGTGTCTTCAAAAGATGGTACATAATTTCCCCAAAGCAGAGATTGAATCCCAATAAGAATTTGAGTCCCTTGATTTCCCCTCTTTCTTCTTAATTACAGGTTTTGTTTCTTTGTTTCTTTGGATTTTTCCTAATTTTTTTTAATGTAAGTATTAATGTGAAAAATCTTATTCCAACACTAGTGAGAATTTCAAAAATGACACAAGGAGCAGAACTAAAAGATGATTTCAGGTAGAATTATACCACAGCTTAGTTGATTTTCCCATCAGTACTACAGTATCTTCAGCAATCCCAGCAACTTTTTTCTCATTGATGTTACCGGTTGCTGAATACCTGTGATCCTCAACAATGTTCCTTGTGCAGTGGCATAGCAAATGTTGTAAAAGGCTGTGAGAAATGTATATGTTGATAGGTCGGCTTATATAACAGGTTTAATAGGACACAAAAAAAAAATCTAAGCACTGATCTCCTTTTTCAACTTTTTCATCATTGCAGACATTTGAAGATGAATAAAAATGGAGGCAGATGATCTTGTATATTTCTTCTTAGCTGCACTTTCCTCCCAGACTAAAAATGTATGAACTGCACTTTCAGAGATTCATTTAATGGTTTGGGTTGGAAGGAACCTTAAAGATCATGTAATTCCAAACACCTGCCATGGGCAGGGACATCTCTCACTAGACCAGTTTGCTCAAACTGAGGAAACAGTAATTCTAGAGAGGAGACAGACCCTGAAAAGACAGGGCAATTGCACAAGTTGTTGGCACAGTTTGTGGTAATTGGGAGTGGGGCTGCAGCTGAGCCTCACCCCCAGTGGGCTGCAACTGTGAAAAGAGGTGAGCAGCATTGCAGGTAGTGAGACCTGGAGTGCCCAGGTGCACTGAGCTCATCCCCAGTGAGCTACAGCTGTGAAAAGCAGGTGAACAGCATTGCAGGTAGCGAGACCTGGAGTGCCCAGGTGCCCTGACCAGTCAGGGAAGGGAACAGAGGGCACACAGCTGCAATGCATGAACAATCAGGGTATAAAAGGTTAGCCTAAAGAATAAAAAGGGCAGATGCTTAAAGTTCTCTGGTGTGGTGTTACTCTGTAAGAGCAGATGCCTGAAGCCTTCTGATGAATTATGGTGTTATTCTGTATGGGCTGAAGGTTTCTGAAATTGTATGGTGATACCCTGTGTGTCATGGCTGTCTTGAGTGTGACAAGTCACATTTCCTAATGAGCTACATTGCACAGTAACAAATACTTGATTAGTTTGTCTATCTCCTGTAAATATTTTTATCATTTTTTTCATGCTGAATTCAGAGACTTGATCATCAAGAGCTACACTGCACTAAGAGTTAGACAAGGACTGATGGACACAAGCCAATTGTATGAGGATTGGCAATGTGAAGTGCCAGGTCCTGCTGTTGGGTCAAAACATCACCAGGCAATGCTAAAGGCTGGGGGCAGAGTGCCTGGAAAGCTCTCTAGCAGAAGAGGACCTGGGGATGTTAGTCAACAGTAGAAAAACTTAAGCCAACGTGTCCCCAGATATCCAAAAAGGCCAATGGCATTCTGGCCTTTATCAACAATACTGTGGCCAGTAGGACCAGGGCAAGGACCATCTCCATGTAATTGTCACCTTGAGTTCTGTGTTAATTTCTGGGCCCCTCACTACAAGAAAGTCACTGAGATGCTGGAGTGTGTCCAGAAAATGGGCAACAGAGGTGGGGAAGGGTCTGGAGAACAAGTCTGTTGAGGAGTGGCTGAGGGAGATGGGGGTATTCAGCCTGGAGAAATGGATGCTCAGCTGTAGAGTGTAAGCCTGAAAGGAGGTTGTAGTGAGGTGGGGTTAGTCTGGTCTCCCAGGTAACAAATGATAGGACAACAGAAAATGGCCTCAAACTGTCCCAAGGGATGTTTAGATTGGCTAAGATTAGGAAAAGCTTTTTGTTATAAATCATTAGAACAGACTCTCCAGAGCAGTGATGGAGTCATCATCCTTTGAAAAATGAAAAAAAAAAAGTGTGGATGTGGCACCCAGGGACACTGTTTTATGGTGAGCATGGTGGTAGTTCTATGTTGGTGATTGGAATGGTGAGCCTAAATGTCTTTTTCAACCTCAGCAGTTCTATGATTGCATGATTCTATCAGGAACAATTTTTTTCACCATTTGTTTCCAAGACATTTGCCTTACTGAGTTTTAAGAGAACTTATGGGTGATATCCTAATAGGCAAGGAAGAAATCTGATGTAGTGTAGTTTTTCCATTTCTGATCTTCAAGAATATGCCTTAGTGTTAGTTTAGGATGGCTTGGGGTTTAATTTTCTTTCAGTTTTGTGGGGTTTTGTTTTGTTTTTTTTCTTGTTTTTTTGCAAATATCTGGGAATTTCACAGCTCAGTGCTGATCCTGAAATAGTTCAAACCCACTGTTCTACATGAGTCCCAGTTCCTAAAGCAGACTCTGCCACTTCTTGAAGCTCTCACTAATTACATCAGTTTGGTGTTTGACAGGTTTTACTGAAAGAGTTACTGAGAGCTACTTTCAAATGTGGAGCTGATGTCTAACTGAGAGCATTCAGGAAAGCAGTCAATGCAGTGTGTTGTATTTTTGTTATGACAGTGTTTATTTTATAGTGAGAGACTGTAACTAAAAGAAAGTAAAAATGGCAAAAAGTCAGAAAATCTAAGGTTCTTGCCTGAAAATAGCTATGTGTGTGAGGAGATAGAGGTACATATTAGGTTATGTACTTGCCTAAGAGTACAAAGCAAAAAGACCTGGACTTCAAAGAGAAATCCAACCAGGATACTTGAGGTCAGCACTAGGTCTATTACTAGAATGTATGCTATAAAATACTAAATAATAATGCAAATACTAAAAAAGATGGAGAAAAAGAATGAATCTTGGATCTGTCATTTAGTGTAGGAACTTCTTAGGTAAAGAAACAGTGCATTCAATAATTTTAACAAGAGATGTTAGGAACTTTCAAGGGAAAAAAAAAGTAAGTTGGAAAGCACATGCAGTTACCAGATGCAGAAGCTATCTAAAGTTAACACATATAATTTCCTTTATATGAGAGCTTATCTGTTTTGCAAACAGATGTCCTGAAGGCATGCTACAGACAATGATCTATAAATGATACTTAATTCTTGCAAACATCATTTATGCAAATACACATGTCTTAAAGGAATTTCATCCTTGGTGCCAAAAAGAAGAGATCTTTATGCAGGAGAAGGACTGGATTCCTGCCCGTGTTTCCCTCTGAGGAGGAATATCTTGCATCATCACACTGCAGTACTCAGAAGAAGCAACGCCATTGTACATGGGATTGCAGCTGAATCCCCAAACCCCAGGTTTATATTAGCCATGGTTCAACAGGGCAGCTCTTCCCTACACCAGGACAGCCTGTCCTCACAGGTGTGTCTTGGGCATATTGAGTTATGGCTGTGCAAACCATTCCTAGGCAAATATGGGCTGTCCCTTTTCCCTCTTTCCTCAAGCTGTACCAAAATCAAGCAGTTGTGTTATGGTGATGGAGAGAAAAGCTAATTTATTTTCTTTCAAGTTTATTATTTCTGACTTAAGGCTACATTAATTCCATTTGACAGCAAGTGACTGTGGCTTTAGTTTTTCTGGATATTGGTGAGATTTGGACATTGTTCCTCACAGTATCCTCTGGACACGTTGTCCAGCTGCAGGATGAATGAGTTCACTCTGCTGCATGAAGAACTGGTTTAAAGGTACAGTTCACAGGGTTGTAGTGAATGGGGAGAATATTCAGTTGATGAACTTGAGCAATAATCATAACAAAAGTGAAAATTTATTTTACTGTGCTTAAATATGTATTGCAGTAGGTAAGAGCTTTTCCATCTACTGGTAATGTGGCTTCTGAAGTGATATTCCTTTTGTCTACCCAAGTTACTACTAATCTTTTGTATTTGGTTCCAAATATCTTCCTGTGTTTTTTATGAAACATTCTTTCAATATGATTTTCACTTCCAAAGCACTGAATTTCTCAGAAACCTGCATGGTAATTTCTCAGGACTTCAAGAGATATTGAGAGAAACATCTTGAAATAAAAATACAAACACTGTTCATCAGGTTATTGGCTCAGACATAAACAGACATGAGTACGAATCTTTGGTGAGCTTTGTTACCGAAGTCCACTGTATTTCATGTTCTCCTGATTGGTAGTAACCACATGCAGTGTCAGTTTCTGAATATTTTGTTTGAACAGTTTCAAACCTAGAGGAACAAATATATCTAAAGGAGAAATTAATGAAAATATATCCCTTCTTTGGTGTAGAATAGGCCCTTTTAAATTTTACTGTGAAGATATTGTCTTTTGATTTTATGCTTAATGTTATCTCCTCAGTGAAATCATCTTTTCCATATCATCCGTAGTTCTGATTATAAGAATGATGAAGTACTAGTGAAAAGTGTGCATCATGCACTTTCTTGAACAAAGATTCCCGCAGCCATACCCTGTCATCTTGCTCTGTGGATGCTGCTTTTATCCCTCTCTTATAAAGGGCATATGCTCCCTCTGTGTATTATGGATATAATCTAAAGCCCAGTGAAATGGAAAAAACTCTCACTTGGCTTCACAGAGGTCCTATATCTATAAAAAGAAAACCACCTACAAAGGAAAATGGCTTTATTTGTTCATTTCTGTGCAAATTTAAAAATTCCACAATGCCAGATTGCATCTTCATTTTCAACTGTAGGTGTGGGTTTCAAATAAAATGATACATCCTGCCCTTTTTTATTTCCATGGTGAACCTATTTTCTATTTCTAATGTAAGCTAAGAGACATAGAATGGAAAGGACTGAAAAAAAGCTGTTTACAGAAACTGCTCCTTTGCTAGTACAGCCTGGATTCCCTTGCCCATCACTGCATGTTTATTGGTACAAACTGCTTGGCTATGTGCTGCTGGGAGTTAGCATCACTACAGAAATGAGAGGGTTGGCTGTCATACAAGATGTGCTACCACAGAAGTCAGGTTTTTTTTTTTTTTTTTTTGTTGATATGGTAGAAAATGCACAAGATTATGAAGAACTAGAATGTCTGCCATAGATTAGGTCCTCCTGGATGCAGGCTGACCAAAGTGCTGTGTTTGGACTTCCGTCCACTGGGTAGCTTTCATATTCTCCAGATCTCAGCAGGCTCCAGGAACCATCTCTTACGGATGTGCAGCCTGTTTTGGGTGGACATTTGTGATGCTATCTCTGCACGACCTGGGATGTTATCCCCCAGCCCACAAATTTCTTGTTTCTGGAAATGACCACAGAGTCAGTACAGTTTTATTGAATCTCCAACTCTCTGGAAGCTTTGGTTTTCACTTCAGTTCTGAATGACTGAAATGGAAAGGACAAAATATTTTGCAAAGTTTTCTGGAAAAAAACCCTTTCTTTCCTTTAAAGCTATCAGAAAATATATACATATCTGGACAAAAATAGCAAACTCACTGCCTTAATTTCCTTACTGATGTGAAGTGTCCAGTGGCTGTGATTACAATCCATCCAATCCCTAATATTGCCTTATGCAATGGTCTATTTCTCTAAATCATGGATTCTATCTGCACTTCATAGAGTTCAGTTTTTCTCAATTAATCTAATAATGAAATAAAAGCCTAATCTGTAAATTTATATCATTCAGTTGTATGTATTTTTTCCATTGGTTCCTGAGAAGTTCTGGGCTTTCTTTTCACTGCTCAAACTCAGAATTTTTTAAGCTCTAATACAAATGTAAAATATGTGCTTTACTGGGGGGATTTTTTCAGCCCCTCTACATGTACTGAGATTTCATATTTTTACATGGAATTCACCCAATTTTTAGTCTCAGTATTTCTAAGGAATCACTATGGCTTAATGCCTTCACATTACTCTTGGACTATTTAGAGATCACACAGTCATGATGGAAAACAGTGAGTTGCTACAAGGCCTGTTCAGGCATTTAAATAATGAATTCCCCCAAAATATTGGAATCAGAAATATATTTTATAAAATTTGCCACAGGTATGAAAACCTAGAATAATACTTTTGGAAGATTGTTTTTTTGTTAAAATCAATCTTTAGATGTAGACAAAAGAGGCTGAATGATTTACAGACGTTTCAGATCTAAGTGACAAACAAAAGGAAAGGAAAAAAGATTTAAGTGTGATGTCCTGTTGATTTCTAGTTCCCAGACAGGGGTATTGCTGATGTTTGTTTTGATTTCAGCGTTTGTAGCATTTAGAGCAGGTAAAAAACACATAATTTATTGAAAGCAAAATTTCATCATGATGATATACCAAATTACTTTTTTTTAATGAAGTTGTATCTCCTCAGATGTTTGCAAATGCTTTCCATACTATCTACCCTAATTTACTGATTTGTTTTTCTTTTTGTGTATAAGAAAGTAGTTTGTGTAAATTAGCTTTAGAGACTAAAATATGGCATATATTTTTTCCAGAATAGAACTGTATTGACCTTGGATGGGTTTCAGATTGAAAACATTAATGGCACAGTGCCACAGACAATCATCCTTTTCTAAAGCAAGGGAACACTGGGAAACTAAGAAAAATGCCTTCACAGAAGGAATGGATAAACTAAAGTAGTATCTATTGAAGCTTTACCTCTTTTTCACTTCTGTTTTTCCAAAAATATTAAATCCATAAAAATAAAATTAAACTTTCTTTTTCTCCAAAATCTACAAGAGTTAAAAAAGATCACCCCACCAGAAAAACAGCTTAGAGACGGGTGGACTGGCAAATAGGAAAAATTCACAGTTTTAGATTAAAATACTGGAAAAACTGGCTTTTGATGGGTTCCTGTTAACATTTTTGCTCCTAAATTTCTTGGCCCACTTCCACAGTGTGCTTGAGGACTGCATCTGCACTTTCAGTTACAATTACAGCAGAGATCCCGGCTCATGGAGGTACAACACCATTTTTGGGGGTATTTTGTAGTTTCATTACTAACAGTGCTGGCATGCCTGTATTGGAGAAACCAATTCACAGTACTAGATGTTTTTGTATATCCCATCCACCACCACTACAGTTGCTTTCAATTCCTGGATGTGTTGCACACCTTGCAGTGTATGGATAAACTGAGCTAAGACCCATCACAATATCCTGAAGAATGAGCACCCTAAATAAATAGGGGGTAGGGAGCTTCTAGTTCCCTACAAAACCCCTGTTATTCAGATTTGGGTGGAGTGATTGTAGGCTACTCCTTTAGGACATGAGGTCACTAATACTTGAATGTAAAATTACCTCAAGCAAATCATATTTGACAGAATAACATCAAAAGGTCAGGGAAGCTTGCCTTTCTTATTCAAGGATAACTATTCTCTTGGGAGCTGATGGCTGTTCAGTCAGGAGAGCTGCTTTGCCCAAGAAGCCTTCCTTCCTTGTTATATCTTTAGCATCTTTACAGGTTCCTAGATCTAGTAGTGCACTCTGCCTACATCCACACTTCATATTAGGCCCAGATTATCTGCCCTTCTCCTTTTCCTTATATCTCAGTTTCCATGCTCAGAAGCCCAGACCCAAAATACTTACAAAAGAGTTATCCTTCACCAAGACTTCAAACTGGACAGCATCCCACTGTCTCTGAGGTGTCCTTGATATTGATTCTACTTTCAGGGAACTTCAGGAGAAATGAGGTGAAATAGGTGATGCTGTGCCTTGCCTAGCTCTCTCACTCTGAGTTGGGACACAGATAGCTAAAGTCCTGTGTTGGCTATCATGCCCTTTGGCCATTTCATTAAAGAGCTAAGCCAGCTGCTTTTCTGCTTAGTCTATATACTATATATAAATTATATACAATTAACTGAATATGTCCTAACAAGAAATGATACATTTGGCCTTTGACTGTAAAAGATCAGAGGTCATAAATTTGACTTAAGATAACTAGGCAACTCTATCATTAAATCTCATTGAAAATTGATTTATATTTAAAATAAGGAAGCTGTTAATCAAACTACTGTGCTTTGTGGGGGGGAGGGGTGATTTTTTGCTTGTTTGTTTTCTTGTTGGATTTTTGTTGGTTGTTTTTGTTGTTGATGTTGTGTTGTGATTTTGATTTCATCAGAGAACCTGCTGCCAAAAATGATTAATTTGTCATGAGATCTTTAGAGTGGCAGTGTCTCATTTCTACTTGCCAGTCTGCATAAGTCATCTTGCAACTCACTTGGAGCATGAATCAGTGGCCAAGAGGCGCTGTAGTGATGCTGTGTGAAAAAGAATTGGGCATGCTCAGTGAATGCTTTTCATGCAACTGTGAGCAGACAAATCAGGCAAGACACTTGATTAAACAGCACAAGTGTGCACTGCAAAGCAAATTATGATAAATTGCTAGTATTGATTACTTTTAACCAGACGGATGAGATTGTCTGGTGTTTAAATTTAGGAATGCAGCCAAAAGATACCTTGACCTCACCTCTGCACTGAGAACCAATACAAAATTAATTGGAGCTGTCGTTCAGGCAGAAGCCACAATTATGTTACAGTTGATTTATTAATTTAAGAGCTAGCTACAAACCAGATGCATTCTTCACTCATACATGCTGTTTGTTGTTTAGTTTTTTAATGCCGATAAACCTCCAGGATGTTCATAGTCTTTGTTTAGCACCTGCAAAATAATATGTTTTCATTTGAATTAATGCATTTCTGATCAGCAATAAACTGTTTTAGCTTGTGTTTGTGATCACATTTTCCCTTTTTTTAAATTCAGTTTTTATTTTGCTAAGTTTCTTGTGCTGCTGAATTCATAAGCACACGACCAACTAGGACTTGGAGTCTGTCCATGTTGTGGCATTTGCAACAGTCATGTGAATTTGCAAATGCAGTGTTAAGATCACAGATATGTTGCATTCTAAACAAAGCATATATTCCCCTGAATTCTCAGCACTATTGAGAAGCTGTTTCTTTTCTGATTTTGTCAAAAGAACTGATCTCTTGCGAGTGCTGGCTAACTGCCTGGTCAGTGTGGACACAGAAACTTCAGTGTAGCTGTGGCAAGCACATTTCTCTCACTCTTAGGATTTTTCCTAGAGGTGCACAGAGAGAAATGGAAGAGAAAACAATTTCTATTTCTGCTCCTTGTTTTTCCTATGTGGAATGTGTTTGGAGAATTGTTTACCTGGAGTGAGTGCTTGATTGGATTCTGGTGAGGATTGTTTGAGCCTGATGGCCAATCCAATCCACCTGTGTATGGACTCTCGCAAGCAGGGTCACGAGTTAGTTAGATTAGAGATGGGGTAGGAGAAAGCAGTATGTCGTTTTTAGTATCCTGCTTTTATATAGTATATTAATGTATTTTATCATAATTATAATAAAGAAATAATTCAGCCTTCTGAAATGAGTCAGACATCGTCACTTCTTCCCACTGGGTTCGCCTGCATCCACAACATGTAGGTGGCAGAATTTGCTCTTACAAATAATTTACATATGCATGTATGCAAATACACACACCTAACGTTGTGTAAAAGGGAAAAAATTATTTTGTTCCAAAGTAATTTTAATCATTCATAATCAGAATGCAGCAACTCTGCCTTTAGACCAAGAGAATTTCTGGATCTTCACAAACCACATTTTTTCCTCTCATGATCATAGAAGAAGAAGCTAAAAAGAAATTCCAAAAACCAAAACAAATCCAGCATTAAAATAAATGATTGTAAAGGCGATCCCAGCCTAAAAGTCAGTTCAATAGAAACCTATAACTAAATGTAAAATTCTAGCTAGAAAAAAAATGTCAAAAGAGCATTAAAAAATTGTAAGTATTTTTCACCTTCTTTTTCTCGACGCAGTCTTGTACGATAATGTATAAACATTGAATCATAGAATTGTATGGGAAAAGACCTTTTAGATCATCACCGGCCCTTAACCCAGCTCTGCCAAGCCCACCACTAAACCATCTCTCTAAGTGCCACATCAATACTTTAAATACTCCAGGGATGGTGACTTAAACACTTCCTTGGGATTCCAGTGTTTGACTCTTTCCATGAAGACATTTTTTCTACTATGCAATCTAAATCTCTCCTGGTGCAATTTTAGGCTGTTCCCTCTTGTTGTGTCACTTGCTACCTGGGAGAAAAGACCAATCCTGGCCTGGCTACAACCTCTTTTCAGGCAATTATAGAGGGAGATAAGGTCTCCCCTCAGTTCCTTTTCTCCAGACTCAACAAACCCAGCTCCCTCAGCTGCTCCTCATAAGACTTCTCTCCCCATAATGTAGAGCTTTACATAATTTAATGCTTGACTAGTAAAAACACCCTGAAATATTTATAATGTAAATAATGCTACTTCTAGAAACCTACACAATTTCTGCCCCTTTTTCTGACTCTACCTCCCCTGTTAAAATGCATCACAGTTGTATGTGTGAAGAAATAATTTAAACTTTCAAAACAAATCTCCTGACCTTTCAATATGGGGGTGGTGTTGGTTGTGGATTTTTTCTTAGTTTTTTTATCTACTTCTTTCCCTTGCTCCCTTTTTCTCCTCTCACTTGTGGGTCTACTGAAAGAAGAGCTTGGCAATTATATTGCTAAAAGTTGTAGTAATGCAGTATTCAGCCCTGTTCTACTGACAATTTTAAAGTTCAATCTCTTGAATTGTCAGAGTTAGAAATACTTTCTGAGCTGGGAATTTCAGCTTTTCAGCCACATCAAGTGCTATGCAGCATTTATGTAGAAACCTGGCAGATGATGAAATATTGAACCTTAAAACAGTAGTGACATTTTGATTTGTATTAGAAAGGACTGATCCTTTTCTGTTTCCAATTCCTTACGAGTATCTTTCTGTTGACTTCTGTATTTACACCAGAAAAATAGACTAAAATCTGGTGTAAATAGTTTTAAGTGTTTTCTACAGGATTTAATAAAAGCAATGCTTTTTTTCTTCTCATGGAGAATTAAGTTAGATGCAGGATATCAAGGTAGACTGGATTTTATAGGCATACAAACACAAATTATTTTCCAAATACCTTTTTTAAAGACTCAATAAAAATATTATAAACCAGATTTTATATAAAATGTGACGCTTAAGCAAATTGCAGGATGGCATTATAAAACTTTTTACTGGAAGAGTTTTGGTCTGGCCAGCATAATTCCCTGGGCCATTTCAAATTTACTGTAATGAAACTTTTATGTTGTCATATAACATTGTCTTCTGTATAAAGAGACAGATCTGTTAAAACAGTTTAAGCTATTCTAGTTTACAAGCTACCCTTGTAAAGGATTATAGGCCATATATATATCTCTAGTGAGTGTTATATGATTTTATTATTTTGTATCTAATAATTTTGTGATGATTTCAACCTTAGATCAAGGCAAAAATTCAGTTTAGAAGATTTTTTCCTAAATTCATATATCCCAAGATATTTTTGAGTTCCTTTGAAGACTGAATATGCATATCCTCTTATTTCTCTATTTGCAAGTGGGATGGGAAAAAAAATCTAACCTGACAACAAAAGGGAGGAAAAAAATACTTAAAGACAGACCATGTCTCTTTATGTACAGTTAAATGGTTTGTTTTCATCTGTTGGACATTTGAATTCACCTTTGATAGACTTTTTCTTCCCAGCTAAATCTCTTCAATCTGTCCAAGTGTTTATAGGGCTTATTCTTTTAGAATCTTTACCACAAAAATTAATAAAGAATTGTTCACACCATCTCTATGAATGTGAAATAATGAGCAGGATTACAGCCTGTGTAGCAAGATAAAATTTATTGTAGTAGGACCAAACTGATTTAGGGTGAATGTCTCATGTCTTGGCTTGATTAAATGCTTTTCAAAAAGTACAATGATTTCCTATTGATTCACTGTTTGAAAACATAATTATAGTAGTAAATAAGAAGAATATGATGCCAAAGAAATGTTTCTGATAACTCTGAGGGAATGATATATAAAATGAACTATCTTCATTGTTAAAAGAAATGTGTATCAGAGTTCCCATTTCAGTAATGATAACATTAATAGGCTACAGCAAATGCACTCTTATTTGCCCAAATGGACAAGTGAATATAATTCTGGCCCTTCATACTGAGTTTCAGTCTGTCATAGATATCTTTGATAGCATCTTATCTGACATCTAATTCTTTGCTGTTGCTGTTATCCTCAAGGCTAAATAATGCCTTCCACCTACCCTGTCTCTTTTGATTCTTGTTCATCTTCAATTTTGTTTGTTTTTTTAAATTTTCTTGTTGTTGAGAAAATTGTGTAGCTGATGAGGTCTAGTATGTGTCATCATCTGTGAGAACGTGACAGAACCAGTCAATGATGGCAGACTCCAGAGCAAGTAGCGTAATACAGTTTTAGCACATAACTTTGAATTACTAAAATCTATTTGAGAAAGTCAGCCACAGTATAACTTCCAGATAGTTTTGAAAGATTAAATCATTTTGACACTCTGTTATATAAAGCTACAGACAGGGTTCTTTCTCAGTGGCATTTAACAAACATTAAGATGTAGTTCATTCTCTGGAATGATGGCAAGGAAGGGTCATTTGGACCAAAATATCAAAACAGGTCTCATTCATTCAGCATTATAATTGCATGCTTGTAGTCCTTTCTTATAATCTCTTGAGCAGAGAGGAACTCAGAAAAAATAATTGAAATCTGTAGAAGCACAATGCTGAACTGAATAACACTGGTATAAAACCATCTAATAAAGGGGAGGGTCAGACCCATTCAGGGAGGCTTTGAACATTTTTGGCAGTGAAAACTCAGTACTCTCTAAAGACAGAGATAATCATCAGAAATGGCAGAGGTCTTGCAAAATGCTTACTTTTTGTATGCTTTTCATGTGAGTTTGTGCAATTATATGTTATATTATAAAGCAAGGTCTCTGCCCTGAGGTCTTTGCCACCTGCTTTTCCTGTGATTGTTCATGGAAACATCTGAACTCTCTCCTCCAGCAGCCAATGCCAGGGAAAAGTGTATACAGGCTGACCTTCAGCTGTACTCCACTCATTATTTCCTCTCCCATTTTTATCCCTGCCATTTGCTGAAGTACCAATATCATTTGGATGCTCCAGGCAGATTGCAGCCAGAGAGGGCAGGTGAAAATACTGGCAGTGTCATTGCTCAGAATTGCCATTTTCCATATTTTGGATGAAATGTTGAAAGATGAATGACTTTGATTTGAAAATATTCCAGTGTTTACACAACAGGGTCTCTGTATAGGTGCTTCAATACATGGCACATCTTGTGGATTCCACACTATTGGATCCCTTTCCCTTCTGAGACTCTAAGAGTAGCTGTCTTTAGGTATGTGATCAAATTCAGGGACAATTAGGGTGAGCAGTCACCATATATATTTTTGATTTGATGTGAGTTTATTTGCAATATTTATTTGAATTTATTGCAATACTCCTGCAGTGAAGGGCTGGCACTTCAGATTTGCTGGAGTCCAATAAATTTTGTCCTGGTTCTTTTAGACAGTATATAGGAAGTATAATGTTTGATATAAACTTTATTAATTTAAAGGTACTTGTTGTTACAAAGGATTTCTGATTTAGCAAGAATGATAAAAATTTTGTTTCATAACATAATTCACAGTCCTATTAAAATTTCCCACTGATCACTAAAACCTTGGTACCTGGAACATATGGATTTTTAAAAAAGTTTTTATCTTTTTAATGGGAAGTATCATAAATATAAAACCTTGGTGTATTAATTTTTTAAATGATTTTTAATAAATTTATATTCAAATGAAACTTCCTGATATGATCAAACTATACACTTGAGTCTTCACAATGATTTTGCCGTAGAGCTTTAATGATTGATAAGAATAATTTATAAGAGCTCAAAATCCATTGTTGCAACTCTACTAAGTAATATAGAAAATATCTTTAGATATTATATTTAAATATTTTTATTCTTTTTACTATTTGAAAAAAAAAAAAGATTTGAAGCTTATCTGTTTACTTTCAGAGATGGAGATTGTGTGTAAAATTCCACCAGTAACAGCTTGGCCTGTGATCTTATAGTGTCTTTAAATGTAAGATTTCTAATACTGTAGGGAAATAAGTTAAAAAGAAAACCTCAGTAAAAGGAGAAAAAACCTATGCTGCATGTCTTTATCCTTAATAAATGTACTACTTCAGAGAGTATCTTCTGGGGACCTGCTGACAGGTTTTATGTGAGATAATTGCAGATCAGAATGTATTATGCTGTTAACTTCAGCAGAGGGATTTTCTGTTTATTGATGCAGCTGGTAACACAGTCATAATAAAAGGCTATATGAAATTTCTCACTTCACCTTTATATTTTATAAAATCATAGAATCATAAAAGGCTTGGGCTGGAAGCAGCCTTAAAAATCATCCAGTTCCAACCTTCCTACCATAGGTGGTGATGGCACCTACTATTCCAGTTATTATTTTTTTTCAAATGCTTTTTGCTTGACTTTCAGGCTCATTAAAATTCTGATACAGTTAATTGATATATGTGATATATGTCCCAATTATATCTCAATTTGATACGATCCTTTCCATATGTAAAGAACATGCAAGACATAGATGGAGAGAACATGTAAGGAAAGACCTATTTTTGGCTGCAGGATGGGATTTGCCAATCCTTTGCTTATATCCTATGTCCTGGCTTTATATGGCAATGTGGAAAAGCAATCAAGTCTGGTATGAGTATAGAATCTAGAATTGAAGCCAGACATGTGTCCCACATGTGTGGCTGGGGTTGGGATGGGATGGCTGACAGAAAGTTATAATTGTGATTTATGGAAGTAGTGATCATTCACAACTGCTGCTGGAGTAAATGGCATTGCTGCCATGAATGCTTAATGCTCTAAACAGAATGGAATATCCTAAATCCAACCAAAATAGAGATAAGGAATATGAATTGCTAAATTGTCCATTTTGATTTTGTGCATTGTTTGGGGTTTTTTTTTTGTTGTTGTTTGGGTTTTTTATATGCCACCACTCAAGATGACCTGGGGAAATATTTTCATTACAGCTCACATTGCTTTCTGCAGCTGCAGCAGTCAACATGGCTGGGAAAGAAATCACTGTCCTCTAAGTCACTTGGAATAATGTAAAATAAACAATCTGAATGGCATTCTGAGCTTTTGCTTTGCTGTTTCTGAAGTACAGCTATTTTTCTGACATGTCTGGAATTATTAGGAATGGGGTTGTGGAAAAAGCCTGCAATTCTTTCGTTTCTGAGAAACCAATTTTACTGATTCTGTAGTTCCATTGTAAAGAATGTCAAAGTGAAATTCCTTAAACATTATCAAAATTTCTTTGGTAATTCTTTTGTCAGCAAAGTGTTAATGCTACATAGGAAATCAAATTTTTCTTAAAATATAACACTCCCAACTGAGATGTTGCATCCAACTGAATACAGTCCAGATATGTGAAGATTTCCAGGAAACTTGAGATAATATTCATAACCAGATGTTCACCTGGCTTCACTTCTCATTTGCTCCCACAACATGACCAAAAGTTTGCTGGTGTCAGGAAAATCTTAACCCAGTTATGGTAGAAATGTAGGAAAATGTGCAAAATATTTACAATCATTTGTTCATATTCAGCTATGCATTTGTAACTGCTATGAGAATAGGAGACCAAAAATATGCTTGCACTTGTAATCCATGGACTTCATTCTTTGGCTTTACTTTTGAGGCTCAATGAAAGGGAATGAAGACCCCATCCTGCATCCACAAGGTGATCTAATCAATGCTAGGTGAAGACAACTGTAAATATATGAGATAAAACTGGTCACGCAGGTTTATGTGATGGCCAGTACTTGAGGGAAAAGCACTTCTTGTCAGTGTATGCGACATTTGTTGTCAGCACTGTATCAATGGTTCCTGTTGAATTGATCACATTTCTTTTGTGCATTAAAGTAAGTCTGTATTAAGGTCCTGAAGCTATTTTTTTGAGACTATGATTTTGAAAAGCAATGGAGATGTTTCCCTTTTCCTGAACCTCTACAGATTTTTCACCAAATGCTAACATCTCCATGTGTCTTTTAATCAGCTGAGAAAGTCAACATTCCTGTGATGTCGTACTATAATATGTCTGAAAAAACTGGTCAGATCACATACTGAAAGAACCTACTTTTCCCTAATGATGATAAAAAGAACACCTGGTGACCCTATGAGGCAGAGGCACATACTCTTTAGAGGTCTATGGTTAAGAAGGATAAATCTCTCCATCAGGGATTCATCCCTGAAAGTGTTCAAAAGGCATGTGGATGTGGCACTTGTGGGCATGATTTAGTGATTAACACAATGTTGGATTAACAGCAAGGCTCAATGTCATTAGATGGAGTTTCCATAAATAATTATATGATATGTATCACCCATATCTAATTGTTTAATATCTTTTAAGCAATTTTTATGCTAAAAGAGTTTTTTCTGCACAGGAAGATTTTTAAATTTTTTTATTTGGTGCTCTCTGGAAACTGTTGCTTATAATTACTTCTGTGGAATCAGGGACCATTGGTCCATTATTTAAATTTGTACTGTGTTTTGTGGACAAAGCTGAAGTTACAGAAGCTTTTTTTCCCCTCTGTGGCTGGATAAAAAGTAGAGGCACTGAAACATTCTATTACCACAAAGCCCAAATCCTTGTGGTATAGCAAGGAGCTGAACCTGAAAATTTGACACAAGTCCCTTGCAGCCACTCTGCCTAATGCCACAGGAAAATAAACAATGATGTATTTTTTTATTTTGCCATATTCCAGGGTTATATTGGTTAAAACTAGAGGAGGTAATGAGGATGGGAAATGAGACATACTAGTGACTCAGCATGTTAAATCTCAGCATTTTAAATAAAGGTGAGAAAGGGAGGAGGAAAAGAATGAAGTCTTGTGCTACAAGGAAGAAAAAAAAGCTAAGGATTTTCCAAAATTCCACCATTAAGACTAGATAGGTTTGCTAGAAATGCCATCCAGATCTGTCCATTTATATCTCAACTTGATATTGTCCTTTTTAGAAGATTGGATGAAATTTTGCATTGAGACTTCTTGGGTTAAGTTGATGCTTACCACTGATGACTGCAATTGATTGAGAGTTGTAAAAGCTGACTTGATAGGGAGAAACTGCTATTATTTATTTATATAAAACTGCATAACTTGGGGTAAGAGAATTTTGTTTCTCTAATGAAATTGGTGCTAAAATGATAGAAATAAATTTTAGTCTTACATGAGAGTTTTACTGATATTCACAAGAGTCTGAAGGGAATCTCCTTGAAAAATGAAAAGTTTCCTTTTAGAATTTTCTGCCATTTTACTACCTAATGTAGATGTTAATGAAAACACAATTACAGTTTAATTATGGTTGTTATTTCTTAAATTATCAGTCTTTAGACTTCTGTGAAAAGAAAAACAGAAAAACAAAATGAAAATAGGAAAAGAAATGAGGAAAAAATTGTCTCTCACTATATGTGTATTATTAATTTACCTGAATACTGGTAGCAAGATATATTCAGCACTTTGTGTATCAAACTGGAAAAAAATTCCTAGATCTAGGGTTTTGGAAGGACTTTGATGTTTGCTCTTTTATATTGTCAGTATATTTGAGGCTACCTGCTAACAAACGATATTTGAAGGTTTATGCAAAGAAGAGAAAGATGAGTTGGGTAGGAGGCAGGTTTTTCTTTTCTGTAGAACTGTAGGAACCAAGAGGTAAGAGTTCCCCATAAACCTGATATTCTCAAAGTTCTGGTTTGTACCAGAGATATTTCCTCATGCTGAAGAACTGTAGATAAAATATTTTCTGATCCTGCCTTTTTCCTTAACTGACTTTTCTTAAGGGACATTTCATCTGTGTTTGGATGCATGGACTAAATGTCAAGCCTGGTCTAGCCTTTTCAAAAGGAAATTTCTTGTCAGTGACAGAGAAGAAGGATGCTTATTTGCTTGTACTTCCAATGAAAATTAAGAATGGAAATAATAAAAATATAAAGAACATATTTGAAAACTGAATCTTTCATCCACGCGTGTATTGTAAATAATAGAATCATAGAAAAGTAGATGTTGGAAGGTACCTTAAAGATCATCTAGTTCCAAACACCCTACCTAGAGCAGGGATGCCTTCCACTAGAGCAAGTTACTCAGAGCCCCATTCAACCTGGCATTGAACACTTCAAGGATATGGCACCCCCAGCTTCTCTGAGTAACTTGGAAACATAGAAGGAACTTTTTATTTTTCTTCCTATTGACCTCATGGCAGGTTTCACTGAGATTCCCTACAAATGCACGTAACCTTTCTCACTTTTGTGCTGTATCTAGTGTTTCATGAGCAAATGGCTCATGCTGCTACAGTTGAGCTTCCTGGGGGAAGCTGGGGATCAGATGCCAAGAATGGTCTCAATGGGATGGAAATGAATTTGCACAGAGCCTGTTGGAGCAGAATATCCTTTACGACTTCAGCTGAAGACCAGTAATCAGCATAGTTAAATTTAAATTAACTATCCCAGGTAAAAGCCAATAGTGTAAAATCTTAGTTCATCTTGATAACAAGAGCATTCAAAAATGTTTGCAGACCTAACTCTTATTTCATAAGCATACACATAGTTTTAAAATTCACAATTTTAAACTTAAGTTGTTTCTACTTGCACTTGGGACACACTATCTTTTGAGGCTTTATGGATGTCTTAGAGTACTTAAGATGACTAGGACAAAGTAAGAGAAATGCAAACACTTGAAACATTCACTACTGTTTTATACTTCTAAGAAATTTTTACAGTGTTCTCACATATTTTATTACATGTCATGTTATCAAACATTTGGAACAATTTCTAAATGCTTCAGAAGTGACACTAATATGGTATTTTAGGAGAATATAAGTTAGCATATCTCTACACTGTTAAGAGTTCTAAGAATCTGAAATAGTAGTTATGAGAATTTATACAAGTGATTTTAATGAACAACAGTTTTGAGCAATATTTAAATAGCACAAAAAATGGCAAAGACATTATTTAGAGCTACCTTAGGGCAAGCAGCTCTAAAAGACTTCCTGCTGTAGAGTAGGAGAAGAATCCTTACAGCTCCAGTTAAAAAATGAACTTTCCCGTAATTCCTATTATGTCTTTCAATATCTAAGGTGGCTTGTAAGAGAGTTGAGGAGAGACTTTTTACTCAAACTTGTAGGGACAAGACAAAAGGCAACGGTTTTTAGATGAAAGAAGGTAGATATGAAGAAGAAATTATTTTTTAATAGTAAATATTTTGTGACCCTGGCAGAGGTTGCTCAGAGAAGTTGTGGATGCCCCATCCCTGGTGTTGTTCAAGGCCAGGTTGAATGGGGGATTTGAATAACCTTTTCTGGTAGAAGGTGTCCTAGACCACATCAGAGGGGTGGTCTAGGGATGAACTAGGTCATCTTTAAGGGTCCTTTGCAGCACAGACACTTCTATGACTCTGTGACTCAGTTATTTAACTTTTAAGTCTTTGTACCTGCAGCCGTATGTTGCTACGGTTGGCTGCTTGGACAATAAAGAAGAAAAAAAAAAAACCCTAAACCCCTCAGCAATATTCTTACATCCATGAGTATAAAGCCTCTTAGAAAATGGTCACATGTAAGGTATTAATTACTAAGATCTCAGGAAACTAATAGAGAGGTCCATCTAAGGAAAATCAGATTGGTGGGATTAACAGAGATAACTTGTCTCCAGTCGCTGAAAATATTAACCAGAATAATTATTCAGAGATACTGCACCTCTGTGGCGTATCATTTTTTACGCACAGAAGTTTTGGCCAGAATAAACATCAAATTTTTTGAAATCAAATGACATTCTGTCTTGCATTAGTCAGGATACTGAACAACCTCTGGTAGTGTTTGGTTAATTTTCTAAAATGGAAGGTCTGTGACAAATAGATCTGAAGGCCCAAACAACTGAAGACCTCTAGATGAACTTCAGGTTTCTTTGTCACACACCACGTGCAGCACATGAATAAACCAAAGTGACATATTTAGCAACACAAAAGCTTGGAAATCAGCTTTAAGGGAAAGATTTACACACAGTGTAGAGCTATTTTCTTCCATTTTGACACAGATATGCATTGAACTAGAACACAGTATTAGTTTTTATTGAATGTGAAAAGTGAGTAACATTTAGCTTCTTTATAGAAGGCATGAAAAGGTCAGCTGGAAGTTTTATTGATGGTGTTTAAAGGAATAGTTTGCTTGCTGTAATGCAAAATTAGAACTTATTTGAACAGAGGAAATTGTATTAAAAAAGCAAGTCCTGTTCTATAGGATAGTTACATTCTAATCCCTCTGGGTAATTATGCTACTGTCCAGTGCTCTATGCCCATGTTTCAGGAGCAAAATCTCTAAGAACACCTCTTAGAATTAATCTAATACCCAAGCTTCATTTGCTACCTAGTACTCATTTGGTTTTAAAGAACAATACATTCCTATAGGCATCCAGAAACCAAAAACAACCAAAAACCCACATCTATATGCTTGTCAATTATTAGGAATTATTTTTACTGTCTTAAACTTCTCTTAGAAATACAAATTTTAATTGTAGCATTTTAAGATCTAGCAATTTAGCATCTTGGGGAACTGCACTTAGTTTCATTATAACCTCAGTATAAATGGACATTATTAAGCCCACCTGACAATTAACTTCTAGAGGTTGTTCTCTAAAAGACAGATTCTTTTTAGTGAAAAGAATCATGAGCATTACAAATGTCTGGACTAATGGCCATTACTAATTATTATTAATACAGCCAATAATAATAGTCATGTTTGAAGTGATTTTCAATAAAAGTATTTAATGATTTATTAAATGTTTTTCTCTGGCAGCCTTTGTGAGGCAAGTATTTTAAATGATGTATTGCTAAATGATGATACACATAAGTCAAGGGATGGTTATGGTAATAAAGTGTAACATATGGAGAAATGGAAATGAGGGAAGAAAAGTGATTAAGGCATCAGTCTTTTCATTAAGAGACCGGTAGTCTGTACATGATTATTGGTGTGAATTTGGGTGCTTTACTTCATTGTTTCTGCTCTCTTGTTGTAAAATGGAAATGATAATTTACTATATTAGTAACATATTAAGCAGATATGAATATACTTTACTTCACAAGCCACAGAAGCCTGTGTGAGGAACTTGAGCCCCTTTCTTCAGGACTCCATTGACAGCAGCATGAATTATTCTGTCCTGTTAGTTGGGGTTACCACTGAATTTTTTTTAAACACTCTCTCATTCTGTGACTTCACCCTGCTTCCGTTTCATTGCCTCTTAGTTTCTTACCCAGGCTCATAAAAGTCTAACTCATAAGCATGTTAACGTGTTCTTCATGAGTGGAGCGCCTCCTTTCTGACACTTTAAAATTTGTTAAAACTCAGTCTTGTACCAGCCTCACTGGTTGCTGATTTCACTGGCCTCATCAACCACCAAAAAATTGCTGTCTATGAGCTTTGTGTTTTATCTGGTCCCACACCACTGTCCTCAATACTCCTTGGTCCTTGATGGGTTTGCCAGTCTTGGTTCAGAAGTAGCTTACCCCAGAGAAACTCCTCAATGGCAGGCTCAGCTCCAGGCTGCTACAGGAAAACAAGGAAACTGAATAATTTAAAACCCTGGACTTCCATTACATAATTTTTTAAAAAATTCATTTATAAAGAGAGAGAAGATTTTTAAAAATATGGATTTCTGATGTTTAATCAATAATTAGAAAAATTTATTCTTAATTTTAGAGCATTTTTATTAGCTCATGAATGATGCAAATTGATGATAAAAGGTTATTATTATGGTATCAGATTTTCCATTTAGATTGTAGAAACAGGCTTTCATGTTACCCTATGTATCATGGCAGACTAAAAACCACAGACATATCCAAACTTGTTTTTTACTATGCTAAAAAACCATATTTGGGTTTTTGAGTATATAAGTGGGTTTTTTTCACTGAAATTTTATATTTTTCTCAAGTTTTATTTTATTAGAAAAATACTTGGAAAAAATGTAAATTTTCTTTCAATTTGGAGCTGTCTGTACATAATATGCTGTAGGAACTAGACACAGGCAATACACTTGAACCAGAGAAAGGGTTGACACAGCTTTAAGTATTTAATGTACAGTTTGATAGAGAATGTGCACTTGGAACTCTGAAGACTCAGAAAATTGAAGCACTGAAAACTATTGTTAGTCCAAATAAAATCTTTTCTCTTGTTCTAGCTGGGATGCCAGAGGCATTTCAGCTAAACTAAATGATCCCATGTCCCAAGACACTTTTACAAGCTCTAATTTCACTGGGTGAGGGATCACACAGATATCCTATTGCTTCTTCTGGCTGAGCTAGCTCAGAAGCCATTCAGGGATCTCTGCCTGGGACTATGTTGTGACCAGGAGGAGGATGCTGCTTCCCCCCCCCACCCTCTATATGCATATACTTCAGAGTTAGTGCTGACTAAAACTATTCAGGACTTCTTCTGCAGTATTTAGAGGCTTTAAATATCAGGCCACATGATTTCAATTAATTTCAGCATTTTGCACAATTTACACTGATGTGGTCTTAGCAGGATGAAATTCATAATGAGTCCATATTCCTCTACACAGCTGAGATGCAATTTATGCATTTTCAGTAAATTTTGCACCTTTTCATTATTATTAAATGTGACATTTGAAAAAGCCTGGTGATGCAAAAACTTCCTCTCTCTTCCGAAAAGCTGAGTGGAAGGACATGTTGGCCTTGGTTATTACAGAAGCTTTCAGCATTAATTTACATCATTTTCAAGTGCTTTTGGGGAACTTTTCTCACCATATAATTCCTGCTTTCCCTACTTGACTCCAGGCTCTCTCTGCTGGTCATGGTGACTGATTTGAAACCACTTAGCTTGTGCTTGATGCAAGGGAGATCATGTATCCAAGTCAGCTTTTCTGCTATTTAAAGCATTTGTCACCTTTATCTAACTTTGTTCCTTTCTTTTAAAGATAAGCAATTACCTCCCCCCACCCCCACCCCAAGGAAAATTTGCCTAAAAGCAATTAAAACAACCCCAATACTCTGAGCTTTTTGCATAGATTGAAGTAATGAACTTACAAGTCACACATGATGTTTTCTTGAAATATATTGGGTCACAATGGAGAGCTTTTAAAAACATCTTTCATAGGTTAGACTCATATCCAAAATGTGCTCTTACCTTTTGCTGATTAAAGGAGTTCTGTGATGAGGCTAAGATATAATTATTTCTTTTAATATGATGAGTAAATATATGCTCTCAAAGAGTTTTTAAGATACTCTGTCTGCTTCAGCTGATGTTGCTGTTCTCAAAACTACACTCGGAGTGATTTTAAAATTTCTAGTTGGCATGTACAGAAACAGGTTCACTGATTTCAGGAAAAATAAGGTTGATAGTGCCACCTGGGAATTCAGCCCATCCAGATGTGCTATGATGTTTAGGAGGAAGCAAACATGCTCACAAGGCTCTTTAGGCTGTTTTGACAAAGCAATAAAAAATTTTACTTGAATCTCTAGGACAGATAATCAAAATAGCAACCACGTTCCTCTTTTGGAATGAGATAGAGATTAAGCTAAGATTTCCTGAACAACTGTTTCCTAAATCTGTCGAGTCCAGAGGAAGCCATTAGGTTGATCACAGGAATGGAACACCTCTCTTAAGACAGGACGAGATAGTTGTTCAGTCTGGAGGAGAGAAGGCTCCTGGAAGACCTTAGAGCACCTCCCAGTACCTGAACAGGCCTAGAAGAGAGCTGGAGAGGGGCTGCTCATAGGACAAGGGGAAATGGCATTAAACTGAAGTGAGGTATATTTAGATTAGATATTTGGAAGAAATAATTTACTGTGAGGATGGTGAGTCATTGGCATAGGCTGCCCAGAGAAGCTGTGGACTGCTTGTCTCAGGAGGTGTTCAGGAGCAGGCTGGATGGGTCTTTGGAACCCAGTCTAGTGGTGGTTTGTCACCCATGGCAAGATGAGTTGGAGCTAGATGATCTTTAAGGTCCCTTCCAACCCAAGCCATTCTATTCTATGAAAATAGTGTAACATCATCTTAGTCTAACAATGCAATTTTAGCTGATGTAATTAATATGAGGTTTATCACACCTTTATGCAGGACTGGTAGAACTGTGTTCATTTCCCAACCATGTCACATATTTTTTAACATTTCTTTCACATCCTTAACTCTGAGATTCTTTGTTGCTGACTGCAATGATTTGTAAACTTAGGTTTTATTTTGCATAAGCAGATGGGTATAAAGCTGAGTCTTGATTTGTCCTGGATACTTTGAAGTATTGTTAGAGTAGGTATGATAGTAACAACAACAACCATAATAATAACAATTATAATACACAAAAGGACAGAATACTTACATCTCATGTCTGTTTAACCCTTCTATCACACTACAGCAGGAGTAGGAACTCTTTCAGAAATTTAAGTGTTACAGCCTACATCCAGTTCAGTTCTTTGAGCTTGCAGTAGAGGGCTATAAAAAACTATTTATGTTTACTTGACCATCTGCATACAAGCTAGGAATTGTTGCTACTGATATCACCCAGTACAGTAAGAGCTACCTGGTAAAGAGCAATCAGTAAGCTCATGGCACACAGATTTTTCCTGCTGGTAGGTAGCCATGTCTGATGTGAGTTTTCTGTTTCGGTTTTGTTGTATAAAATCCTGGGGCATAAGCCACTTTTGAACAAGGGCAAGTTCAATAGCAAAACTTTATTAATAGGCCTCTGAAAACAAAGAGGCAGTTAACAACCTTGGAAAATTTATTTAGATGTACTACTGGAAATGAAGAAGGGAAAATAACTGTTGCTTGTTTGAAAGACTTGTAAGAAAAAAAAGATATAAAAGAGTTATGACTCAGGGCAATGTACTGGCATTCAGAAACAAAAACTGAAGTAGCTCATAAAGGAAAACACCTTGATAATAGGTCTTTTAGAATTCCAGGTATGTTCTTGGTGTTTTGATACGATTTTGGTGTTTTTACTAGTATATCTTAAAACACAGTTTTAGCTAAGAACCCAGTTAAGATTCAGGTCCCAATATAATAACTTTCCAAAAGCTTTTCTCTGACAGTATCAGCTGTCATTCATTCTCACTTAGACCATGTGGAAATAATTCAAGTGCCTAAGCAAAGGTATGTAATGACATTTTTGAGTATTCTAAGAGGTATCCCATTGTATCGGAGGCATACACATGGGTTGGCAGGATTTAGGGAAACATAGGATTTAGGGAAGACCTACATGGCTTGAAGAGACAGTGGAAGGAGGCACATTTTGACTGGCACACTGTCTGTGTTTGTACAGACAAATCACCCAAGTCACTAAATTGCTTCCTTCTTCAGACCATGTCCTCACACACATGTGCACATACACACACACAAATCTTTGACTGAAACTGAATAGGTGAGGTGTTTTGAATAAACTAGTTGCTGCCACTTACATGGAGACCTGCTAAGTGGTAAAATTAAGGACGTGACCAGATGGGGACATTCAATGGAGCAAGTTCCTCTTTTCAGAAAATGTTACCAACCTTCATTTTAGCATGAATAACTCCTTTTGGCATGCCCTTAATGAAATGAAATATGAATTGAAATGTATTAGTCTAAGGAATTATCATTGTCTTCTTTGTTTCATTTAGATGTTTTTATGATGTGTTAAAATAAATGAAGAATGTGTACATGATTAGAACCTACATTTCAAACAAGCAATGGTGACTTAAATCTCCTACTACCAACAGCTATTTTGGGTGGTGTGGCTAAAGCACTTGCCAGAAACCCAAGTCAAAAATATTGCTGGGTACATCAGAAAATTCCAGGTAATCAGGTCTCCATTTTCTTCTGGGAAGAGCCCACACTTTCCCTAGTCTCAGCCTTGCATACACACACATCTCTAGTTCCTCCTGTTTATTCCCTATGATGCCTGAGTTAATAAAAAGGCATTTAAGCTGGGACACTGATGAAGCCAGCCAAGCTACTGGTTGGAGTGACTGGAATGTCTTTGTGCTGCATTTCAGGTGTTCTCCTGCTGAACTGTGAATTCCCTGAATTCCCTCCCCAGGCTCTGGGCATATATTGTTGACCCTGGCATTAAACTTGCAAGAGTGGGATGGATTCAGGTTCCCCTCCCCCTGCAACTTATTATTTAAATCAGTGATGCTCCACATGAAAATTATTGCTCTTAAAGTGCTTCTATAGTTACTGTTATTTGTCTTGTGTGGCTTTTAAAAGATTAATTTTCTTTTATATTCATTTTTTTGTAAATCATGCATTATTGGTTTGGGCACAATACAGGTTTCATTTCAGCCAATATAATTCAGTAATTTCAATAAATTTCACATGCAAATGTTCCACTCAAAATGCTGTTCATAGGAAAATAATAAACTCACTTTCTCTCTCTCTCTATATATATATATATACAAAACTAAGGATTTGTTGCTTGTATAAGAGAAATCCCAACAATCAAATGCAGGAATTGGTACTTTTTGAAATCTAAAAAAAAAAAAAAAATAGACAAAAAAGGGATTATGCAGTTAAAACTGTTATACATATATTTCTCTATCCCTTGTCCTGGTGCTGTGCTTGCCCTTCCCCAGCTCTTCTCCAGGTTTAGCAGTTTCATTTTACTGGTTGTTGTTTGGGAAGGTGTTCCAGAAAATTAGCATGTGGAGTTCACCAGTGTTTATGCTGATGGTTTTCCCTTCCTTGCCCTAAGAACTGTCTGGTGCCCAAGTTCAGGTTTAGCTAATATGTTTTTACTCCTATAGCTTCATCTGCAGCTCCACATTACATCCAGATTTTCTGTGTTATGCTACCTATGTCATTGTCTCTGTTACCCATAAATCCAGTTTGTACAGCTCTAGACCCTTATTTCTTTAATTATCCATGGGTTAGATGCCTCAAATGCCAGCCTGAGGCCCACTGGTGATCCCCTGCCTATGCCCTTCTGTTCTATGTTCTGTGTCTCCCCCTCTCAAGGACTCTGCTGTCCTATCATCATTGTCTAAGAGCTTTAAATCAGAAGCATAGGATCATAAAATGGTTTCAATTTGAAGGGAACTTAAAGGTCAGCTAGTCCCAATCCCCCAACCATGGGCAGAGGCACTTTTCACTAGACCTGGTTGCTCAAAATTCCATCTAGCATGGTCTTGAAATATTTCATTTTACAGATTGCGATTTCTGTTTCTATAACTATGGTCACAGCATACAAGGATAAATAAAAGTGTTACAAATTGCATATAAACAGACACCTGCGGGAAATTGAGGTCACAGATAAACCAAGTAGAGAAAACCTCAAGAGTTTGGCAAAGGTTCAGTCTGAAGAACCTAAGAATTTTCAGTTCTGAAGCTTGCAACTCAGCACAAATCTTATGGCCAATGAAACTTCTGTAGTACAGGGCTGCAGGATTCCAAGAACTATCAACATCTGTTTTCTATAATTAATTTTTTATAGAAATATCTCTGCTTCTAATTAACTAAAAATTAACTGAACCATCTCAGATCCTAAAATTCCATGTTATATCAGGAAGAAAAAAGACCTCTAGTGACTAGATAATGGAATACAGTTTTGATATTGTATGATATAATTTTTTAAGTCTATTTTATAGCTCTGGATGAGTCAGAGCCTTAATTTTAACAGTTATGAAATCTGGAAGTGCAGCAGATGTGAGGCTCTGACATCTTCCTGTTTCCCAGCTCCAAGAATAAAGCTGCATATGCTTTCCCTATAGGCACACATGCAAACACATGTATACATACACATGACCAGGCACACAGGAAACTCTCAACACTCACACCAACACAAACAACACCAACAGCCTCATTCTGTTCCTTGATGTGTGTAATCAGGGTGGAGATGCGTTATCCTGGCACCTAAATGGACACATTTTTGAGGGTGTAGCCCCACTCCAGCTGCTGGTAGACATCCTCCCATTCACTCCCTAAGATTCTTCATAGGGAAAAATTATATTTTTATCACACTTTTTGTCCTCACATAAGGTCCCAGTTGTATTAATAATTCTATAATTTTATGTATGAGTAATTTCCTTCAGATTTATTATATTTGTCTTGCAATATAGAAATAGATACATGGGTGAGTATTTTATCTTGTCATTAGTGTTTCAGTCTCAGAGCCCAGCAGAGGTGAACTGAGATGCCAGTTAATAAGATACAGGTAACTTGGATATTGAGCATTTGCATCAGGTTAGGTTAGGATTAGTGAATGTCAGGAGAGGAAGACCTGGATAATAACAAAAATGAGTAAAGAAAAAAAATAGTTTTGTTATCAGGTATAAGTGCTCTTGGATAATATATAATGGCAGTTACTAGGGTAAAAGTCATGCTATCCACTACATCATTCTTTTGAGATGGCAAGTCTGCATACAATACATAAAATGCTAGAAGGATTCATTTTTTTAGCATTAAATACATGGTGTTCAAGTCATTAAAGAATAATAAAAAGATATAAAATTGCCCTTAAAAACTTACATTTCTACTCTTAAAGAAGTGTATGTTATAATTTCTCTAGAAACTCAGAAAAAGCCAAAAGTAGATAATAATTTCTCAATAATAATAAAGTAGTTGCCCTCTTAATTGCTTCTGATTACAAGGTCAAGTATGAATTTTATCAAAATTTATTTCTACCACCCATTGTCTGCAAATTCTTCATATTTTTGACTGTTAATTGCAGCAAAAGTGGTTGACCTGTAGCTGAAGATGTAGAAAACAAACTTGTCAAAGGAATTAATCTTGCACTGTCCAAACCTTCCTTCCCCCAATATTTTTTGTTGTTACTCACTTCAGATCTTTGTCACCCACCTAAATCCCAGTGTATTGCAATGTTTGCCCCTTAATCTATGAGGTCAGAAGTAGCATAAAAGGTTTGACCTATCCAATCCCAATTTTTATGTTGGGTTTTCTAAATGTTCTCATTTTGATTGTCATATTAATCACCTGTCAAAGAGCATTTCTTAGCTTTGAATGGAACCATGTCCATTTTCTTCAGTTCAATAATCTGAAACTACCAACAGTGAACGGTTCATCTCACTGTGAATAAACTCAATTGTATTTGTCATTTCTGAACTTGCTGATGGTTTCGCTCCCTAGCAAAATGCAATCTTTTGTGATAGAAAAAATATTGTCTATTTAACTGTATATTGGGCTTTGCAATTTTATTTTCATGAGTGGGTTGATTATTGATGTACATCTCATGAATGGGGAAAGGTTTTGTTCATTAATGATTCCAGAAAGAAAGAGCAATACCTTATGCAACACCTCTCACATGAATGCTGTTTATTAGTTCTGCCAAATCTATTTCTATATCCTTAATTATTGATCAGAACTCTATTTTGCTAGGTGCCTAGAGATGCAGGGAAAATATATCTTTTCCTGAAGATTTTCAGAAGTTTTTCTTCAGCTTAAGTCTCAGCTTCTCCTACCACAGTGTCCAATTAAATAAGATAACAACCCAAGAAGTACAAGAAGTTTTTGTTTTCTTTAAACTTAGAATTGCTAGAAGTTTAGGAAGATGTATGAATTTATCTGTTGGCTTACACAATTGTTTTTCCCAGTCAGAGCTGGATGCTTCAACTCCCAACCCATGAAAAATGTCAGATGTCCATCAAGTTTTGAAGGACATGTTCTGATTCTAAAATAGAGCTTTTGCCAAGATTTCGCTGACAAGTGAATGTCTTTAGTATCATTGGTTTAACACAGTTATTTACCATCTGCTTGGTTCTCAGTGACCAAATAACAGTAGCTTAAATCATGTATGTCTCAATAATAGAGTTTGAAATAATAATAATAATTGCAAAAAAAAAAATTAAATATCCCCCAGCAACAGAGAGTTAGAAGAGAGACAAATGATTACTGGAGGTCTAGCTTGTTTTATTCTACAAATATGTCTGATGTAGCAGCTAAATGACAAATGTATTTCAGACTAGATATGTTAGAATAATGTTTATTTTTTTATGCCAAACTTGCTTCAGAATCATGATATAGATTGAAACATCATGACATACGCTAATTTTTTTTGGGTTCCACTTACCATCTGTCATGCATATTTAAAAAAAAAAAAACATCTGCAGGTATAACCTTAAAAGAGATTAGAAGGGCCCTGAAAGAATGATATCACTTAGGTTGAAGACTACCTGACAGATTACGATACAGGTGATAGAAGGGATTCAACTTCCCTTATTGCAGCTGGAGAATCCAATCTTTCAGAGAATCGTATTCATGATGACACTGTCAGTAGTACATCTTTCAGAGTCTCAGGGATGAGTGTTTTTAGAAACAGAAATAAATATTGTCCTAACTGAGAATTTGTAGCATAGAACTATTGATACATATGTAATCAAAATGCAAAGAAATAAAATGCAAAGCCTTGGTGAATTTGGGATAAAATATTTCTTGCATATGGGTTTCTCAAGACAAAAGTGAAGACCTTTGAGAGTTTTATATCATAATAAACTGCCCAGAGAAGTTGTGGCTGCTCTACCCATACAGGTGTTCAATGCCAGGTTGGATTAGGCTCTGAGCAGCCTGGTCTAGTGGAAAGGGTCCCTGCCCATGGTAGGAGGGTTGGAACCATATAATCTTTAAGGTCTCCAACTCAAACTCTTCTGTGATCCTATGATCCTTTTCATTTCATGTAAGTATATAAGTTACTGCTTCTTAGATTCATTTGTGGTTTGCCCAAAAAAGAATAGCTCTTGGGAAAACAATATTAACTTAAAAATCCCTAAGGTCATAGTCAGCAGCTGTAAAATATGCACAAGAAGAGGTATGACTCATGAATCAGGACTAGGACTAAGAAAGCTGTGTATATCAGTATTCTCTCTAGCACTCAGAAGAAGCAAACAAAGCTAAATAATTCAGTGAACTTCTTTTGCCAGATACTGTAGTTACATACAGATTGTTATCTCAAAGGGAATAACACAGGGTGGAGGGAAAGCAGGGTGAAATGTTAAATATATACTTTAGTGTATTGATATGAATAAAAAAAGATCTGACAGGCCTAGTATGCAAGGTCAGAAACTATGTAAAAAGGAACACCCCCAAGGAGACTGATGAGCCTGACTTTAGCCAGTCACCAGTTCAGAAACGCTGCTGGCTATTTTGTTTTTAAAATAGCTGAGATAATAAACAGCATCATGGCCCAAAGATGAATTTTGACACACTGATGCTGAGAACAAAGAGAATTTCAAATTCTGTGGCCGCTGTTGTATTTCTGATGAGATTAACTATAGCTAAGAAATGATTAAAAAAAAGAAACTTTGGGAATCTGATAAAAGTTTCTATTGTATGTTTAGTTCAGTTAGCACTGCTGGCAATCAGCTCTTTTGACCCTGCTGAGATATTTGCAGGCAGAGCTCAAAGGAATAAACATCTGCTGATTTGATCAGAGGAGCATATGGTTAGAAAATTAAGATATGGAACCGTAAAGTAGTAATAGGAAAGAAAAAAGATAGTGGTTTTAGTCAGAAATGAAAAGTTTACAAGGTTCTCCAGGAAAAGGGAAAAAAGTACAATTTTTTTTTTTTTTGGCAGAGACTGAATCATAAAGCAAATTCTCTACTAAAAATGTTTTACATATGTAATAGTTTCAGCAATTTTCTCTTCTGTTTCTGCAAGCAAAGCTTGTCTTTTCATTAAACACTCCCTCTGTCCCTCTTACAAGGAATAGAGTGTCTGTAGGAGAAAGGTTTCAATGTATGCAATTCTTTACAAAAGGTTATTGAATAACCAGATTATATTGTGATGTTTAAATGAAGGCAAAAATATAGGGAAAGAATAAATGGAATTTCAGTTTAAAATCAATCCATCTATTAACTATTTTCAAAAAACATATTTATCTATTTTCATATTAACACATATAACTATTTTCCGAAAGCATATGACTCTCTCTGTACTTACACACATAATCTTTGAGATGAGTGAATGATGAAAGACTTACTAAAAAATCACCTATTTTAATCTAGAAAAGAAGGCGGAAGTTATTTAAACAGAAGAGTTATCATATAATACATACTGTTTTAGAAATTCAGAGGAAATAATTGGTTCTTCTGTCTGTGTACATTAAGCATGTTCTTTGGATTTTCTCTTGATTCACTTTCATGTAACTTTCATAGTGCAGGCTTAGTATTATCATTTTTGGATAAAAGTCTTGAATTGGTGTTTTGTGAAATTATGTTTTACACTGCCTATGGCAAATAGGTTTTTTGCAATATCTTTCCCTTCAATATTTATTGCCATGATTTCAAATGCTGTTATTCCAGGTTCCTAGAAAACTTTGGAGAACATAAAATAAAGGTGAGCTCATATTAAAATATTATTTTTGGTTATTATTTTCAAGGTTTATAGAGTTTACTATTCTTCTGAAAACCTTGAAAACTTTACAAACAAACTAGTTTTGCCTGTGAAAGCATGTTGTATTTAGACAAAAGAACTGATTAGAGGGAGGGGACAACCAAACTATTAAAGAATATTCTTTCTATTTTGCGATAAGTAATGGTTCTCATGTCTGCTAACACTGAGTTTATTAGTGCTGTGGAGGAAATTATTTCCAAAATATTTTAATAAGGTATATTTTGTCATAAATTGGATGTTATTCAAAAATATATGAGAGCATATTGACATTAAAAACTCTTCATGGTATCTTTTTCTTGATGTTTATCAAATTATTTATTTAATTCAGAAAGCGTTGCTGCCTGAATCTCTGATATTTCCTAAACCACTGGACTTTTCATGTTTTGTGAAGGAAGGATAAATATGAACCAATAAAAATGGTCCTATTGGCATGTGAACTGAGCATGGCACAGAGTTTGGTGATTTTTTGATTCTTCAAACTATTTCCTAATAAATAAGATTAAATACTGCATAGGAATCTGATCAATTTGCACTGTGCAATATCCCACCCAGGTTTGTCACATCATGGTAACACAAGAGGTCCAAAGCAAGAGAATTAACTGACTGGAGATTTTGGCTCTTTTACACAAGTTATTGGTCAGTTGGCTATTTTAAGAGGTGTTTATGTCTGAACTGATCATAACAGGACACATTTTAAAAATGTAGAGATGTGCTTTCTCATCTGGCTAATGCTAAATATCAGAAGAATGTAAAACTCAAGGTTCATGATCAAACATTTCTTCTGTAAATGAGGAATTTTCACATTAATTTCCCCAGTATATCTTTAATTTTGCCTGTAAAGTCAAAAGTTACTTCCATATATACTACATTTTTGATGTAGTTTTCACAGGGTTATAACTCTCTTCTTGAAATGATAAAAGCTGAATAATCTTGGCAAAGTATACTCTGTGGGAAGAAGTATTAATATTTGTTATTCTCCTCCATTTCACAGTAGACTAGGTGCCAGTTTTAGATGCCTCTGCCTATTCAATTGTACCATATGAAGGTTCTAAGGTGTAATAAAGCAAAATATGAAGTCAGGTGGTCAATAACATCCTTATCATGCTTGCATGGGTAGGAGTAGGACAAGGTCTATCAAACTGATTACATCAAATTGAAAATCCTAATGGGAATGAAATTGCAGATCTGTTATATTTGCTCCAGATATGTTTTGAGGCTTTGTATATTTTATTTAGGGACATCACACTTGTGTGATATGTTAGAGTATGTATGTTATTAACATGTAGAGGCTACAGCAGGTGCCTCTACAGTCAAACAGTGCTGACAATTGGGTATTTTCCAGACTGAACTGGTATTCCATACTTTGGTATCTTTTCCCTTTCCCCCCCGCCTTTGGCCCCCTCTTTACCCTCTCTTTCCCCCTCCTCCCCCCTTGTCATGTCTAATACATCTGAGATTAAAAAGCCTTTTGTTATGAAAGACCTTCCTCCCATGTAGACTTTAAAATCCATGCTCAAACCATCACTTTTCTTAACAGCTATCAGGTATTTATGTGATACTACACATGTAAAAGAAACTTTGGCATGCTTGTTGAAAAACAATGTCCGAATAAAAGACTTATTTAAAGAGCAGAGAATTCTGCTGTGTTTTGGCTCTTGGCTGGTCCTCATAAAAGACAACAGAAGTCCTTCAAGACACTGAAGGATTACCTGACCCTGCGTTAGGAGTTGAAAACTGTATAAAATAAAACTAGAAATAAAATGCAAATTTCTAAAGTTGACAATAAGGAGCCACTTGTAGTGAAAGTCACTCTGAAGTGGCTCTATCACTTGAAATGTTTGCACAGAAAATGAGAGAGTCTGAGAGAACTACACCTATAGTTCTACTTATAGGTATATGGCAATATCCTCTTTAATCCCTGCGGTTCAGTAATGAAATTGAATTAGTCAGAAGTAATTATGAGTCCAGGAAATGGTAAGAGAAAAATAGTGGAGAGATAACCATATTGATGTCAGTAGTTTTTCAAAAATCAGAGCCAACCACTCTCATCCAAACATCTCAAAAGCAGTGAGTTTGTTAAGACATTAACCACATAGTTGACGTGTGGTTATTTATGTGTGAGTTTTATTTTGAAGTGGTTTGAAAAAAACCCAGCAACAAAATCTCATTGCACTGTAATAATGCATTATCAGAAACCATGAACCTCCCTACTCTTCAACCAGTGAAATGTTCCAACGAGTTCAGAAATGGGACAGAATAGCTTGGCACTCTAACGTTGCTGCATAAAAAGGAAAAAAAAAAAAAGAGAGAACATCAGATAAAAATCCTGGCTTGTTTTGAATGTTACTAGGGGATTTTCAGTACCTTTTCATTTTAGTGTCTAAGGGAAATATTTGCTTTTAAAATACCTGGTGGCAAACAACACAGTAACCATATGACTCCCAGATCTTTTTCTCTTGATGAGTGTATGTAGGTGAAAGAGAGGAGGTTAGAAATACAACTGAATACATATTTTGAATAATAGAACAGTGAAGTTTGAACACTGAGTATGAGCTAGTGGCATTCTAGTCTTGCATAAGATATAAAAGATCAAGATCCATATGCAGAAGTGTGCTACAGATTCTTCCCATAATGAAAATTTACTTTACTGTTTTTATTAGTGCACATTAGAGCAAATAGGGTTCACAACTATTTTACAAAGAGTAAATTTTGACTTCCTTACTTTACAAATACCAAGGTATTGCTGATTTTGAAGAATAGTGACACATTGCATATGGGAGATGTGGACTCTGAAGGATCGCTTGGACTTGAGCTGACAGCTTAGAAAAGCAGCACAATTTAAGCCAACACTAGTTAAGCCATTTCAATACCATGTAAACTGAAGTCCCAGGGATGTTAGAGAAGGTTTTCTGTTCTTTAAATGCTGCTCTGGGTAAAGCCATTAAAACAAGTCATCAAGTATGGCTTTGCATTTAAAATTCAGCCAAATAATTTCATCCCCTCAGCAAAAAAAAAAAAAAAATGCAGGTACTCATCAAATGCAGTGCAGCATCTGAAATGCAAATATCTCCAAACTTTAAGTAGACTTACTATGGGACTCTTTTAATGGTGATTGCTGACATAATTTATAAATATACATGTAGATGTCTTGTAAATATAACAAAATATAGCCTTCAAATACCTAAGTTGAGGCTGAAACTAAAAAAGGATATTGTTCTGCCTAAAGTTTAGGAAAAAAATTTAAAAATATTTTTTTCTAGTCTTATCTAAACATCTGATTCATTATATGAAAGACTGTATCATTTTCTGTCTGAATGGGAGTCTAAGATTCCTAACTTCATTACAGATGTCTATGTACAAGCAAACAGACCCTGCACTTGCAGTCAGCAGGCACCTTTCTCTGGGTTTTTGTGCTTATCCATCTTTCTGTGCTATCTACAGGTATCTGGGGTAGTGAAATGAGTGACTACAACTAAATTTAGCCTACATAGAAGAACCAGCTGATGCTCTCTCTTTTACCAAGTACAGCAGTGAAGTAAAAAGAGAGAAAGCTTGTGGGTTGTAGGTATACTTTTAGGATACAGCTTCACGAGATGCTTGCATGGCACACAAAGGCAGCTGAGGTTATTTCTGCAGTCCTGTCTTCCTCTGATGCAGCTTGTCTCAGTCTCTCCTGTGCTAGTACAGCTGTTTGTGGGTTTGTGGTTTACTGCCTCACTGAGATCAGCAAATTAGAAGCAGTGAACAGTGAGGGCTGGACTGAGGTTGTGAACTTCCTATGGTAGCTTTGCTGCCAGTGTTATCATCATCTAAAACTGCAGACTGTGTCTCTTCACACAGGCTCAATAAAATTGATTGTGAGTTTTAAGTGAGCTGCTATTACTATAATTAGTATTTGAACCTCATTTATAATTATCCATATGGTTTTCCTTGTGGTTAATTTTCCCCAAGAATGAAACATTTAATTAACTTTGATATCCTTTATGTGATTATCTTGCTTTTTAAAAGCAACAAACATCCACATGTAAGTCTGGATGTCCCAAGTTCTTCAAGAAAATGCCACTGCTCTGTTGTCATTTCATGCTCCCATCTTGATAGCAGATATAGGCTACACCAGTGTTAGTTAACAGCAGCTATAGTATATGAAAAGGTAGGGTGCTTTATATAGGAAAAGAATGTTTCAAGTATTTTCCCCCCATACACCCTGTATTTCTTAGATGGGAACATCTACCCAGAGGATAAGACTCCAGAATAAAACTGAAGTAAAAAGACCCTTCAAAAATCCTCTTATTTTGGATGACCTATAGGAACTGCTGGTAAGGATCAATAGGAACACAATGTTGGTTAGAATAACTAATTCAAAGTTGTTCTTGAAGTGTCAGATGCTGACATCACCAGAGAGTAAACTGATCAACTTGTTTGTATTTGGCTCAAGGTAAGGAAATAGAATTAAATTTTAAAAAGATTCTTATTGTTAATTCTCGAATAATTTGACTTTTATAGATTATTACTTTTTGTAATTTTTTTTTCTGAAAGCTAAGTTGCTCTAAGAAATTAATGTTTTCCCTAGGAATAAGGCTTTCTAATCAAAGCTTTGCTCACAAAATCAATTTGATAGCCAGAGATCATTCCTGAATCCTTTAGAAGTGGCTTAATTCCTAGAAAGACAATTAAAAAAGTGTCTTTCTCAAAATCATACTCTTTTGTACACCTCAGAGTGTTTCAGGAGCTTGTAAGTGTTTACAGAGGAACAAGTGAAGGTCAGTTTTAGTCTAATGAAGAAAATAGCTGGATGTTCAGCTGGTGCAACATGAGCTCAACACGTTCAGTTTGTTGTCGTCAGCCATTATGAGTATTTTGATAATATTTCATTGCTTCTTCCAAAAATTCCTGGGTTATTTGAATAATACAATGAGAAGATCAAGAACTCAAGGGATGTCCATGGCAGTAACATGACTGTGGAACATTTACACCTCACACAGTGAATCATTCCAAGATTGTACCAAGATCAAAATCTCCAGCAGTATCTTGTGTTATTTACAAATAATATCAGTGAGAGATGAGAAAATGGTATGATAAAAGGTATGAAAAACCGGTGAGAGAGAAGAGAAAGAAAATGAAAGAGAGAAAAAAAGAAAGAAAGAATTAATGGACCCACCCTCAGGAAGGGGTGCCAGACAAAGCAGTGACTTTATCTAAATAGATCTAGTAGGAGTGACAATTATTGTTAATGCAACTCTTCCAGTGTGCCTCTTGTACTCAAAGGCAGACCTATAGAGACATCAACAAGATCAGCTTACAGGGTTAATTGTAAAATTTTTGTTGAAACTACACTTCTGTGAACAAAAACCCTGTTATGTCATTTCATGTTGAATGGTTTCTGAGAGGTTTTAGATTAAGGATTGCAGCATTTCATGACTTTCCAGAAGGAAAGCTGCTTTTGTGACTAGGCAATGAAAAATTTGCACTCTATCTAAGAGTTAAAAATGGAAGAAATGCATAGAAATGCACCAAAATGCATAGAAGCGGGATTGTTTTGTAGTCTGTGGTTTCTAATATTGCCATTTTATGTTATTGGGTGCGATTAATCTCAGAAGAAATAATTATTTTGTCTTAAGAGCAAGATTGAGAAAAGGAATTACTGTTGAACTTGCAGGAGAAAAAGCTAAAAAGTTTCTTCTATCCTTTTGTATGTAGGTGTTGAGGTTTTAAGATACAACAGTGTACAATTGTGCAGACAAAATTAGAGCTAATACTGCAACTTTGAAATCATAACCAACATTGTTTTCTACACTGCAAGTTAAATAGAAGCTGTATTGACTATAAAGAAAATAAGTAACTATTATGAAATCATGGGATTTTTTTAGTCCAAGGCCAGGCTTTTTTAATGTCAAATTTTATCTGCATAGTTTTATTGAAAGTTATCCTAGTATAATGCTATATACTGGCCCTCATGTCATTGCCTTTCAGGTAGAACTTCAGGTAGAGGGAAAATATAGAGCTCTAGTCAAAGGTAGACACTTTGGACATGTTTTGAATACTTGTGATGTGATGATTGATACATATCCATTGTTTTACATCTTATTTATTTAATGGCTAATTGCAGACAAAGAGGCAGGTATTCAGGGAGATACGTTATTTCTCTCACATTTCAGACTGGACCTCTGCAGAGTTATATAATTTTTTTTTTATGACTAAAGTTACCAATCTGAAAGGAAAGTAGTAATAATAAAATGTAAGCAATTTGTACTGCATTTTCACATGTAGAGATGAAAATTGCTCTGTTGGAGATAATGTTTGGTATAATTTTTGTATGCCTGGCTTTTTTTGTTTCTCTTCTGGGATACTCATCTCAAGTTTGGTTTATAAGTTAACTTACAGCAGATTTATTAGTCATTTATAGTTCACATTCAAATCAGGAATCAGTAACATTCTAAAAACTATTTGGAAGATCTTCATTAGATTAATAATGACAATAAGCCACAATATTCTACAGCAGTTTCACAATATTTTACAGTGGTTTTCCTTCAGAATCAGAGAAATAACAAAGTTCCTTTGCTTCTATTGATGCAATATGATCCTAAAGATAAATGGTTCTGAAAATAAGTTGGTTTAAGGGTAAAGAATTGGAGGAATTTATGGTATAATTATGTCAAGAGTTCAACACTTCAAGTAGGTAGATGGGAATATAAAAGGGCCAGACTACTGTCCCTGTTGGAACCTTCCTTGACTGCATCTATGTTATACTTGACCTGCCTCTGAGTCTGCTTTAGAGTCAGACCTTAGGATATGTACAAATACTATGCCTTTGTATATAAATCATATGATTATAAGTATTTTCTGTTTATACACTTTTCTCAAGTGCTGGAATGCTACATAATATTAATCTGTCTCTTCTGAGAGTGCAGTAGATAGAAGTTCTTGAAGGATTTTTTGTTTCCTTTGCACTTAAAAATATATTTAAATCTGTCATTTTTGCAAGCACTTTTTTCTTGCTTTAAAGAAGTTAAAATGAAACACAACTAATCCCCAAATTCCAGAAATTAAGAATCCTCTTTCTGCTGCTGTTGAGAAACTTTCTGCACATGGCATCTACAGATGTGTCATTTATCTTTGCTCCCAGAACACTGCTTTCATTTTTGTGCGACTTCCAATTCTAGATACTGTCATTTTCTTGTAATAATAAGCAGATTGCCCTTCTCCAGACTGAAGAACTACAGCTCTCTTAAGCTGTGTCCATATCAGAGATCCTCCAGCCTTTGAGCATCTTCATGGGCTCCTCTGGACTTGCTCCAGAGAAATTAACCCAGAACAGAATGCACTAGTTCATGTAGGTATCCCAAGAGTGGAGCAGGACAGAATCTTTTCCCTTGCCCTGCTGGCCGTGCTGCTTTGGATGCAGCCCAGGAAATGGTTGGTTTTCTGGGTTGGAAGTGCACATTATTGGGTCATATTGAGCTTCTTGTCCTCAAACATCCTCAAGTCCTTCTCCCCAGGGCTGCTCTCAGTTCATTCTCCACCCAGCCTGTACTTGTGCCTGGGATTGCTCTGACACAGATGCAGGAATTGCACCTTCTTGAACTTCAGGAGGTTTCCAAGGCCCACTTCTCAATCCACTTAAGGACTCTCCGATTCCAATAAGCAATGTATTAGCTATAATTTACAACATTCTTTCCTTAATACTTTGTAATTTTCTGCTGAGACACGATTCATGTGATGAGGACGTATGTGAGCGCTGGTGTTGTAAAGGCTTCCAGAAACACTTCTCCACCACTGTTTATAACAAAAGGCATTTCTCCTGAAACATGAAAGGAGAGATTTTGAAGCAATTGGTCTTTTCATATGTTGTAGCACCATGGGCTAGGCAATGCTTGAAGCACAATTTCCATGAATTTTGTTTTCCTTTCTAGCTGTTTCAGACATGTGCTTTTTTTTGGTTAGGGTTTGTTTGTTTGTTTTTTTTTTTCTAGAAGGTAATTTTAATCTTTGATGTCAAGAAGCCTCAACCGATTATTGTCTACCTTTTACTTTCTACCCTATAGCCTGTTGCCTTCTAGATGATTTTAAATAATTCCTTATAATAACTCACTGCTCCTGAGTGATATATCTACTTTCAATTGCTGTCCTGATTCATATGAAAAACTGGTCTTGGCTCTGGTCTGACAAGCTCAGCACCACTTTCTTTTTTTTTTTTTCATTGAGATATGAATAAAAATTGCTGGTATATATCATAAAATGTATGAGGTGAACCAGTGATAAGATAGGAGTATTGCTTTAATAAATTCCAGTGATCATCTAGTTGTGTATGGATTTCAGAATTATTTTAAATATATTAGTCAATGGCCTTGGGTGCAAAAAAAAAAAAAAAAAGTGAAATTGCCCTAGAATTGTGATCTTTCTTTATGTTCTTAATTATGATCAATTATCTATTATACACAGTGCATGTCAACATAGGCATACAAGAGCCTGAGTATTAGAGTATATTAATTTGGTATGACACTGAGATACAATAGTAGCAGCAATTTAGAAGTGAGTATTTCTGGATCTAATTCAGCCAAGAAATGCATTTCATTTCTGTGATATACAAGAGGAAACACTTCTTACAGTGTCTGCTATACTGCAACTTCTTGGTGAATCCAGATATCTGGAGTAAATACATGTGAAGAATCATTTGTACCCTGAAAATCCAACAGTCACTGAAAGAACTTGAACTATTTAGGAAAAAAAAAGTGAGAAATGGGACATATCTCCTCCAACTTTCAAGTATCACTGAGATATGGAGGAAACCATACTCACTCAATACTTTAAAAAGACTTTTGCAGCACTGACAAAAGCCTTATCTAAGCAAGCCTGTTTCTAGTGTAATCACTCTGGTTCAGAGTTGTGCCTATCAACTACTGGTCCTTCAAAAAGGTATTGATGACCATCTAGAGGTCTTACATAGAGCTGTTCTGGTTGCTAAAGTGAAACTGTGTAGAATCAGATTTGTGCAAGCCATGCAACCATGAGTACAATACATTTCCATCTGCTTCAATGGATTTTTGGATCAGGAACATAAAATAACTGCCAACACAGCTTATTGCTTTGCATTTCAGAGCTATGACTTGTTGACTAGGCTGGCTCAAAGAGTGAAATTGGACTGCATTGTGCACTGCAGTACAAATTTTCAGGTTTGTTTTTTTTTTTTTAAGGCAAATGGGTACAGAAAATGTATCATTAACATCTGAAAGCCAAGCAGTGCACTATAAAAAATGCTTGCAAAGGATGTATTGGCATTTAACCTTCCAGTTTCATCAAGTCTTAACTCTGTACACAGGAAAAGTTAATTACATGGTGCTTTAAGTCTTCATAAAAGGTCAATTTGCTAGTACTATACTTTGAAGCAGCAGAGGTTGGAAAGGTAGCATTTTGAATAGGAACATGCATTTAATAGTTGATTGGGGCAAATCATAAGAGGTTCATAGTGCATGCTTGGTAATGAGATTCAATTATTTCCAATGAGAATTTTAAGCCACCTTAGAGACACAACTTTTGCTTACTGTAAGCAAAACTAATCTTTGAAAGTATAAAAATGACACTTAACCATTTTATTGTGTTGATTTAGAAAAAGGTCAGATCTAATAAAGATTGCTCTTCTTGACAAATAAAACTTAGTGTTTCTTTATCTTCAGCTTATATTATGTTATAAAATCAGATTACTGATATGATAGCCTAATGATACTTGACCAATAACAGATGGGACCAGTACAACTACAGAATGCATACAAAAGAGTCTTAATTAAAATATTATTTTAAGTAACACTTGTGGATGCTGGATTTTTCTTTCCTGATACACCAAGTCCAGCAAATTTACTAATACATGAAAAATGGGGCAGGAGGAAGTTCCTCAGACTGTGAAATCACGCAACAAATCTAACAAGATCAAAGTATATTCCCTGTAATAGTAGACCTTCATAAGAAATATGCTTACCTGAATTTGACTCACAGCATTAGGAGAGAAAAAAAAATCCCAAGCAAATAAATACAGCAAAAACCACATAAAAACTCCTTTGTTAATGTGAGAGGGGGAAGGATGAGTTAGTTTGATTTGGGACACTTGTGTTCAATTCTCCATTCAATTCACCATCTTCTTTTGTAAAGCTAAGTCCCTTTCACTTGGATCCCCAGAAGAGCTTTGATGTAGGCTTATGTCAGGCTGTAAAGGATGCTGATACAAATGTACATATATGCCAAAATAAAAAGGTGAAAGTTCAAAATACCCAAGTTTATGTTAACAACTAGTATCCAGAATAAATTTTTTTTGATTGAGGAAAAAACGCTGTGCATGTAAAGTCAACATAAAAGGTGTTTCCAGGAGTGAGTGAGTAGCTTATGGTTAGATTGTTTCTTTCTGTGATCTTAAAACCAGGAAGTGGCTAAAGCACTTGTGCTCACAAGTGCTCATGGGAAAATCTTCCATGTGATTTTTTATCTTAAAATAATTCAGTCTCTGGTGATAAAAACAAACAAACAAACAAAACCCACATTGAACAGAAGTGCCTGAAATCCACTTCAAAGTTCCTCATCAAGGCTAAAATATTAATATAGATTAATGTTTTATCATTGGAAAATGGTGAATTGTAGTTATGGATTTATAAATAGGAATGTCAAGAATTCAGAGTTAATTATTCTGCATTTATTTAATGAGATATTTTTATAAATAAACTGAAATATATTTAAGAATAAAATTAAATACTGCCAAAAATATCTAAAATAATCATTCTGCTTAAGTTGATGCTTGGATATTTTGGCAAAATTTGTAGAATCACACCTTATCATACATGTAGATGAGTAATAGAGAATGCAGAGAAAACCACCAATGATCAGCAAATCAGAAAACTGGAAAGGACTAAGATTTATTATAGAAAGCAATTTATTGTTTTTCATGTTCCAAAGGAAAAAAAAAGAGATAAAAAAGAGGAAAAAAGCTGTTGGCTTATTTTATGAGAACTTGAATAATAAAAGAGCATATTAAACTAGTAAATAGCCAGTATCATAACACTGAGGAACTTTTATTTATTGGAGATTTTTAAGAGTAAGAATGGCATAAAATTTTCAAGGAGGTTTTTATATGCTTGTTCCTAGTCAGGACTGGATTGACTGTCCTGCACATTATCTTGTTCTATGGTGCTAGGTAACTAAATACAATTTAGTGGGAATTAACGGGCTCTTAAGCAATCCTTCAGAAGGTGTAAGAAGTTGTGAGGAGTACTGAGATTCGGATCAATAATACAGCCGAGTGATGAAATCAATGGCAACAGCAGAGCATTGGTAAAAGCCTGAAAATCAAACTTTACATATCTAAAGCTTCCAAAGCAGAAGTACTTACTCAGGAGTAAGTGAATTTCCCAAGTAGAAGCCCAGAGAAATTAGAAATTAAAAAGAGGAACTGAATCTGCCTTCCACCTTCTCTTTCTCACTGATAGCTTTGATTTTTCCTTCATTCCTGTGACATAGTTGATCTATATCTAAACACTATGCCCAGCAAACTCAAGTACCAGAACTTTTCAAAATGGCTCTCAACCTCAGAGCTGCTGTTTAAGTCACTGTCACTTCCATCCCCAGTCACATATCAGCCATTTTCTGGTCCTAAATCTCCCTCTAGGTCATATTTATTTCATTATTATTGGTACAATGTATTATTTTTGGTCAAGACAAGCAGTGAAATCTATTTAGATTTTTCCATATGCTTAGAAAATTTAGTAAAACTGCTTTAAGTTAGTGTAGGAGTCTTATTTCCTTCTGATTGTGTCCTGATTATGCTTTTTTCCCTCTGTCTTTCACTGAGGTAGTTGCTTCCATAAATGCAGTTTGATGAAAGTGCTTTTAACATATACAGTTCAATTATGAGTTGTCCATGCTGCTCCTGTTGACTAACCAGAAACAAAATATTTTATGGTTTTCTAAAATGAGGAAAATTAACTTTCTCAAGGCTTCTTCACTTTCAACTTAAGCCTCAATTTGCTGAAATTACAGGTCAGAATTCCTACTTCCAGGCCACTTAACAAAAGTGTCTTCAAGTGTAAACCAATGTTTTCTAAAGCCTATGGAGAACAGAAGTGTGAAAAGCAGCTCAGAGTGCTAAAAGATACATGCCCTGTGGGCACCCTTAAAAATTAGTTGTTTAAATACCTGAAGCATGAAACACTATCTGCATGGGTCATGATCAAACTGAAATGGAACAATTAAAAGAAAAATACATTTGCTGTTACTCTGTCCTCTCCTTTTATCCCCTCCCTTCTTCTTCTGCATATTTATTGAATGTTTTTTGCCTACTGAAATGATAATTCAGCCCGTTAGTATTGTTTCCTCCATAGCAAGAGTGTTGTGATGTCTGACTACTGCCTTACATGGGAAAAGGGTCAGTTTTAAATACATATTATGTCTGGGCACTCCATACAGATTTCTGTGAATAAAACAATCTCTGTCAGCAGGAGAGAGAGGGCTATATCTCCATCCAATCCCCTCTGCCAAGAGAAGAGTAGCAAGTCTAAACACACTTTAGTATGTGATCCCTTATCTAGTCAGAAATGAAATGTTTTAGGAAATGAAAAAGTCTGATTGTGGACTTAGTCACTGCTGTGAAGTGTAAGAGATACACAAACACACTTCCAGCAAGCAATATGATATTTACGAGTATGAATACATCTCTAGTAAACCTTATGGGATCTATGGAGTTCATGGAATCCTCACGTTAGAGCAAAATTCCTCTTCAAATCACTCAAATAAATGACAACCCATATTTGTGCTGACATCTCTTAGCCTCATCTTTCCAGGTTCTGTGTTCTTTCAGAACCTTTGGATTTCAGAACAAGTAGATGAAGTTTATCTGTTTATGATTTGAGGCTTGCTCTTTAACATACATCAGTACTGTGGGCATGTCAAAATATTTCTAGAAAAGTTTGAATAAAAACTTTGAATCTGGGAGTACAGAATGGACACAGCTTCTTTTTTATCTGTTAAAACTTATAAATACAGCATTTTTTTAAACAATCTTGTTCTTTTCACCTTTGGTTACATACACCATTCCTAGTATTGGAAGAATTAACTTTTATATTTTAAGATCATATAATTCCCTTAGTGCAGCTCAGTATAAACCTGTATTCACAGGTTTAAGGGACCAATACCTCTTTTTAAGATTATAACAGGAATTAATCAAAAGTTTTACATTGGAATGTAGAACACACCATAGTTCATTTATTTATAGAGTACTCTCCATAGCATAAAAGAAGTGACTAAACACAATAACAGGGCAATTGCACAGCTATACTTTCTCCATTAAATCCTGCCAGTCACTTAGATTCTGTATCATACAGAATTCTGGAGCAATAATAAGAAGGGAATTTTTTGCTTTTAACAGCCATTATGTCTTTTTTTTTTGTTCCCATTAATGTTTCAAATTGCTCTTCGAATGGCTAGAAATGTGTTAAAGTCCACAATGTCCTGCAGCAACAGACTCCCAACCTTAACTTCAGCTGTGTGGAAAAGCATTGCAGTATGTTTCTGCTACATTTTCCATTCTAGTAATTTAATTTTATGTACTACATAGGGGAGGGGAAAAAAAGTGAATGGTCACTGCTTTTTTCGCTTATTCTTATGTTACTTTTATTTCATATACTACTATCACATTCACCTCCACTCTTCATTTTTTTCAGACCAGAGGCTTACTGTAACACACTTATTCTTTATTAATAAAATTTTTAATCAGCTCTTTTCTTCTTTCCTGGATCAAGTTAAGTGCTAAGTGCTGCTTTTTTCCCTTTGATATGACTGACTACCTGAAACAAGAGGAAGGCACTTATAATAGCCAAGAATTTCACCATCCAACTGTGATGTGACATTTACATAGGTGCTAAGGACAATTGAAGTATCTTATTTTTATTGTGTTTCCTGTCCTCACCACAGAAGGACCACACAACTCCTGTCCACGTTAACATTTCTTAGTCTATTACTATTTTGCCAGAACTCTTTTCATCCTATTAATAAAGTAATAGGATAGTTTCCTAGGACTTTGGTCCCTGTATACAGTATCTCAATTTCTTGTATGTAAGAGAGACCATAAGGAAAAGGAAAAGAGAGATGTGTGTTTTATTTTAGGATGGAAAATATTTTAGAAGTTCAGGCAGTCTCTGCTTATTGTGTAGGTGGTTATTCCAAGGTCACCTGAGGATACGCCTTAGAGAACTGGTGGGGAGTATTAACAGTGATTGAAAGACGGACCAAGCAGCATGAGGCTGCAAGGACTTTTATTGACAAGAGGCACAGATATTTATACTGTTTTAGCTTCTGCATAACAATTTCCAATTGTTCTGTCTATGTGAGATTTAGTACATAGCAGGCCATAATGTACGCTTTTTCTTTTGTGCACTTATCACAGCAGGCAGCTCTGTTCTTTGGGAAGGGGACGCAGTTTCTGCAGTTCCTTCTTTATGGATCTTTCTCAGTTTCTGCAGTTCTTTCTCACAACTTTTTCTCACAGCTCTTGCTGTACAATCTTAGCAATTCAAGCATACTGCTCATGTTGGTTAACTCATTCTACTCTACAACAGAGAAGGAGTGTGGGGTTTTTTAAAATTTTATTTGTGCAGCTTAATTTATTAATTTTAAACCAGCTAATTGTTGCAAATAAAAATGAGCAATAAAAATGCACTAGAGATCAATTACCAGGTACAGAGGTGTCTGATGTCCATCCAAGTGATAACCGGTGACTGACTGTGGAAAGTGGCCGCAGTCATTTCTTGCACAGGAAGCACATTAGCTACATAACATGGGACCATGTCTCTGGGGCTCTTTCTGAAAAACTCTTTTTTCCTTCTTCAATCACATATTCCTCACCTCTTTTCAATACTAAAAATAGGCACCTGTGGGAAATATAATTAATTGTGCTATCACACAGCAGGAGATGTAAATTATCCTTTAAATTATAAACAAAACACCAAATATACTATGGCTCTGCGTTATTTACCACTGTTATTTTGGGCAACTCAACAGAGCTCATATTATTATAGAACTGTCAGATACAATTGTCCTACTTCTGCTAATTGTCCCTCTGTGAATTTTCAGCACCTGAGCAGGGTCTTGCCTAAATCACCACATGCTTTAGGAAAAAAGATGTATTGCAAAAGGCAAAGCATTGCAGCACCTGAATTTGTCATCCAAAGCTGAGCAGACAACAACTTATTTATAATGGCACTCTGTCATCCTTCAAGCCTCAGTGGAACCCTTAGTAAGTGAATATCTATTTTAGGAGATATGTCTCATGCTTCCAGTCTCTGTTAATCTGAATTTTACTTCTAGCTGCATGCAAAGCATTTTCATAATGCCCCACTTTGATCAAACAAAACCTATGTATGAGACTAAGCTATTTACTCTACACTGACACTGAGGGTCAAAGGTGGATGAGCAAATATAGTTCCGGTAATTAAAAAAACATATGTTTAAAAAAAAGACTATTGGTTTTTTTGCTTTTTTTTTTTTCAGCTTAGAACAGGTAGTAATACCTGCCTGCCTACAGCAACTGACTGGGCTACAGGGTGCACATACAGTGCCTGTCTGGTGTCCTCACACTCCTGTACTTTGGCAGATGGACAGCTCTCAGGATGTCCTTTTGGCTGCTGGCCAGTGAAAAACACTGAAATGTTTTTGCTGTTCATCTGTCAGCTAAGTTACTTGTAGAAGTTGAGCTGAATTAATGCAGCAACTCTTCCAAGTAGAGACATGATGGCAGCAAAGCAAAAAAGTGCCATCAGCATTATCCTTGTACTGAAATTAATGCTCATGATTCTTTCTTTAGAGTAATCCCTTGCTCCTTTCATCAGGGACACAGCCTTACTCCTCTGAAACCAATGCATCCTCCATTGACCCCAGTTGCATTTTGAATCAAGCCATTGAGCCCAGACTGATTTTCCACCTACCCTCACATTCTAGAAAGGAAACAAAGGTTCCCCTCCACACTCTCAAAATGATGCCAGGCAAACATCTGTTTTGTTAGCTACAATTAACAATCAGCATTTCAGAGTGGACTAAAGACCAAATGTGATAAGGAGGTCTTCCTGGACCACTTTATAATGCATTCAATTTTTGATGCTTTAAGAACTCAAATACCAAACATACCTTCATTTTCAGGTGGCTCAGTTGACTACTTTTTCACCAAACTCTCCACAAAGTCAGAGAAACTTTAGGAATACACTTTACATTAAAAGATTTACCACCCACCTGTCACTCACACAGAATATATAATTTTGTCAAATTAGGGGGAAAAAAAGCTAATTACATTGTAATTTGCTAATCCTTGCTTACTTAAACCTGTGAAATATGCAAATTACCTTCTGAGACTTAAATTGCTTCCTTCAAAGGATAAATAAATGCCTTTTAGTATTTTCAAATATTGTTAAAAGAACATATTGATTGACAAATAATTTGCCTCTTGTGAAATATCAGCTTTATAAAAGTGAATGCATGTGCCTAGGCATAAATGTCCAAAGTTTCACAGAAACTTTAGAAATTTGGATCATTTCCTGAAAAAAAAAATTGATGTAACTCAAGTTGGGAGTCTTATGGATTAAAAATTTTATGACAGCTGACTACCCTATAAGATTTGATTACATTTTTTTCTTGCGTTCCACCAAGCAATGCTATAGAAACATGATTATAAATCTGCACCCAGGCCTGCCCTTTAAAAGAACTGCTCTGAAGTGAATAAGAATCATGAGTATGACCTTTCAAAGATAGAATATGACCAATTAGGGAGAGATTTTCTAATGTTCCCATGAGTAGGAACAACTGTGTGCAGAGGTGGACTCTGGAGAGGAAAAAATTGTAGCTATAATCTTCCATAGAGCCTGGATGCTGTTAGAGGAATGGCTGCAAAGTGGGGGATGTTAGGATTAATTAAATCTAGGGGCAGAGCAGATAAGATTATTTTTCCTTATTGTTTAAAAAACAATAACATTTAATTTAGAAGATTGAACATACCGAGCAGGATGCAGTTAGTGTAGCTGGTACTTATGGCATCAGGAGCAGGAAAACAGAATCATTGCTGGAAGTTTCTGCTTAGAGCAAGCCCTGGAGTGATTTCGTGTGAATCTTGATTTATATTTGCAAGCAGGATCTGCAAGTGCAGTATTGGTCCATATAAAAATAAAATTAAATTAAATTAAACAAAGCAGAATAATACACTATTTCGATCTCATTGAGTGCTGACTATCTCACTCATTGTGATGGGTCCACTATAAGTTAATTAGACTGAATAAAAAAAATCATTGTATATTTTAGGTTATATATACTTTTCTTTAAAATAAAAACCAAAGCATTTCCAGGCCTCCTAACATGTATAAGACTGGTATTTAACTGTTTTGGCTATTGTATTTAAATAACAAGATAAAACATTTAAAAATAGGTAAATTTGTGTGTTTTGGTTGTATGAAATTCACAATTCAAACAAGGCAAAAGCTAATTAGTGGAATGATGCCTTCAAGAAATATAGAAATAAAATTAAAATGTCCTATGGACATTGTAAGACTATATGATATTAAAACCCAGAGACAATGCTAATTTAAGATACAACTGTCTATAAGAAAACCTCTAAGAGGTTATCTAGACATATAAATATGTTTTATGGGATGAACATGTTAAAAAATATTACATAATGTGATCATTCTGGTTTCAAATCTATTTTCAATACTGCTGAGTACTGCTTCCTCTGACTTCCTTAGAAACTCCTGGGTGCTTGGCATTTTATAAAGCAGATCACTGTGAAGACTTAAACAGTTAAACCTGTGGGAGTTACATTTTATTGGCTGTGGTGAAAATATGAGCATTTGTCACCTCTAATCATATTATCAGCAGCTTGCTTTGCAGTAACAAATGACTCTGATTCTCTTCTAAGGAGAGCTAGTCACTGTGGCAAGCTGTGCATGGAAATTAGGTGCCCATAACATAATTTTCTGTTCTCTAAGGAGCATATAGTAGACAACATTGTGGGACTCAATCTCAAGCAAAAAGCCAGAAAGTAAGAAAGAAAATGTAATACTTCATAAACCAAATCAAACAACAAGAGACAATTGATACTTAAAAAATTATATCCGATGCAATTTTTTTTTCCCATTCTATTGAGTTTTTGCTACCATTGACATGGTAGCAAAACACTTCAATACCTACAATCAGCAGCTTGGCTGCTGCCACACGTATACACTAAGCCCATCATCAGCACCACAGTGCAATGCACCACACTGCAATTTGGCTTTGCCTGGAACAGAAAATATTCTTCCATACCATGGGATCCATTAAAATTTACTGCTACAGGCAGTTTCAAGGGCATTGCCTTAATTTATACCTTAATTTAATTTATACCTGTGGTATCATGCCAAAGGTGTTAGATTCAAGTCAGTGTTGGGATTCTCGTATACAAACATCTGCTTCAGACTTTTGGGGCATAGGGGCAGGAAAAACTCATTCTGCATTCACTAAGGATCTGACTTAACCTAAGATATTGTCTGGTGAAGCTTCTAGGTACTGCAAAGGATCTGGCAGGGCAGTAGTGCAGAAAGGAGCTCAAGAGAGAAGGTCGTTCTGTTGGAAGATCACCTCTGGATATAGGCATGGACTTGGGTGCAATGTTAGCACTGAGCTTAATTTGGGTAATCCAGAATTAAAGATGTAACTTTGTATGCTGGCTTTGTGGGTAAAAGATTGTAGTGTATGGAGATACATACATGTGATTTTTCAAAAGTTCACACTTCTTGTTTAACTTTGAAGTAAAATGGCTTTGATTCCTCTCACCAACTTATTTGGAAAAGAGATTATTCTCTTTGAGTGAGAGAGAAAGAAAGAGACAGATGTCTTCTGAGGAAACTTTAGCCCTTCTAGGATTGTACCTGCAGTTAGATTTGCCAGTGTTTGCCTTTTGCTGCATTAAGGACAGCATTATTTCTTGTGCCAGCACTTCAGGCCAAGTGAGATGAATCTGGGCAAATCTTTTCAAATCCTCTGCTGAGTGAAAGGAGAGGATAGTCCCTCACCAGATCTCTGTAAATAAATAATAGTGATAAAAACTAAGTTTTTCCCTAGAGATTTCTGAAGATGGTCAGAAAAGCATCCTACATGACACTGTCACTAATCATTGATTGGGCATTTTTATTCTCTGTTTTGCCACAGCTTGCTTACAAGGTTTTTCTTATAGAATCATGTTGACATTTTAGAAGGAAATTCTATAGTCTCTTCTGTATAGACTCAAATGTTTACATACATATCCCCTTAGTTATATGTTAGTCATATTTATCTACACAGGATGTTATTTAAAAACAAAAATAAAATCACCGATCTACCCAGAACACTCTTAATATTAGTATTTTAAAATATGAAAACGTTGTATCTTCAGTTCTAAGAAGAAAAACATAACTTTTTTTGACTACATAGATGACAGATTCTTAGAAGGCATAAAGGTTGCTATGCTTCCGTAGATCAGGCAGACTTGTATCAGCTAATACATGAGCTGGCATTGATGTTTCTTCCCATCCATTAACCATCCCACTATTTACATTAGTAACATTGTCAGTGGCCACATTATTAAAAAAAAAAAAAGCTTTCCCACACCTTAACATGACCTTTCATTTTGATTTCAGATGTACTGACCCAGATCCTAAAATGAGACAATTTTTACTTTTTTTTAAAATTAATTCTTTAAGTGAACACAATGGTGTCTTCATATGCAGTGATAGGACAAGGCGTAGTGGTTTTAAACTGACAAAAGGCAGGTCTAGATTAGATAATAAAGAGCAATTCTCTACTGTGTGGCTGGTGAGGCACTGGAATATGTTGTCCAGAAAAGCTGTGGATGCCCCATTCCTGGAAGTGTTCAAGACCAGACTGGACGGAGCTTTAAACAACCTGGTCTGGTGGAAAATGTCCTTACTTACAGCAGATGGGTGGCACTGGATGGGCTTTAAGAAGATCCCTTCCCAACACAAATCATTCTGTGATTCTGTAATCTGCAAATTTTCACCAAGTACTAAGGGCTGACTGCTCCTGACTGAAGCTCATTTCCTGTTGTTTTTTTTTCTTGCAAATAATCACTATGGAGCAGGACCATTAAATTAACCTAATATGTTTTGCAAAAACAATCAGTGTAGCTCCATTTTTGGTAATGATCATACATACACATCTTCTGAAGAAACATCTTTAACTCTTCATACAGACGATGCACACTTCCATTGGTTTAGAGTGTTTACAACTGCAGTTTCTTACTGACCATCATATTTAACTGTCCAAATAGCTTCCCAAATAAATCTTCCAGCTTATTGACATGAATAATGAATGTGCCAGCAGCGTTGATTTTAAAATGCGTGTCAACACTTTAACATTTGAACATCTATGTAAATGCAAGCTTTTAGCAGAATTTGAATTTAACAAATTACAGTTTGTGACTCTAATTTATGAGACCTATGTAAATACCTATGATTTTTATAGCTGCTCCCGCTTAAATTAATCACAAATTTCTAATTATGCCTTTTTCAGCTGCAGGATATGCAAATTTACTTGCATAAAGAAAGGAAGCATTCAAGAATATATTGATTTTACAAACATTGTGCAGTATCATTTTTAAAGAGGAGAGTGCAGCATTTAAACCTGCTACAGACCTAACTGGTCCACATCTGTTCTGTTTGTATTTAAAGACAAAATACAACACATAGTAAAAAAGAATTAACTATCTGCTTACTCAGAAAAAAAATTGTATCCTCATCACTGGCTGTACACAGTGCACATCTGTACACAACTTAAAGCAAACACAAGGCAGAAATTTAAAAATATTTTAAAGGATGGGCTAGTTTGTAATGCTGCAGCTCCAGCACATCAAGTGAGGAGGCAGTCTGACATGCACCCTACTCACAACAGAAATATTTGTTACAATGGGGTTTCTGCAACCAAGTGGACTCTGTTCTGCAGGTAAGAAGATCCAGGAAAGATTTGTTTTGCCAACAGTAGCAGTTGGAGTTAGGAACTGAAACCCTGATGTCTTTACAGTGGTTCCTCTTGAGTATTCATTCTCTTTTTTCAGATGTGATGACACTGTTGAATTTAATGCCTAATTATAATTTTTCTTTTAAACTAATCTATCTCATAACTTATTCGTTTTTATTTTTATGTTACTGGTCAGAAATATACTGTTTTGCATCCTTATGGAAGAAATTTGACCTTCTCTAGAACTGTAAAAGACTGTAAAAAACTAAAATGTCAAGCTTCCTTCATTTTTTGAAGGACACTTTTTTGGCTAGTTTTGTGACTCTGCCATGGATATTTATAGTTCCTTCCACTCAGCCCTTCTCAGACTTCATCTCCAGGACTTCCCTTGCTTTTGGGCCCCATAGATTGAGGTAGACATTAGCACCTTGGGGAGCCTCCAGACTGGCCAGAATGTGGGAGGAGAGGCTGAGATCTGGGTTGTTCAAGTTGGAGAAGAGGAGGAGAAATGGAATAATCTTGCTGTCTACAGCTTCCTACTGGGAGTATGTACAGATTAAGAGAGAGACACTTCTCAGAGGTGAACAAGGAAAGAACTGGGGAGAGCCTACATATGTTGCAGTGATAGGGAATCTAATTAGCTATAAGGCAAACAGAAAAGTTTCCAGTTCAAGGAAAACCCATGCCTTAACTTCAATTAGATACAATTTAGAAGTTGCATTACATAAATGTTATTGTCCTAATTTGTAAAATGAAATTTTAATTTTCCTTTTCAATTTTAATTTTAGTATTTTAATTTTTAAAATTAAAATAATATACATTTTTAAATCCAAGGGGTTTTGGTGGGGTTTTTTTGGGGTTTTTTGTTTGTTTGTTTTTGGTTTTTTTTTGTTTTTTTTTTTTTAATTTTCAATTAAGTTCTGCAGACAACATCCACAACATATTCAAGAAAATTCCTTACCAGACCGAGATTTCAGCAGGTGGTACTGCCTGGAGTCATTTGGCCTGATCTTGGGTAAAAAATTTTGTAGCTAATTGCAACAGAGCTGGTAATTGAGATTCAGATGGATGATGGGTTCCTAATTTGCTACAGAGCTGCAGAGATTAGTGAAATGCTTGGCTGAAGTACATTAAGAAAAACTGAACTTGGGACTGTATTAACAATGTCAGACACAAAGGTTTTATTTATTCACTTACTGAAACAAAAGGACCCATCAGACATATCAGAAGGGAAAATCATATCCAAAATCATGTTTCAGTGTGATTCTTAAGTAGACTAAGATAAAAAACTCATTTATGAAGCGCAGTTTGACGAACTTTATTATATTGATCACTGCTTTTAGTCCTGTCTCAGCCACTGTAATGACTGGGTTTAAAGAAAACCACACAAAGCTTTATCCTTATGGCACAGATTTGTTGTCCAAAGGCCCCTGTTGAGCACATTGCAGCTGCCCAGAGCACCCCTCTTCTACCCTGTTCTACACCCCTGTTCTACCCCACGACCCAGGGGAATTGCAATGTGACAGCACAAAACTTATCTGAAACCAGTAAATTTCCTTTGTTTTGAACTGGTTTTTGATGTGAAGTTTTTCTGCTACCTTTCAAGTTCCTAATATTGCCCTCCAGATTTGCTCCTCTATGGACTGAGTCAGCATTCACATTCTGTGCAAAATTAAGTGTTAGTTACTGGGGCTTTACTGTTGAAACACTGCAGTTGTTTCCTTTTTGCTTCCCTCTCTTTCCCCTTTCAAAGATTTGCTGTGCTTTAGTTTGTAATTGCTGGAACTGTAAGCAAGTGTTAAGTGCTGCACAGTTCATTGCTCATTTTATGCTTCATAAAATATTTAGACCCTTCTGATGTGATGTAGCCATGAGTCATCAGGCTGTTACTTTCACACATCTCACCACGTTGAGAGCTTGCATCCTCCAATAGCTTAGTGGCAAAGAGGGCTGCTGGAATATATTCCTTAAATGCGGAAGACTTTGAGAAACAAGATACATTACTGCTCCTGTATATAACACTGTTTTCTCCTCTTCAGTCCTCTCACTATAGATGCACTAGCCTCTGTAGATGGAAATTTCCCAAAGCCACTGAATTAATTTCATTTAGAGTTCCAGCTTAAGAAAACTGGAATTGAAAATGTGGGATTTTGGGTCTGCAATGAAGTATAGAGGAAGGTTAGTGCACAGTGCCTTCTAAACTTTCTCCTTCCTTGGGCTGCATCAGAAGCCCATAGATGCACATCATTCTTCCTGGCAAATGTTTTGAGGTCCATGTCTTGAAGGTGTTGTGGAATACCTTTTACCATGAATATCCATATTGAAATATTGATTTTTTAATTATTTCTTCTCCATTGAATTTTGCAAAACATCTTAAAAATGCCAAACCTTCTAGGTCATTTGTTGCTATCTTTACAAAAACATTTACATCTATGTTGAGATGTGTTTCAGCAGGCAGCAATACCTGAGTATTAAGTGTATTTATACAACCAACCTCTGCCTTGTCTCCGAGATGCTGGGGAGATACTGAAGGGCTAAAGGCTTCCAAGAATTCATCTTTTGTAAAGATGTCCTTGATCCTAAAATCAGAAAGGTCTTGAAACATCAAGTAGAAGTGAACTTGCAGATCTTTTGATCTCTGAATCTAAATTGCTTCCACACAGTCACAATTTTTAACAGGGGTGACTGGATTTGTTACTTCATAGTCCCCTCAGATACTATTGCAGTTCATTTACGCTGAAGATGAGAAGGGTTCTGTTGGAATTCTTGGTTTCAGGATTTTTTGTTTTGTTAAGTTTTGGGGATTTTTGGTTGGTTTTTGATTTGTTTGTTTGTTTGTTTGTTGTGGTTTTTTTTCCTGTGCTAGATTTTTAAAAATATTTTGTTTTACTGTTCATAGCCATTTCATTTGATTTCCAGGTTATCAGTCGCTCAACATTTCATAAATGTTAGCAGTTATTTAACAAATTCCATCATGTTATAGCAATGAACTGATCTTGATACAGTCTGGTTTGTTCTTCTTTTACTTTTTAAAAAAAAAAAAAATTTCTCAAGGAAACAAAGATTTTATTTATAATTTTTTGAAAGTGCTATGAGCTTCACTTTCCCAAACACAATAGTGTTGTGTTCCCCAACACAAATAGTATTGTGCAAAATATTAATAATAAACATTGTTTTAAACTATAATTCATAAAGCCAAGTCTATATCCAAAAGTATTTTTCATTTATAACCTGAAAAAAAGAAAGAGAATCGTAGCTCCAAAATCAGAACATAACTCGTTTTCATAGAAATATGACCAATTTGTTTTGTGTGCCTGGTCTAGAAGTAGGTTATAAATACAAGCAGATTCCCAAAATATATTCTACTAGGTACCAGTGAGGGTAAACTTATTTAAATAAATCTAAACAGCAGATAGATAAAAAGAATAACTGTTAAAAGAGTAGATCTGGGAGTAGATCATATATCCAAGAGGATCCATGAAAGTTGCTAAATGTTTAGCTCTGGTGGAGCTTGACAGACCCTTAAAAAATGCAGCACATCAAAAAAAAAAATCCCAAACTGAACACTCTTTCAAAATATTCCTTCTTAATTTGCTCTTTTAACTGAGAGTGTTAACAACATTGTAGTCAATAACACTGTCCAAAGGCAGTCCCTATACAGATAGATTAAAGGAATAAAGTAGTTTCAGGAGCTGGGCCCTTGTGCATAGTAGGACAAACTGGTTGGGACAGAAGAGAGATTTGGGAACAAGAAGTAGCTTTTGCAGTAAGTGTTAGTGTGAAACTTGTATTTTTATTTTTTTCTACTCACTGCCATGATGAAATAACCTCTAAGTGTTATGACAGGTTTTAAAAAAGGTAAAGTATCAGGTCAATCACTTGCAGACAGGTTTTCCCTATATCCTGAGAGCATATAGAAAAATACCTGTCAGTTTTTGTGGGAATAAGGGAGAAGCAGCTGATCAAGGCTGAAACCAACATGTGTAGATTATTCCATACTTGTTGCAATCACATTCTTATTAATATTAATGGAAAGATGGATTGGGTTTTATAATGCATGTTTAAATAGAAAGTTGGTGGCAAGGCTGTACCAGGAAAATGTAGCAACACTAGAAAACAGCTAAATTAAAGACCCAGGTTTGCAAGTGTTCACATTTTATTCCATGCAAAATGGCAATATTGCCTCAACAGATGTTGTTAAACTCTGTCCAACAGGCCTGTATGGTCAGACTGAGGAGAGCTCACTAACACTGAAGGTCCCCTCTTGGATACACTGTAGCTCAGCAGTGATTATAAAATGTTTTGCATCCAGCAATTTGCAATTCAAGCATCAACAGCTAACAGCAAAAATAAGCTATATAAGCTGTTCTTTCTTTCCCTGAATCCATCAGCAAATTGGATGCAACAAGTTTTTGATAATTATAAATTTTAATAAGCAACTATTTATTTTAAGGTCTTAAGGAAAGCTGATTTGAGTGGGATTTTCTTTTCCCAATAGTTGGCTTTTGCATATATGATGGAGCTTATGAGGATGTCAAGATGGCTTCATATTTCTTTGCCCTTTTTTATCTTGTAAGCCTGTCATCAAATTAAATCAGCTTCACTAAAAGCAAGTGCTGTTTATGATCCTCTGAGTGTTTGCAGTCAGATAGCTGTGATGCTGACTTGTGAGCTTTATTCCTTTTTGCAAAAGGTTGTATTTTTCTCAACTTTTTGTATAATTTAAATTATGAGGAAATAAATAGGAAACATAACATTTGGATAAACTTGCAGGCCTCTCTAGGTATTTGAAAGTTTTTTAGGAATCTCTTGCAATATTTATAGTTTTGTGTGGGTGTTTTGTTTTGTTTTGTCTTTTTCCTATGGAGTTCAAACTTGCAAAGTTTAAAATAAAACAAAATAAAAATAAAAGGGAAAAGTGTAAGTATTTATTAACTGGGAGACTGAGAAAAATCACTATGAGTACTCTTTTATTACTATTTCATCATCCAAAATATTCATTTAATATAAAACCTATCACGAAGTTTTTTGCAGAATAAAGGCCCGAAACATGATTTCTTGTCTTTCAACTTAAGTTCAGGCTGCAATGTCTTGTACACTCTTACTTCTTAAAGTTGGTTAGAAGTTATCATGAGCAGTTATGCAACATTTCCAGATCTCAAACACAAGATGGCACCATTAGTAATGCTTTTCCCATATTTCTCTCTACTTGATACAGTAAGGGACAACTTTTGTCACTGCAAAACTGCATTAGCAATGTAGCTTCCATGTGCACATTGCACATATGATTAATGCATAGAAACCTTGTGTATGCCTAAAGGACTCTGTAGTTTCTCTTCATCTCATTAAGGGGATGCATATGGTTTGTTCAGGGTCATTCACTGCACGAACAATCCTGCTTTTCCCGGTATTCTTCAGATAGATGTGTACAACCCCGTGCAAAATTCATTACAGCCTTTCTGCTGATATGCTTACACAGATATTGTGCTTAGTCTCCTCTGAGGAAAATGCTGGGTTCGTTAGGGATGCATAGCATTGGGCAAATTTAACTAAATTTTTTAAACATCAAAACAGAAATCTCAAACAAAACCCAATTTGACTCTCTCTAGTGCCTTCCTTAGGCCTTGAAGATCTCATATATTTTTTCCAACACATATTAGAGAAATGTTTATGCTATTTTTATTGTTTTGCATATTTATTGGAAGTAAAGCAAATACCTGTGGAAGATGAGTTTCCTAACGCAGGAGCCTGACAGAGAGGAGGATGCTGTAGCTCTATTAATAGAAAATGTAAATCATGGACAGGCTTGTTTTGGAAGGGTTTTTAAAGATCCCCTAGTTCCAACCCACTGCTCTGGTCAGGGATGACACCCACTAGACCAGCTTGCTCAGAGATTCATTCAACCTGGCCTTGAACCCTTCCTGTAGCCAAGACTTGTCTGGACAACTCATTCCAGTATCTCACTGCTCTCTGAGTAATGCCCTGAACATGCACTGTTTACAGACTAATGTGTCTCCTTATCACTATTTTCCCGTGTTGGTTTATCCTTATACTTGCCTTGGCTTGCTCTATCAGTCATCTTTTACCACCCAAACCAGAGGATCTTAATAGATCCCTTGGGGCCGATTAGAGTGAAAGGACACTGAATACCTCCTTCAGAAATCCGGGAGATTTACACCTGAGTCTTATCCCGAGGGAGGGCATTGTCATGATAAAAAGATTTATCCCACCTTGCAGGATCTGCTTCTTATCAGCCTTTTCCTTTACCTGGCTCAAACTGCAGCCTTTTGATAAAAAAAAAAAAAAAAAAAGTTGGTTTGTCCTGGTGGACCTTCAGTGGTGGGTGCACAACTCCTCTGGCCTTGGGCTGTTCTTATGCAGCTCAGAAATTCTGCCATCAAACACCCAAAAACTCTCTTCCTGCCCTTCAGCTGGGGGCTGCAAACCTGCTTGTTTTGCAAATGGACTATTTGAGTCATTAACCTTTAACATTTCGCTCTCTCACAACATCCCATCTTACATCCCAGTAAGTCTGCTGCAATCCCCAAGTTTTGTTCCACTTCATCCCACAACCCACACCTATAGTAGTCCATAAGGTGATTTTCTCCCTGCTGTGGGGACAGCGTCACTCCCAGCCCATGGGGCTAAGGTTCCCCTCAAGGAGGCACCAGGTCAGGAGGTCCTGTCTCTCTTGGGGTTATTTGGAATCACCATGTGCTCATCACCATTCTTCTGTGCTCCTTTGTGTTCATGGATATAACCCTTTTGTCACATAACCTCATTGGAAAACTTAGCCCAAATGCATAACATTAGAAAAAAGATCAAAAAAAAAAATCATTCTTATAAATTATTTCTTCTTGTAAATGTGTGGGTGTTAACACCAGTTTGCGCTGTGGATTAAACAAATATTTGAAAAGGCATGAGTGTCAGATAGATATTTTGCCCTAAATATCCAGATTTTATTTTATCTATATGAAGCCTTATGTACTTAATGTAACTCAGACAAGTCTTTTTCACAGACTTCAATGCAGATTTAAATACTTTCTTAATTTGAAAACTTTGGATCTCAATGTGCTTAGTGCTGCATTGCAGAGGATAAATGCATGAAGTTGAGGACATCAAGAAAGGTCTAGGTTAACCTAAAGCAGAACACCAGGATAAGAACAAATGGATACAAATGGTTCATGGGAAAAAATTAAAAAAGGAAAGGAAAAAAAGTAAATTGGAAGGTGATTTCATCAGAGGAGATGAATTCTGGAACAGTAGTCTGATAGCAATAATTTGGAAAACTAATCTTACAAAAAAAAACCAAAACCTAGAGAGATAGGAGAGGAACTAATAAAAAATCTATTGGGCCAGGAAAATACTTAGCTTTTTTCATCTGTTTAGAACAGTCAGATGTGGAAGGTGGTGTGCTAATCACGGTCCTTTTTGTTGCAGAAGATACAAAGCTGGAAATCAAAAATTTGAAAGGTATCTCAAACATGAACTTAAATCCTGTGATTTTCTATGAAATGTGCCTAGAACTGGGGGCTTGTGGGTTTGTCTAAAGTTATTGGGCACTAAACAGTGCTTCCCTTGTGTGGCAGAATTAGGGAGGTAGTGAACAGAGCTAAGAAAATAATGAATATTCCATTCAGTGAATTTTTCTACTACTTGCAGGTTTTCCCAGAGCATATTGCAGCTCCCAGTAAGCCTTATTATTCTGCAAATAACTCCTTTGAAAAAGTCCTGGTCTTTAGATTGCATTTCATTTCCTTGCAAATGCTGGTTGCTTAAAATTCAAACTGTTGTATTTAGGTGCATGGCATGTGAAGTGTTTTTGTTCCTTAGAGAATCAATGGAAGTCTTAAAAAAAAATCACATTTGTAGTACTGAAAGTCATTATTAACCATATGAAATGTAGTGGTTTAGGGTAAAATAAAACTGTACAAAGTGCTAGAACAAGGCCAATTATACTAGCTCTATCACCATCAGTATTTTTCAAAAAACATTTCACTTCTGTACTAGTAACAATTTATTTTTATATGTATTGGTACATATCCCTTGAATCATGATAATGGCAAAAAACACAAGCTAAAAGGTTACTAGCTTCTATTGTCGTACCTGCTATCTACAACTCTTTTTTTTTTTGTCCTGTACAATTTATATACACCAATGTTTATATGACTTTAACCAACAGACACTGTTCTTTTTTCCATTTTCTCATGACAACATGGAAAATTTAGAAGGCCTGTGACTAATTTTCTCTTTTGATTTTTAAAATATACATTTTTATAGATATTAGCTCCATTGAAAAAACAGCTGACCCAGAACAGAAAGAACTGGTGCAATCATCCTCTACCAGAGCTTAGAAAGGACGTCCCTTTATATATCCTCTCTCCTCCTTTAAATTTAATAATGATGTCTGTATGATCCATAAAATATTGGTGTCCAGAAGAATATCTCACTTTGTCAAAATATGCCTCCTGAATTACAGCTCTTTACTTCAGAGAGGTGTCTACTGGATGGCTTTGCTACCCAGTAGTTATTTTACAACATAACTGAAAGCATGCAGACCTCCTAATTTCAGAATGACAATGACGTCTTGCAAAGTTTAAGATTTCAACCACTTTGACCACAAAAAGAGTGACCTCTAAAAATCCCAAACAATTGTGCAAAAGCAAAGATTAAGAGAAGAATAACATCAATCAGGTTATTCATCAATCCATGTAACAAGACTTAATGTATTTTTATAAGGGATTTATTATCTTAGCCTGGGAGATCTTTGAACATCTACCGGAGACAGATAAAAAACTTTATCCAATGGTTACTGAGATTAGCTAACTGCCAGAAATCTCACTGTGTAGCAACTACACAAGGATAACTACTTTGTCTTTTAAAAACCTGATGAGCTTTCATAAAACTTTCTGGATTTTACCGGAGTAAAACCCTGAGTTAGCCTCAAAAAAAAAGTTACATTTTTGTTTTCTCCCATCACCTGTAAGTAATCTTAGGCCAGTGTCCCTGATGTGCTGATATTTCCCAGCTTCCCTTACATGAGACACCAATGTGAAGGCTGCCAAACAGAAGGTTGTAGAAAGCAAGATGATTTCTAGAAGGACGCTAGAGTTCCTGAATAACCTTTCAAAGCCACAGTTACCCATTTTTGTGGTAATAGTCAGATTGTTCTTTTCTCTTGGTCTTTGGCCAATATTTGAATATTGTATTGAATTGAATTGTATTGAATATTTGAATAGTTTAATGTTTCTTATTCAGCTGCTTTGAATAAGAAGAGCTCTCTTTGCTCATCAGAGCCAAACAGAACTAAGGAGCCTCCTGGGCAGGTTATTCAGATTAACTGTCATGATGATCAGAGCCTTGAAGTATGTTGATGAGTTTAACTCCCCAAAGGTATTTGAAGGAACAAAAGTTTTAAGATCTAGTATCCTTCTCATTCTGAAAAGATTCATGTCTGCCTGTAGAGTGCCCTGTAAGTGATTACAGCATTCTCAATAGCCCTTATGGTTCGGGTCACAATCAGAATAGAAAGCAAGAATCATGAGATTAGGAGAAGTAAGAGAACCTGGAGGCTGGTCTGGAAGTCACTACCTCGCAAAGAAAAAGTCTTGGTCCCCGATGCTTCTTCCAATATCATTTTACCAATGTCTCTCAAGTAAATACATAAATAGCCATTGGATCAGGGAACAAAACCACAAAGATTTTCTTGGATCAGTTCCAGATTTTTCAGGTTGTTCATCAGGCCAGTGATGAGACTTGAATGTTGATACCATTCCTTGGAGTTCAGTTTCATTCGCTACAGATGGGCACAATAAACTACATTTCCTCCAAATACAATCTGCTGTATAAGGATGTTGAATAGGCGAAATATCTGTTACAATGTTTCTTTTCAATATTTTTGCATTTTCCTCTGTGAAATGGAATGTTTAATGTCTTATGGCTTGCTGACTCCCAAAAAAGGCATAGCTTCTTCCTATGGACATGCCTATTCTTCCACAAGACTTACTCTAGTCTTTCTGCAGAAGAGAAAGCTGCTGAGCCCAATGCCATAAATTAATAAATCATTAAAGATATGATGCAAAATTGGGAACAGATATTAAGCTATTTAATTGGTAATGAATTAGGCTTTACTTTTCATGAATTTTCTAATATATCCTAATTACAGTTACATCATGGGCAAATCCATACATTCAAGTTTTGACTAAATTTTTTTTATCTCCTTTCAATAAAAAGAAACAACACTGTTGTAAATACTTTTTACATACTTTTCACATACTTTTCCCAATAATGACTGCATGGTAAAACCACCATCACTGAAAACTAATACTGAAAAATTAATAATATCAATCATCAGTTAAAATATTAGAAGAAAAGTCAATACTAATTGTATTTAAGTCACTGAACTGCTTCTTTCTTATCTAGCTTTCACAAAACTTTTAATGATAATTGGTGGATATAAGAATATACTAACTTCTATCTGTGCAGGATGTGGGACATTTAACATTTTTTAGAGTTAAGTGTCACGAAAAACTCCCACTGTATTGTATTTGGTTAAAAAAATATTTAGGGAATAGAATTCTACATGGACTCCACCCACTGCATATGGATGTAGCATTAATACAGTGTGTGAGTCTTTCAAAATCATCATTTCTAGGCATGCATTCTTTTGATTACCTTAAAGATTTAGTTTATATATATATATATATATATATGCCTGTGAGTATTTATAGAGCTTTATCACATACACCTTTAACACATAGTAAGTCAGGCAGTTATGGCACAGGATCTGCAGGACACTGCACCATTCTAGAACAGAAACTTAAAGCCAAACAGGATATTTTAAAGCATACTGAATTGCTTGAGACATTTGTGTTGGAAATGGAACCCAGAACTAAAATACAAACAGCTACAGAGGATCTGACTTTTCCATTGTAATCTTGGGAGTTATCTGTGCTGAAAGCAGTCGTGACGCCTTCATGTCTGGTCTTTGCTAGAACTTAAAGGTCAATAAATTGTTGTGGGAATCTGTGCTTCCAGAGTTCCTTTTTAGTGAAAGACAAATGAAGAAGGAAGGCTGCTGCTGAGATGCTGATTATGTACATGCTTAATTGTAGTGACAACCAAATCAATGCCATTTTAAAGCAATGGTGCCTGTATTAACTGAATTGATAAAATAGTGCAAGTCACAGCTGGATAATGAAAATTCACAGGGGAGAGGGATTACAAGTTTAGTGGGGCAGTAAGAAAATACAGAATTTAGAACACTTCTTCAGTAAACAAGCATCCATGGGTTATAAATCAGAATAGGAAAATCCACTTAGGGCAAATTAATATGTACTTAATTGTACTTATTGGCAGTTAGAGTGATGTCTTGAGATAAACTTAATCTAAAGATTATGAAGCAAAACTAATAGAATTTGGCATCCAACATGAAAATGAGAGTTTCATGTTAAGATGTACCATAACCATATGTGTTAATTTATTATAAACTGTTGGGGGCTTTGTGTGCTCAAAACTGGGTACAGCTGGCATATTAATTTAGTTTAATTTGAAAAGATCTATTAAGCTTTATTAGGCAATGCAATAAAAAAAAACCCTACAAATAAGCAAAAAAAAATCAACAACATGAAAAGATATGAGCCTGAAAAATTTACAAACATTTTAAAAACATGCATGTTTTTAAAGTCTGAATATGAGAAAATGAAATTGGTTAGCTTGTTTAATTACTGAAAAACAAGTTGGAACCACATACAAAACATCTTCCTTTTAGGAATAATTTTTCTTTGACAACTCTCTGTATTCATCTACAGTTGTAAAGAACAATCTCACTCAAATTGCAGCATGCTAGATTAGGTGCAATTGAAAGGGTGCTGTAGTTTCCCACTTTGGTAGCAGACTGGTATTTCTGTCATATGTACAGATAAAGGGAAAACCCATGGGACTGCTACTAAGTATGCAGATGATATTAATCCTACACATTTTGACTGCCTGTGGAATACAAAGCAGTGCAGCAAAACTGACCAAAATCAGTAGCAGTTTGGTTTTTTTTTCCCCCCAGCTCAGATCATTAGTCTGGCAGGAAGGTTTGTAACCTTTTCTGTTTTACAAAGAAGAATCAGCATGTAAGTGACCTGTGTTATGGGCTTCAGATGAAAATCACTGGTGAAACTCAGAGCCTCAATTTAAAACAATACTGTGAAAGGATCTTTGGGAAGGTGATAACAGATTTTAGGACAAGGACTTTTTATCTTTACCCTTGCTTCAGGTCAGAGATGTTTGTATTTTTATTGTTCTCATTCAAGTGGTACATCTTATGCAACTAACAGTATGTCAGGAGGTGCTTTGGGATAATTCATCATGTTCAGAATCCTTTTTAGTAGACCTTTCAGAAATACATCTCACTTGTCTTTTCTTGTTAAGAGAACAATGTGACACCTATTTTATGTTAGACTAGTAGTGACCAGACACACTCCTATTTTACTCTGATTTAAATCTCTGTGTTAAATATTTAATATAATCTAATAATAAATAACTATATAAAATGTCAGTGTGTTATATTAGAGATTCAGTTGGGGTTCTTGGGCTTTCTTTTCCTTTCTCCAAGATTATGTCAGAATCCATCACTGCCGAAGTGCTGCTTATGGTGTTTTAATACTGCATGAAGTGGAACAAAAAGAAATGCCAATTCCTGTCTCTGGGGAAGGACTAATCCCAGGATAACCTAGGTGCCACACATCTGGAAAGCATTTGGGCAGAGAATGACCTGGTGGTCCAGGAGGACACCAAGCTAACCTTGAGGGAGGAATGAACACTTCTAGCAGAGGTAGCCCCCATCTGCTGGGCTGCATTGGGCAGAGGTTTGCCCACATGTTGAGGGAGGAGATCCTCCTCCGATCGGGTCTCATGAGACACATCTGTGACACTGCATCCAGTTCTGGACTCCCCAGGACAAGAGGGACACTAACATATCAGAGAATGCCCAGTAAAGGGCACTAGAGCACCTGACACAAGAGGAGAGGCTGAGGGCTCTGACTGATCAGCCTGGACTGGAGAAAATTCAGGGGGATTTTATCAAGATGTATAAACATACTGAAGTGGGGAGTAAAGAAGGCAGAGTCAGGGAAAACCTCCCCATTTGCAGGATATCTAAAGATGGTGAAGGTCTAAAAGGCAGCTTGTTAAAAGGCAGTGAGTAACCATCTCATGAGGCAGAGGAATGATTTTAGTACCTTCTCCTTTCAGTGGGTAATGAAGAGTTGTGGGTAATAGTGTCCACAATTTTTGTATTCTTTTTTTCTTTTTTTTTTCCACCGGTAACTTACTGCTTTTTTACCTATAAAAACCTATGATCTATTACAAAAGACTTTTTAAGGGTAATTCTAAAGTTAACCTGATGCAAATAGATAGTGTGGCTGTTTTATGTCTACACTTTAATAAAAATGTAGATAAATAGTTGACCAGCAAAGATTTTTTTGCTCACTGAAAATGAAAAAAAGGGGCCTAATAAGTTATACAGATGGAAATCAGTGTGAACAATAACTCATCTAAAATTTTAATTTTGTTAACAATAACTAAAAGTGCTATTTTGTTAGAATTCAAACAAATGAACGATTATGCATAATGGTGTTTGACCCAGAAAAAAATTGAGAAAGGGGAACAGAAGAGGAGGGCAATTGCAGAAATAGTCAGCAATGGGTGTCAAAGAAGCCAAAATAATGAGGGGGAATCGAGTCACAGAAAGACTTGGAATGTATAAAAAATCTGATAGATGAGAAAGGCAGTTCTGTGCAGTTAAATGTAGTGTAATGGTGACTTTGATGAGTCTTTGTTTCACAGCTCTTTGTGCAGCATGAAACAGGGGGAGTGGAGGAGAAAAAATGAAAACAGCCATGTCTGTGAATGTCATTAATGAGTGATGAGGACTGTAAAGACAAAGACAAATCTCTGAATATTTGAGGGGTTTTTATTCCATACATCTGTGTAAATTTCAAAACCTGAGACGTGACTAAGAGTGGTTGTCTAAAAGAGTAAGAGAAGAGTGGATGTGTCAAGGTAAAACAGTACTTCTAGACTTTGTTTTATTATTGCAATTCTAGCAGCAGCCCTAATTACCACATAGGAACAATCCCGTTAGACCACCACCAAAAATAATATTTTTAAGCTGTAGTTTTCATTTATGCACAATGAGTTTTCATCCTTACAGGGGACTGAATGCAGATCAGTTGCTTCTGCAGCTCTGGGGACGGGAAGAATATGGAAAAACAGACCCATTTTTTACTTCAGTGAACCTTTATTGACTTATTTGTCATGCAAGCAGATTTACAAGCAAATCCTAGGATAAATTTCAATGAAAACCCATAAAATGTCTTTAATCACAAATAAAACCTTGCATTTATTATTAAGTCTTATTGTATCTGTTTTGAGACAGCTGTTGGTCAGCCTGCACAGCTAATAACTTTCTCTTATGATAGGGCTTTTAGCACCTGTGCAGCAAAACTATTGCTTGTGTCTGCATGCTGCATATAAATCCATTATTATTTTGCTCAACATAAAACTGAGGCAAATTTGGGCAGTCGTTTAATAGTACCTTATAGCAATTTAGGACAGAAATTAAAGAACGTCACATCTCATTAATACTTAAGATAGAAGTCTAGACAGGCTGAAAGTAATCAGAATTTGGACAAGGCTCAAAGAAAGAAAAAGTATTATACTAGTCATAGTATATATATTTTTGTGTGTATGTGTATGGCATATATGTATATCTATAAAGCATATAAAATAACAGGATTTCTGTCAATCCACTTAGGTTTATGGAAATAGTCTGCAAGAGATTCTGAGGAATGACTGACCTTAGCATTTTAAAGCCCTTGCATTCTTGGTTACTTTGAACTTTGCAGCAGTTTTTTTTCCCAACCTTTAACTCTTAGGATACCTGAGAAAGAATAATTTAGAAATAATTAAGGTAGAAATAGAAATCTTTCTGATTGCTCAGGGTAGGAGCTGAAAGCACTAATCCTACCATCAGAATTGTCATTATGTTGCCACAGCTTCTGGGTCTGAACTAATTTGAAAATTTATCTGCAGTGATGTTCTGTATTTACTGTGAAGCTGAGATTTCTGACCAAGTGCTTTTTCAAAGTAGATAAGAAAATCACATCTGTGTAAACACATCACTGATTTATCAGTTGTTAGAAGCTATTAGAACACATCTGAATGTTTCCTTCCAGGATGTGGACATAAAGTAGAATTCACCATTTTAAAGTATCTTTATTTGTGGGAAGTTTGTTAAAATGTCAGTAGCTGGAAAGTTTCAGAGGTACAGGAACATTATGTGTATTAGGGGACAATATTTTCTCCAAGGAAGAAAAAGTTCTGCACAAATACATACTTCTCAGACACTCTTGCAGGCTGGTCCTAATGATATGCTTTTATGGAAAAAAAGATTTTCACTGTCAAAAACAAAGCTTTTGCATGAGAGAGAACTTTTATCGCTCCCCTCTCTAGAAAATGTGTGGGTAGAAAAATGCAATTAATTCTTTTAGAGACTTTAGAAAGTATCACCTGTTGGACCTACAAAGTAGCCAAATTGCTTTCATTTGAATACAATTTGGAACTGGCTCAACTAATCACTGTTTTCTAATTGCATTTTGGAGGAAAAAGGGGAGCTGAATGAAGAGACTGCTTCTCATTAAAACAGCAGAATGCTTGATGTCTGCTATTGTACCTGATAATTGTGGCAACAAGTGGCAAATATTTTTGCAAGTAGCAGTAATTAAATCTGTGCAGTATTTATAAATAATGCACTCATCTTTTATTACATCTAAGCAATAGTATATTGTAGTAGAGACTGTAAACAAAAATCAACCCCAGCCTCTATTCTTTTAAAAGAAGTCCATAAACATTGTCAAGGGACAAAACATAACTTCTGTGCTTTTTCTGTACCATATAATCTGGTGGGGTAGTGTAAAAGGAAAGTGGTAACAGAGGAGCACAAGAAAATTTTTCTTATGTAACGTCATACAGATATTGCCCAAGGACATTACCCAACAGGGACCTGCAGGATGCCAGTCCCTAAAGGAGGCCTACAGGAACATTGGAGAGGGACTTTTTGCAGGGGCAGGACAAGGGGGAAAAGCCTTAAGCTACAAGAGAGTAGATTTCTATTAGATACTAGGAAACAACCTTTTACTATCACATTTTTCTAGAAAAGTAGCAGCTGCCCCTTTCTTGGAAGTGTTCATAGCCAAGATGGATGGGGCTTGGAGAACCTAGTCTAGTCAAAGGTGTTCCTTCTCATGGCAGGGGGTTAGAACTAGACGAAATTTAAGGTGCTTTCCAACTGAAATAATTCCACAATTCTCTGATTCAATGATAGGGGTGAGGGATGTGCAAGTTCAACAACTTGCCTGGAGAGAAAATCTGCTGATCTGCAATAATCTCAGCAGTCAAATTTTCCCATCAGGGCAAAGAGTGACAAGAATGAAGATGCAGTACAAGTGGGCACAAGTATTTTGACAGAATGCTTTCTATTGGAAAAATGTCAATTTCTCTAAGTGAAACTTTCCTCAGGAGTTTTTTAATTCTGAGAGGGGCAGGGCTAACAATGAACCTGCCTGTGTTTCTGCCAGCTTACCCACCTTCTGCCTTCCAAGAAACTTTCTGTCTTAGTCAAAATGTGTCCAGATATCAGTGCAGAAGATCAGCAATCAGATTTCAAGTGAGCAGAAGGTGAGACCCTCCAGGATCCCGGAGTGGAAATGCATTCACCTCAGCAGAACTGCCATGAATGTATTTCAGGATACAAAATCTTGATTTTGGGATCATCAAGACCTACTATTGAATTTCCTTTCTATGTATACTTGTCAACCAATATTCTTCCTTTAAAAAAAAATTACTTTTTCCTCAACTGCAACATTTTTTCACAAAAAGTGACATTCTATTTCTTAGCTAGCTTTTCCAGGAGGACTGGGGGTGCTTTTGAGAGATCTAGAAACTGTTCAGTGTGTAACTTTGAAAATTTAGCAAATCTTCTGCATCTTTCTCTCAGAGGGCAAAAATGTTTAGCTCAGAGCAATGGAGACCTTTGTAGGATCACTAGACCAGGAAGATAATTACTGTGCTATGTTTAGTAGGGTCTTGGCATTCAGGGTTCCATAATTCAACACAGCATTCTTAAATATGTATTTTGCAGAGCCTCACACAAACACCTGGTCTCTTCATTCCTTTTTTTCAGCCATGAAACAAAGCATGCAAAAGAATAATATGTTTAAGATTTTTATGACAGTGATCTTCTACTGTGCATCACAAATGATGTTTAAGACTTATTGACATATTACTGTATAGCACAAAAATATGAAACACTTTTAGAAAAAACACTTCAAAAGATTTAATAGGCAAAATTAAATCTTCTGTCTCTTCCTGCACAAAAATTACAGATTCAGGTTATTGCATCATAGTTTTCAAATCCTAGAAACAGCATGGACATTTTCTTTGCAAGTGACTTTTTACCCTCACTTTTCTGTAGAAAGAAAAAATTCTCTTTTTTCCTGCTTCTGATTTCCTCTAGTTTTCAGTTTGATATGAATTGTTACAGCCAGAATATAGCTCTCAATATCCAGCACAGTGCTGCTGATTAGTTTTCTGAAAGAAGACAGAGTGAAGAAGAATGGCAGGTTATATTGATTTACTTCTAATGATCTGTTTCTGAACTAGAGCTGGGCAAAGTGTTCTCCCAAAGGCACATACAGCTGTGCTCGTGGCACATCTCTGCATCACTATCAGGATTAAAGCCACTAATGGATTCTGTCATGTTGCTGTATTTTTCTGCTTTTTTTTTTTTTTTTTCCCAAGCCCCATATGGGTTTAGCTGCTGAGGACATATATATGACTTTTCCTTGCCATCTGTTGAACAGTCTGGAGAAGGGCACCCATACTCTGTTACAGAAGCAGTACATCAAAATAGCGTTGCACAACCATGGGGTGTTTAGAGGGAAATTGTCACATGTAATATATGCCTGTATTTTGTTGGAGAGTGTGTCTCCACGACTTTGGGTAAGCCTGAGATTTGTGAAGCCATGAATACACGTGTAAATGTGTGATATGGAAAAGCACACATTAGCACTTTTTTGGGGACCCACCCTGCCTCTGAAGGTCTGGAAAAATTATTTTCTTGAAATAACTGGGGCCATAACAGGACTGTAACTTGCTCTAAATTTGATACATGATGCTCAACAATATCAGACAGAAATAATTGATTCTTTTGGGTTATTTCTCTTTCTCTGTAGATTTGCTTTCAACAAATATCTGTAGATCTGTTTTCAGTTCTCCCCATCATGGTAACTGGGGAAGGGATGGGCATTGCACAACACTTTGAATAACCAAATGATTATCCAACTATGTCTACATGGCCCAAACAATACATGAATTTTCACAGTATGTCTACTTTGAGTCCTCACTTTGCCCACTTTTCCAAAAATTTGGTGTCAACCAGCTCTTAGCCTAAATACCATAAGCATGATCAGAGTGCCATGGTCTTTGGAGTAATAAAATCCATGGTTATATAGTTATTTTTTCAGATCAGGCTTATGACCACACAAACATGAATGTCACCTTACTCAAAGGTATCTTCTAAATAATTTATATATTTTTGAATATCTTCTAAATAATTTATATATTTTTGAATCATTTTGAGAAGGAAAAGAAGAAAGAAATATCTGTGTTTGACTTGACCCTATAATTAATAATGCTCCCTGGCTTCACTCAACTATGGGCAAATATATTTTAGGGTTTTCTCAAAAACGAAATGATTTAAGGGAAAATGTATATTGCATATCTTCTGGCAGCTGTCACATTAATGCTAACTAGGTTTCCTTTGTATTATTTTTCATGTAATGCCTGAAGAAAATATTGCGTGATGGTGTATAAAAGATGGATATTTTCAATCAACAAGGTGCTTGTGTGACTGCATGCTATTGCAGGTGTGCACTGTCCCCATGTTCTCACTGTATTTGATTTTGGTTTTTACTTCGGTTTTTATTTTGGTTTTTATTTTACAGTCTCTTTACTCAGTAAGCCAATAGATGAAAATACAAATTTTCCATCAAAAAGATCCTATCAGAGATCGTTGGGCTGGGCTGCATGTGATTACAAAAGTAATTTTTCAAAATTACCTGCAACAGCTCATCATTAAAACTATGATAAAACTGCCCAATCATTTTCTGCTAATATTAACATGTACTCCTGTATTTCTATTTGCTGATTTTCTAAGGTAGTTTTAGGAGTATTGAAAACATGCAGTAAGTTACGAAGTTGATGCTTTCTCCTGTTCTGTTTTTTTGGCACTCCACCAATTCTTGTTACTTCATTCCTTGAGCAACAGTATATTAAGTAATGAGACAGATGTTAGTCACGTGTAGGCTCTGCCTTTTTAGTTGCTCACTTTATGTCACTTCCAATCCTCAGGTGGTGTAAATTAGAGCAGCACCACAGATTGATGATGGCTTATGCCAGGGGAAAAAGAAAATCTTTTTCTTAAACCTTAGTGATAAAGACTCCTCTGAACCAAATTTGAAAAGTCTCCTCCCTTGGCTTTTTATTTTATTTTAGAACAAAACGTTTGAAATAACTGTTTGCAGCACTCCTTCAAATGCTAAGTAGCTCTTTTACGTTTCTTCCTAAGCTTGTTCACATGCACAAATTTTAGAACTAAAATGAAAAGATGAAAAAGAAAGGGTGAGTAGTCTTGAGCAATTCAACAAAGTGTGAAAGGCTATGAATAATGGAAAAGTAGAATGAAATTGTTAGAGACCTAAAAGCTAGGAAGATGACACCCACCTTTTAATGTCAGAACTAAATGGACCCATTTATATTATGCAATTACCTTGATTTTTCTCATGCTTGGTATTTTCACGAATTGTAAATTTAAAAGTACATACAGATATGTTGAGCCATTATCTTTTCCCCCCTGATTTTTACACACATTTAATGTGAGTCTAACCCCATTGTTCTTGATAGTCTGTTGACTTCATTGGCTTCCTGCTGATTTGAGCTGATGTTAGTAAAGTGGGAATCAGGTCCTGCCATGCAGCTGCATCTCTCTTGATGAAATTTTGGATACAAACCTCTTGCTATTGTAGCATGCCATTCAGTCATCTCAGATGGCATTCTGCTGAACAGTTCTCTCTCCTTACAGCAGCTGGAAAATCAGAGGACTGTGAAATCCGAGAGGATAAAATTGGGACTGGAGACAATCTAATTTTCTTTCCTTAAAGCCAAGCTGGTTCCAACAGAAGCATCCTCCGGTGGACATTCTCATAATCTGTGAGACTGGCACATAGTTGTCCCAGAAACAAACTAATTAACTTTTTTGGGAGTCACTTCAGATAATTTATACATATCTTATCCCTCTCCTCTTTTCTTGGGGGTCTTTCCACTGTTTTTTTCTGATCCATGAAGGCTGCTATACATACACATTCACAGTGAGAAACCTGGGCTTGGGCAATTCTCATTTCATACTATTGTGCTCCAAGGACAACTTCGTAATTTTTAACGTGCAGTGAAAAATATTCCCAAATATATAAAAATTACATTAAAATTACATAAAAATTATACAAAATTTCCCAAATATATAAAAATTTCATTCCGGACCTATGTGACACCATTTGAAGCACTTTACCTTGCATGCCTCTGCGGTGAGGATGGCCATGGTCTGTGCCATCTGTCATGCATATAATCAGGGAGTCGTAGAATGGTTTGGGTTTGAAGGGATATCAAAGATCATCTAGTTCCAACCCCTTTGTCACAGGTAGACACCTTGCACTAGACCAACTTGCTCAAAATTCCATCGAACCTGTCCTTGAACACTTCCAGAGTTCATCATTCATAGAATATCATCTCATTCCATCCCATGCTGGGAGGGAACTGAAGGCTTTGATGCATTCGTGGCACTGACAGTGGTTTGATGCACTCTGCGGAACAGACACAGAGAAGCCCTGGCATGAATGGAGTTAAAGAACCACAGCTGGTCAAAGCACAGATGATATAAATGACAGATTCCCTTTCCCTGGTGACATATAAAGGTTTGTATGAGACACCCAGGACTGCAGTGAGGGAATGGAAGTATCATGTAAAAAATGCATAAACTCTAGGGTCTTGCACTAGTTCTGATAAATAATTTCTTTGCAGCTTGCAGGTCTATTAACATAATTTAAACTGCGGCTTTTATGCAGTAACTCTACTCAGATTGTCTCAGAGGGACTGCTAATGTGCTGTTCCCCCTTTCAAAGCTATTTAGTCTGGATATGCCCAGAGGGCTGTAAGGAGACTTGAATTGAGGCCTGACAGTAAGTAGCATTGCTTGCCTATGGCTTCGATACTGGGAGCGCATCAGTGCAGTGTTATTGCTTTGTTGAGACCTAGGCTTTGTATTCCACCATCGTAGCACAGAAAAACAATAAAAGATTTCACATTGGGAGGTGAAAATGAATTCCAGTCTAGTTTGTCTCTTCCTGTCTAGTTTATATCTTCCCTGTAGCAAGAAAACCACTTATTTATATGACTAAAAACAGCAATTATAATTTTTTTCTAATCTATACAGTTTATACTGTTTGTTTATTATTTTAATTGGCAGCAAATGTTAGGCATTTATATGTACACTGGGGGAAAAAAAGTAAAAAGCTCTTTCAAAAAACTGCTCACTGTAGCTCTATTTCCATAAGGCAAAACTACTCGTAGTGTCAAAAGTACCAAAGTACCATGTACTACATAAAGATGCATTGGAAAGTGTATTGGTTTGATGGTGCTAAGCATTCTACATTCTACAGCATGCTCTTTCCAGTAGGATTTTGTTATTCATAGAACTTTGTAGACTTCAGTGCACAAAACTTGAATAATACATACTGAGGACAAAACAGACAGTTCTGGCTCAGGGAAATGTCTTTTGTTTTTTTTGTCTTTTGTCTTTTTTATTATTATTATTATTCTATAACAAATGATATTTCAGACTAAAAGAAAGAAAAAAATTTGAATTTTTTTTTCTGCATAAAAACTCTGACTTTTCTACTGAGTTTACTGAGTTGAAATGGAAGCCTATACATCCTCCTTTCTTACTAGCTTTACTAGTCAGAATGTTAAAGAAGTCAAATTGGAAAGGTTTGTTTAGGATCTAGCAGCTTTTGCATTTGCAGTCTTAATGAATACAGGCAAAATATTGGCCAAAGTAGGCAAGTAGTGATTTTAATCATTGTCTGCAGATAATTAAGTGAGATAATTTTAAATCAAGGTTAGGTGAACTTCCATAAGCTCATCCAAATAAACAAAAAGCTAACTTACCATTACATAAGAAAGATGCCAATGTTGTGCATGTCAGGCTGCCCTTAGAGCCAAGGTCATATTTGGAAGCTGATTATTAGCTCAGAGGTTAGAGGCTCACATCTGTGATTGTGGAAGTTCTCAGATACAGAGCTGGGCCAGTGTCACACAGGAGCAGCCTTTCCATAAAACTATTCTAGGCCCTTGGTAGCTTCCAGCAGTTTAAATCTGGTTTGAATTAATAAAACTGTAAAATTTTGCATTGTTTCATCAATTATGCAATTTAGCTGCCCTTTTCATAAAGATTCAAAAAGGATATTGCTTGGTGCCACAACAGCAGGGGGGTGGAAAGGGTACTGTGACTTTCCTGAAGGGTATCCCAGGAAGCACAGCTCAGAGGCGCAGGCACATCCTCGCCCAGCTTGGTGTGTGATGTTCAGCTCCAGCTTTCTTCCTCAGAACAACTGGGGGAAAAGGACAAGACCTCTGGTTAGTGTTCCACAGTGTAATGGCCATCATTAAGAGCAGAGCCCACTGCAGAGACAGACAGAAGCTCCAGGGTACTGGGGAAAAACAGGGGATTATATAGGGAAAGTGAGGGGCAGGATAAAATTTGGGAGCCCATGGGGTAAGGGTGCAGGGGCAGAGCAAAGGAGAAGGGCCAATGGGTTATAAAGAATCAACTTAGGGTCACAAAAGCCTCTGGGAGCTCACCCTAACCACAAAGGCAGTGGTTCAGGGGTTGGCCCTCCAGGGGAGCACAGTGAGCCTCATTTGACTGGACCTCTGGCCCCACAGGTTGGGGCAATCCCATTGAGTAGAATCATAGAACCACTAAATAATGGAATCACAGAACCATGGATAGTTTGGAACAGCCCTTAAAGATCATGTAGTTCAACCTCCCTCTTATGGGCAGACACCTCCCAATAGACCAGATTGCTCAAAGTCCCATCCAACTGGCCTTGAACACTTCCAGGTATGGGACAATGACTTCTCTGGGCAATCTGTGCCAGTGTCTCACCCCTGTCATAGTAAAGAATTTCTTCTTAATATCTGATTTAAGCCTATTCTCTTTCACTTAAAGTCATTAGTTCTTGTCCCATCCCTCCATGCCCTTGCTGTAGTTCCTCTCCAGATCTGTAGCCTATAGTTCCTCTTGGTACTGGAGGGTGCTATAAGGTCTATCTGAAGCTTTATCTTCTCCAAGTGGAACAGCCTTGGTTGTCTCAGCCTGTCTCCACAAAGGTGATCCAGCCCTCTGAGCATCCTCATGGCCTCCTCTCTCCAGCAGGTCCACATATTTGTTGCATTGGGGACCCCAGGTCTGAACACAATACTCCAGGTGGAGCCTTGAGAGACAAGAGTACAGGGGTAGAACCATGTCCTCCACTGGCCATGCTGCTTTTGATGCAGCCCAGGTCTGCTAATGCACGTTGACAGATTAGGTTTGGATTCCCATCAACCACAATCCACAAGTCCTTCTCCTCAGGGCTGCACTCAGTCTGTCTCCATCCTGCCTGTATTTGTGCATGGAGAAGGAATAATTAATTTGGCAATAAAGTGTTCTGAACTGTTTGGTCCTGCACCCTTGCTCTGTACATGCACCACTGAACCTCAGGTTTTGTACTCTTGTCATTCAAACAAAAGAAGATAAACTAAAAGTGACATTTTTTTTTAGGTGTAGAAACCCAGATTTTATTAAATTTATAAGAGAAACTTACAGTATAAATATATGTGCTAAACAGATATGTATAAATAGATGTAGAATATATGTGTGTGCATATGTACATGTATAAATATGTGGCTAGAGCTGGAGACATACTGTACTGCAAAATTTCATTGAAATATTAGGCTTGGTGATTCTAAACTATTTAAAATTTTCTGTTAATTTTATAACAGTACAAGTTGTACTTGCACTTTTTTTTAGGAAGATGTCTCTGTCCATGGCAAGACAGATTTGACTAGACATTTTTTAAAGGTCCCTTAAAACCCAAAACATTCAGTTATTCTATATTTTTGTTAGTCCAAAGTCAAGGTAAATGGAAAAAAACTGGATAGAAGAAGGCAATTCTATTTCTGTACTTGAAATGAAAACTTTAGTTTAGAAATATCGATTTTTGTCAGAGGTTTTTTATGTTTTTGGTTTTTTTTTTCTCTAAATTGAAAACATTTCTCAGGTCAAAAAGCAACTGTGCTCATAGAAAAATATATTGGTCTTTGTGAAATTCTTTATTTCTAAATTTGGTGTGTGGTAATATATATATCTGTTTACTATATGTTTACACCAACTGAAATAGTTTTATTCTTGCTTGCTCCAAATTGTCAGGAAGCCCAAAAATCATGTACTCATACAGTAATCTTTACAAGATCAGCCTGGCTATTTGTCTTGAGCTACCAACTGGAAAAGAAGAACTAATAGCATCTATATAGCAGTTAATGTGCACTTGTGCTTAATTGGTACCAGCAGCACTGTTAGAAAATTAAGTAAGTAGCCATTTAAGTAAGCAGAAATCTTCATTGCTGTTAGGCTGATATTGTTGTTGCTGTTATGCAGGACTCATAAGCTGGGGATAACTCTAGTAGCACAACCCAACATAAATCAGCTCTCAGAAGCAATATTGCTCAACACCATCTTGCTTTTTTGGCTTTCATTTTCAGTCTACTGGAGATTGGATACAAATAGATCATTTATATTCACACATTTATTTTTAAATAGTTTCCTAATGAAGACTCTGTTCCCTTACATTGGGGTGTGTGTATGTTTCATTATTATAAACCAGAATGTGTGGAAGATTAGTTGATCCTACTTGAAATGTAAATTACATAGTGTACCAAAAACATTGCTTATCCTCGGTAAATATTTTATTTGAATTTAATACTCTTTTACATCTGTGTTACTGGGTTTACCCTGATTTTAGTTTTTTGTTTTATTTCTTTATTCTTAGTTCCCCTTTTCAAACCTGGGGGCAAAATATGTTAACTCAGAGTGGAATTTGTATAAATATTAAAAATGGCTCTATATTTGGCATTAGGGAGACTGTTACATCAGAAAAGCTGGACACACTACTAAAATATTGCACGGGCAGATCAATTCAAGGTTAGGCATGTAAGACAGATGCAGACAAATGATAAAAACCATTGTTTATCAGTGCAACGATAAGAGAAGATGAAATAATTATAATTTAATATTTTCAGTATAAAAGTTCAAACAAGTTTCACAGTGCAAACTGAGCTCTAAAATTGTCAAGCTTCAGACCTTACCAAAGTAGTTGCCAGTTTTAAAAATCGTTTTAAAATTCCAAAACCAAACAAACCATTCCTTTGTTGTCTGTCTATGCCCTGGCACAGTCTTTGTCTTGTAAATAATAAGCAAAATACAGCTGGACAAGCTCTGCATGATATCATTATGACTGAACTGGGATAACCACTTGTATTTCCTCTATTCTCATTGTCCATAATTTTCCTTTAAAAAAAAAGAAGATAGATTTTTAGACTGATTTGATATGATGTATGACATAGGGTACATATCAAGAAAGGGTTTAAAGCAGAATGGCTTTTTTTGCTTGTTTGCAAAAAAATCACCCCTGAGAAGTGAAACAACCTTCAATAAATTGTCATTTATAAGGGAAATAAAAAAATGAAGCTAATGAAAAATAATGGGCACTTATTCAATTTCTTAAATGTTTACAAGTTTTGAATTTTGATAAAAGTTTCTGAATACAGAGAAATAATTTTACATTATTCATACCCAAAGACAGCTTGAGAAAATAAATATACCAGAACCACAGGCAATGAGTTCATACTGAGCCCTTACAGAATATTTAACAGCTGCAAATGGCAACCTCATCTCATTAAAATAAAATATAATAGTTCTGATTTGAACATCAGAGTCAAAATGGAGAAGAAGTAATTGATGGGAATTGCTCAAAGAGTCAGAGTAAGTAGTAGTCAGAAGTGGATTTTTTTGTTGGAGAACGAGTACGTAGAAATTTAAAAGAAGTGAGGTCTTCATATAAAGAAGAATTATCAATATTGCAAGAATCCTAGTGTTTCACAGCTTTTATTTTCACACCATTTGGAAAGAACAGTTACTGGAAAGACTTTTACTGAGGAAGTGCCTTTTGCCTTATGCTATGTGTCTACTTTCATAATTTTAAAAGTGATGTTTCCCTTTTTCCTCTACTTTATAAACACCTATTCAAACTTATTTCAGTTCATAAGGATGGAAAAAGGGATCTTTTTTCCAAATGAGGTTTTGCCTATGAATATGCTTGCTGCAACAGCCTTGCCTTTGACTAAGGCTCTCAGTGATCATACCTCAAATCATTGAGGTTTCTGAGGAGGTTTCACTGGTTATGAATGGGGGGGTCAGTGTTAACAGATGTGTCTGGGAATGTATAATACTCTTCACTGCCTTACTGCTAAATATGGTGCATGTGCAGAGATAAGTCAGAGAGCTGGTTTAGCCTGGGTAGAGTTAGCTTTCTTCATAGTGGCTGGTAATGAGGCTGTGTTTTGGATTTGTGCTGAGCACAGGGTTGATAATATAGAGATCTTTTTTGTTATTCCAGGGCAGGGCTTATACAGAGCCAAGGCCATTTCTGCTTTCCTTACTGCCACACTGGCAAGGAAGCTGGGAGAAGACACAGCCAGGACACATGACCCAAACAGACCAAGGGGATATCCCAGACCATCTGGCGTCATGCTCAGTATATAAAGTGGAGGAAAGGAGGAAGTGGGTTTGGAGTGATGGCATCTGTTTTCCCAAATAATAGTTACATGGGATGGGGCTCTGATCTCCTGGAGATGGCTGAACACCTGCCTGGCCATGGGAAGCAGTGAATTAATTCCTTGTTTTGCTTTGTTTGTGTGTGCAGCTTTTATTTTCCCTATTAAACTGACATTATTTAAACCCACGAGTTGTTTAGCATTTACCCTTCTGAGTGCTTCCACTCTTCCACTGGTGGGAGAATGAGTGAGCAGCTGCATGGGTCTTGGTTGTTGGCCGGAGTTAAACAGTGACAGTCCTTTTAAAAATGATAACAAATCTTTAGGAGAGTCAAAGCTGTTCAAGCTTCAGGGAGGGCACTGCAGTATTGTAAACACAAAAATCCTCCTGCTAAGTGTTGTTTTTGGAATAGCAGCTCACTTGGATTTGCCATTATTGAATATTATTAACTGTACCAAGGACAATGAAGCTGCAACTCTTTCATTTACTAACTGCTTTGGTAGTTGACATTCTGCTATCAGATGTTTCATGGCACAAAGGTTTTTCTTTTCAGTGTTGTATGCTGGTTCGCCTCAGCACTGATTTTAGGAGAAAGCTTGTAGCTGAGAATACTGTTTTAAACAAGGAAGAGAAAACTTCTTAAATGTTGATGGATTTGGGTCCTCAGTACAGACTATACCTCGGCAAACTGTCAATGCACAATAATGTTTGTAGGTTAATTAGTTAGGGATCACTTGTGTCTCAGAGGCTTAAATTCAGCTCTGAATTGTTCATCAGGCAATCCAATTGATTTTGGTGGAATTACAGAAGGTCTAAGAGTCAATTTTGCCCTAAGAACAGATAAAATGTGCAAGAGAGATTCAGTGCAACACAAACCATAGCCCACTGTCTTATTACCAAAAACTCACTCAGCTTTAATACTCTCAAGAGAGAGCAGGAAGGGTGCTTTTAGAAGTTCCTCGTGTAACCAAGGAATTAGATAGCACCAGTGCACTTTAAGTTTTACGATATCACAGTTGTCTGCTAATGTTGCAAAGCTTGGTTTGGATTGCACTGGGGCATGGTTTCTTTCTGTGGGTTTAAAAGCTTCGAAGCTTCCCTCCTTCTGCTTTGGTGTTATAATGGTGAGCTACCTTCCAAGCAGTTGATCCAGGGTGGATTCCTGGCCAAAGTACCAAAAAGACCATAGTGGTTTAACCCTGGCTGGATGACAGGCACCCACCAAAGTCTCTCTCTCTCCCTCCCCTCTGCAGCTGGACACAGGAGAGAAAATATAGGGAAGGGTCCATGAGGTGAGATAAGGTTTGGGAAACTCACTCACCAAATGCCATCATGGGCAAAACAGGCTCGCATTAGAAATATTAATCGAATTTATTGTTAACAAAATCAGAGCAGGATGATAAGAAGTAAAGTAAAACCTTGGAAATGCCTTCCTTCCAGCCCTCCCTCCTTCTCAGCTCTACCTCCTCCCCAGCAGTGCAGGGAGACAGGGAATGGGGCTGAGTTCAACACCCGTTGTTTCTCCCACTGCTCAGGGAGAGGAATCCTTCCCCTGGTTCCCTGTGGGGCCCTTCCACAGGAAGCAGTTCTCCATGAACTTCTCCAACATGAGTCCATCGCAAAGGCAGCAGTCCCCCTCAAACTTCTGCAGCATGGGTCACTAGGGTGCAGTCCTTCAAGGACAGGCTGCTCCAGTATGGGCCCGTCTCTTCATGGGTTTCCCACAGGATCACAACCTCCTCCAGGCATCCCACTGCTCTGGTGTGGGTCTCCTCCACAGCCTGCAGGTGAATATTTGCATTCCTATGGTCCTCTATGGGTGGCAGGGATGCATCTGCCTCACCATAGTCTTCACCATGGGCTGCAGAGGAATCCCAGCTCCAACACCTGGAGTGCTTCCTCACCCTCCTTCTCCACTGACCTTGGTGTCTGCAGAATTGTTCCTCTCACGTGTTCTCACCCTGCTCTTCTCTGGCCACAATTGCAACTGTGCAATAACTTTTTTTTCTTCATCTTACATACATTACTATTTCTAATTGGCCCAGACTTGACCAGCAGCACACCTGACTTTGGAGCTGCCAGGGAATGGCTCTGCTAGACATGGAGGAAGCTTCTGGCAGCTTTTCACAGAAGCCAACCCTATAGCCACCTCACTAAAAAAGCTTAGCCATGCAAACCCAGTACAGCTAAAAAGCCATGTTTTGAGGTGAGTATAATGTACACTGTTTATAACTTTATCCTTACAAATAAACTGTGATTGGATAAAGTCATAGAAGATGTATTTGTACAATAAACTTTGCAAGGAGGAGCATCGTCACACCTGAAATGGCTTCAAAAGGGAAGGAAGTTCCTGAAGTCCTGGTCAGAAATGAGTCAGCTATTATATTGCAGATATCTTGTCTCCAGAAGTCAGTGTTAGGATACGGATAAGCTGCTTGAAAGAGGAAAGGTGATATTCTAAATACACTTGACCCTAAGTGGAGTCTTTAACACTGAGTCCTTTTATTTTAAGGGGAGCAGATGATTTGTCAAATCACGCTGGGGCTAAGGCATTCTGCCCAAAAAAACATTAACAGCTTTGTAATTCATACTTGCCATGGTAAGTGGTAGGTCCCCCATCACTGCAATAGGCAACTCATCTTTGAAATGTATATTGTGCTTGTTTTGCATGTACTTCTAGCTGTTCATGGAAGTGTCCACCCTTATTGGACCTGCAACTACTGTCTTTTTTTGGAACAGAAGTCATGGCATTTTTTTGGATGGGGAACTTTTCCATTCTGGAAAATGTAGAATATATCTGTTTTCTAGAAAAACAAACCTATTAATTTATACCAGCGTGGAGACCTTTTGGAAATCTTTAGTAGGGAAAATCAAACAAGTATGTAAAAAAATAAAAGGCTATTTTGTGACCCATCAAGTTGGTTGAAGTTGTCACAGATTTGCTGTTCTACTGACTCTTTTTCCTTTGGTCTTTAGGAGGAAAAAAAAATCCTTCCTTCCTTCCTGCCTGCCTGCCTGCCTCCTCACACGAAAACCTCCCACACCCACACATCTTCATTCTGAAAGATGGAATGCATGAAACACTTTTTTGTGTTTTGTACTGAGCTTTTCTTTAGTACAAAGGAATTTTCACATTAATTTCAAATAAGGAACATAGTTACATGAAAACAATTTACTGAAGATTAATTCAGTCCAGTCTGAAAGTCCAATTAATTCCTGTAATCAAAAAATTAAAGAGAGGTCTCCTAATCAGTGCAGTGTTTCACCTCTTGATAGTAATGGAATAGAGGGAGGGAAGAGTCCTCAAGACTCCTTGACTAAATTTTCCTAATCCTTTGGTTTATAAAATGAAGGGAACAGCCTGGTGCATGACAGTGAACAATTCATTTCCACTTGAATGAGTACAGCAAGAGAAAGTGCCCTTTTTAATCAGTCAGATTAAATAGGAGATGTTTCATGGCAAATCAGTGACTTCAGCAATTATAAAAGAAACTGGACATGAACACAGAACCTCTTCCAATTAATTTCCATTAATGAGTTGCTTGAAGAAGTTTGTGAAAGCAGTAAACAAATGAAACTAAGAACATTTGCAATATGTTTTTTATTATCTTCAATTACTTTCTTGAAGAATTTTAATAGTAGCTCTCTGAGTTTGAAACTAATTTAGGTGTTCATATTAATATTATCTACCTTTTGCCCTCACACCCATCCTTAGCTGATGTTTATGACTTAGAATCTCATTCCTTTTAGCATATGCACAAAACATATCCTTTTCACCTTACTTACCAAATTGTGCTTTTTGTATGTTTGTAAGCGTGTGTGTGCCTCTAGGGATGAGGTATCAAGGGAGAGTGAGGATCCAGGAGTAGTTATTGGATGGACTGTGTCTAGGGTCAGCTCCTGGGACATCATTACTGGGTGACAGTAGGGCTCTGTAGGTTTTACTGGTGACTCCCAAATGATCCTGGCTCAGAACATCTCTAGATATTGTTTGGAAAACTGGTGTTCATCTTGGACTAAAGCTTCAGAAACTATATGAACAATCTGATGAATTTTGTTGGATAAGTACAAAGCCTCTCCCCCTGTTCCCTTTTTTTTCTCTTTTTTTTTCCCTCATTTTATTTTTTTCCCCTTTGGTTTAGTTTTTATTAAGGTTGGTTGTGAGTTGTTTTTTTTTTGGTGTGGGTTTGTTGGTGGTTTTTTGTTGTTTTGATTTGGGGTTTTGTTTGCTTGTTTGTTCTTGTTTGGTTTGGTTTGTGTATATAGATTTACCCACCAAGGCCCCCAAGTGGGTACACCCAGACACCCGTAGCCATCAGGACTCCACAAGACAGCCTTTTCCTATTAACTTTCATCTGTGATTGGCTTTTTTGTAATACAAATTGGATGTTATTCTTGGTGTTGGCTCCCATAGTGTCCTTAGACATATGAGAAAATCCTGCATCTCTTCCTACCTGGTTCAATTATGTCTCCCCATGCTGCCCATCATGGTGACACTGTCTGCTTTAAAACACCTCAAGCAAAAGCTGCAGCAGAGACATTCATGGCAATCTTCCTATTTTCCCAAATTAAGCTAAACTGGTTCTACTTATTTGTTGCTACCTTGTTTTCCCCAGTTCATTGCACAGAAAGTCCTCCTGTACTGGTGAAAAAGACAGACTATTGCTCCTTCTGCTAAACTTCCTTTTGGCTCAAAACTTCTTTTCTACTGTGCTGTCTTTTTTTGGCTATGATGTTATCTGTTCATCAAAGTGTATTGAGTACTAAATGGCTGTCTCCTAGTGTATTTTCCCAACTTTAAGGCAAAAGCAAAATAGATGCCTCAAGTCTCAGAAATATTTCTTAGTCTCCTCTCTTCATTTGTAATAAATATTATCAATTGCCATTTTAATTTTTATCTTTTTTTAACTATAAACTTTAATTGGGAAAAAAAGGATTGACTTTTGTTGTTGTTGTTGCGGTTGTTTGCTTATTTGTATTGCTTATATTCCCAAACTCATATCTCAATGTAACACTCCTTCAACTGGTTTAAGAAATAAGTTTGTAAGGTACAATAATTCCTTCTTCTGTAGATCCCTAAACCTCACTTGTGGGATAGCTAATTTTGGAACCTCCCACAGGGGACATAGGTGGAATTTTCCTTGTGGGAAATTCTGTTTGGGCTCAGATAGCACATGACAAGACTAATGTGCCCCAGACCCTGTACAGGTGGACATATCATGTTCTGTGAGTGCAGACATAATTGTCACCCTTCACTCCCAACAGTTTTCTCTTGATGCAGATTTTCTGCTCTTTGCATTCCCTGCTTTCATTCACAAATTCCTAGAGTTAGTTAAACAAGCATCAGATCACAGGTACGTTTTGTTCATCTCTTGCAGACAGTGAGGTAAATACTGTAAAGGTATAAAAACATGAATTCAGATGAGACATAGAATCCTAGAATCCATAAAGTCCAACACCAGCCCTAGCAAATGACACCCATTTCCAATGCAAATTAATTCCATATTTTTCAACAAGGAAGATACTAAAGAAAAAATGAGATGCTCATTGAGGTACTTTTGTGTTTATTATGTATGAGATATACTGGAGAATCTCACTTAAATATTAATTTCTTTAAGTTGCAAAAACAGATACTTTGCCCCAGCATTTCAAATGCATAAAATTTTAAGCATAAAAATTTTCAACCCTTGACCCTGTGTTCCTGTGCTGTCCAGTTTTTTATCCTACTTTTTCAGACTCCTGGTCTGTCTCTAATGCATGTATAATATTACTTTGAAAAGCTAGTATTATTACAATTGCATTTTAGGACCTCCCATTTTGAACTCTGATATTCCAGTCTGACCTGAGATAGAGTTTTGAAAGCAACAGATCAGTATTGGGTAATCCTGTTTATATTTGGAGGAGTCTGTTATTATGAAGTAGAGTTAACAAATATGGAAATTACTGGAAACTAAAGACCCCTCCAGAGGAGCTGCAGAACTTGAAATTCTATTCAAGACTTATTTTTCATGGTTAGCACAGCATAAAATGTAGTAAGCCAAGCATCTGCTAACAGAAATGTACAGAATGAAAATACGGAGAGCCTTCCCTCTGACTGGGGAGATCTAGCAGCTGTGTCATCCTGCTCTCACAGTTTGGCAGGAAGGGTGCAATAGTGGCAGGAAAAGATGTAGGCTGTACCCCTTCTGTGCCTCAGAACCCTCTACCCTGAAATAAACACAGCAACGCAATCAAGCCTTTACCTCTTTACCCCTGAATTCAGAGAGCTGAGGAAAATCATCAGCACAGTTTTAAAACATGGCATCCTAACTGGGGACTTTGAGTCTAGTAATAAAAATATATAATAATGTTTAAAAATAAAACCACTGTTAGAGATTTAAAGCTAAGAGTTCTTTATTGCAAGAGGGTGTGAGGTTAATAATAAATAATATAATGAGGTTTCTTTATGCATGGACAAGGATTTTTATTTATTCTTATTCTTCTCAAGATTCTGTTGAACATGTTGTTCCTGTTTTTGGCAGCTGAACAGTGTTCATTCTTTGCACAGGGCATCTGTATCTAGCAAAGATATGGGAATGCAGATAGAAATCAACCTCTATGCACTGTGTTTGATTTGGTGTCGCTAGAGAAACCTCAACATCTGCTATGCAAACTGCTGTGGAAGAATTCAGCTTTTACCCGTACAACTCTCATAGGCATTATTCTGTCTTCATTCTTACTCTAAGGAAAGAATTTCTCCTCTGGAAATTTGCTGATGGCACAAAGGAAGAGCCAATATACCCCAGAGGGCTGTGCAGCCCTTCTCTCAATGGGTTGGAGAGATGGGCAGAGAGGAACCTTCTGAAATTCAACAAAGGCAAATGCAGGGAAAAATAAACCCACACAGCAATATAGGATGTGGGTGACCTGCTGGGAAGCAGCTCTGTAGAGAAGGATATGGGGGCCCTGGTGAACAAGCTGCTCATGAGCCAACAGTGCATCCTTGTGGCCAACCATGAAGGCCAGTGGTATCCTGGGCTGCATTTTCAGCATGTCCAGGGTGGTGATCCTACTCAGCTCTGGTAAGGCCACATCTGAAATGCTGTATCCAGTTCTGGGCTCCTCAGTACAAGAGAGGTATGGAGCTCCTGGAGTAGGTCCAACAGAAGGTGACAAAGATGATTAAGGGAGCAACACTTTTACAAGGAAAGGCTGACAGAGTTGGGTTTTTTCAGCCTCGAGAAGAGATGGGAGGGAGGGTGTCAGGAGGATGAAGCCAGGCTCTTCTTGGTGGTGCCAAGCACTAGAACAAGAGGAAATAGGCAGAAACTGATGTATGGGAGATTCCACCTGAACACGAGGAAGAACTTTACTATTTGATTATGGAACACTGGGAGAAATTGCCCAGAGAGGTTGTGTAGTCTCCCTCACTAACGGTAACTTACAAACTCACAATCCTGTGCAATGTTCTTGAGCATGACCCTGCTTGCGCAGGACCACTTTCCAACCCTTTTCAGCCTTACCTAATCTGTGATTTTCTGATTCTGTGAAAGAGTAAATGAAGATGGGAGGTGTTCTTAGTATCAACATGATGTGAAAGGAAATAGGTAAAAGTGCCATGAGTTTATCACTGAGTATCAGTCCATTTATACTTGCATGCGCTGTCAGTACCAAAAATACCTATTTAAAAGAATGTTTGACATTTGTGTACTCAAGCACAAGGATCTTAGGGCATGCTATGGGACATAGCATGTCAAGAGGACATTGAAAGTAGTGATGGTCTCAGAAAAAGGCTTCAGTGTGTTGCCTGCTCAGGCCTGTGGGCCTTGCTTTCCCTTGAAAGGAAGTTAATAATGTCACTATACAATGTCTATTCCAAAATATCCTTTGGTTACACATCACTGCGGTATTGCATAACGAGTAATATGCAGTAATATCACTGGTAATGATGAAAGATTGTGAAAAATTACGTGAAATAAAAATGCTTCTTCTTTTATGGATATAGATACAGAATTTATTGATACAAACAGAAACAGTTCACGTGCTTCAAGTTTTAAAGTGCATTCAAATGTATTATCTCAAAAAAAGGAATTAGAAGGATTTTTAAAGCCTTGTATAGACACCTAATTTGTAATAGAAAAGGGACAATGACTTAATGTCACAAGGTCGTTTAAAATTTCAGGCCGACTGATATCTCATCTTTCCAGTGAGATATCAGCCCTCCAGTTGACACATAACCATGTGATGTCTGCTTCAATTGCTTGCTACAAGGATTTTTTTTTCCACATTTGTCTACAAATGCTGATGGCTGTGGGGCTAAGTGAATGAAGAATCTGCAGCAGAAATGCTAGAGAATGAATTGCTGACAATCAGCTCTCTAACTAGTTTTGAAAAAGTATGCATGTACTTCTACCTCAGCAGAGTAACTAATAAAGTGCATAGACGTTAGAGTGTTATTGCCTTTTCTACATCTTGTCAGCAGTTTGTGATATGGAGTGGTGTATGTGTTTCTGAATTGTACAGATAATGCCTGCCATGAATAAATATTTTGGCAGGGTAAGATTGCATTCTTATGAGCCTCAATTTGCATTTTTTGTCTGCAAAAGCCATCAGTGTGCATACCTTGTATACAGCTCTTTTTTCAGCAGTACTTTTGTTATTACAGAGTACTTAGAAATGCTTACCCAGTCACATTACTCAAACAACTGGCAGATGATTTGTTCTACAGATGGATAAACACTAGAGCAAGGCAAACTGCAAGTATCTAGTAGGAGTGTCTTGTCCCTTCTTTGCTGACCATCCAGCCATCTGCCTAATTTTCTTTAAAGTACAGCCCATGGTGATTCGACAGAAAGTGAAAATGCTGTGTTATTTGTATGAAGGTGTTTAATCATGTCTGCATATCCAGGCAAACCCTTACTTGCCGAAATCTAAATTAGTTGGGCAGATGTATAGACTAGGATGTATTCCAGATATTCTTTAAATAAATATAACCTTTAAAAAGTTCAATACCAGCTGTAGTACAAATGTGATCCTTGACTGCATAATCACATCAAATACTACCAAGAAGGTGCTTTACATAGCATAGTGATGAGGGATTCAGACACTTGAAGGAAAGGAGAAATCATAAGATCCCAGCAGTCAGCTCTGTTCCACATTCTTTGAGGTACTTAAATCCCAGGATGATGTCGCACTCCTATCTACAGCAGTGTTGGCTAGCTCATCCAGGTATCAAGAAACCCGCATTTCCAAAGGTTACATAGTCTTTAAAATAATTAATTGAACTAATTTATTGAATGAAAGAATTAATCCAGGAATATTAAGCACAAAGACACCACCTGTGTCTCAGGAAACCAGTGGGACACAGAAGGCTGGATGTCTGTGTAGAGAAGTATTGGTGTATAGCTGCACTAGCTTAGACTGTTTTTTAGTACATGTCCTTTACTGCAAGTCTTACCAGGGTATATGTCCTATGTTCTGATCTGATCCAAATGTTTTTTCTTCCTATTCCACAGCTGAGTTACTATATGGCAATAATCATACTATTATGTATTACTGCTGTTATTTCTCCTTCAATATGGAGTATATGATTTCTGGGTGAGGAAGTCTCTCCACCTGGGTGTTTGCTCAGTGCCTGGCAGAAAGTAGCTGTGATTTCAAAGGGTGCTTATGATAATCTCAAAGTATAAACACTACCTTATATCCCTTATTTAAACCTTGAAACAGTGCCCTGGGAACTCGTAAATCTGTTAAGAGAAGGAAATATAATAATTAAGCACTGTTGAGGAAATTCAGATATTTTTATCTCTATTTTTGGTGCTTAGGGGGATTCCATTTTTTTTTCATGATATATCCTGTTTTACTAAATGAAAAATTGGAAATAAGAAGATAAGTTGACAGGAGAGAATATCGTGAATTGCATTTAATTTTATTTTTTAATATGTCATTTTTCCTATCATAATTTTGGTCAAAGAATTATTTCTGAGCTAAAAAAATGATAGTTTCAGGATATTGCACTCTGCTGAATACACAGGTGTCACAAAGGTGTCTACCAAATTTTATATATTCCTAATGAACATAGTTACACAAGGACTTTGGAAGCTGATGAAGGAATCACATCCTCTTAGCTCTGGATTCTCCTTTATCCTCTTTTCTCAGCAAATCTATGACTAAAACTGTCAGTCATTCATATGAGTAAGGGGCAAAAGCAGTGAAGATTGCTATCTGCAGAGATTTTCTTGTTTTACCAGATACTTTTTTACTAGAAAAATCTTATAACACAAATTAAAATATTGGAATCCAAAGAGCTGGCTGTATGATTTTGTTTCTATGGCTTACTCAGCATAAAAATGCATAAAAGCAGAGTGACAGATTCACTCTGCAAAACCAGTACTTTTTAAAATAGTGCCTATATCCATTTAAAAATCTGTTTGAAAATTTAATTTGCATATGATGCCTTTCATATCCACCTCTCTGAAGAACACCTGTGCTGTAGTGAAAACAAGGCAAAGAACCATTTTCTTTCTCAGAAATTAAATTGTTGTGCTTAACACTTTTGTTTTGGATTGTTACCCTAAAACATATTCAGCTTTTTCTCTTGGTGCTGTAAAGGGTCTGTTTCATGCACTAGTTAAAAACTGCAGTTCCTTAAATCAAGATTCATCCCAACCTTGCTATTTGAGCTTTTTGATCACCAAAGGTGATCAGGTGATTGGAATTGCTTGTACTTGAAAACAACTAGTAAGCTCTGCACTTCATAACTTATGTTTATTGCCATTGCACGGCAGCTGCATCTTTTAGATTCCTCATCAACTGGCTCAGAAAGATTCCTAGTTGTAAGGAAAATATATTAATTTAATGATTAATAAAGTAAAAAGGCTTCAACTAAATTAATAAGAAACATTACAGAGCAGGCTAAAGTAGAAAACTGTGTTTAAATTGCTGTCTTAGGTCATTAAGTATATTTTTTTCCTGTGTTAAAAATCTTAAAAGTTATTAAACATGTTTGTGGGAGCAAGAAATTGGGCCATTAAATTTTTTTCCTTTTCCACAAAATTAAAAAAATGGTTTCAAGGCTTAGAGATGTTTTGATATAACATTTGGACAGCTTAGAGCTCAAACAAAAGCAAGTTCTTTGACATCACTTAAATACTTTGATAACTTATAAATTCAAGTTCTCCTTTTTGAACTTGAGAGTGCTACTATGGGTAGGAGTGATTGGAATACAAATTGATTTGTTGAACAAAATCTTTTCTACACCCTCCATTCTTCATATAAAGGATCTAGGCTGTTCCTCAACTGTCCCATTTTTTTTTCCATTCCCCTTTTCCAGTCCAAAATGCACTGATTCCAGTTTGTGCAGTAGAAAGTATGTGATTAATGAAACGAAATTAGTTTTTGCTCACATCCTTAGCTTTTCTTCTCTTTTACTGAGCAAGACTGGCTGTCCAGACCTATATGTCAAGACATCTGAAACTGCCTCCCACTGAAATCATTGGGAGCGAGCAGAAGAATCAACTCAAGATTCAGTTCTAATCTTAAAATATAAATGTGTCATTGCTGATGAAGTTTATAATTGCTTCCAAAAATTATGGAATTAATCCAAGATTTGTATGTGCAAGAAATATCAACTTCTTTCATCTGAGACTCACTCTAATACTGTGAACAGGCAGTAAATCACTCTTTCATAACTGTCTCTAAAAGTTTAGAAGAGTTATAATTATTACTTTATCTTTTCACTTTTCCATTTATTATCTTTATCAGAGCAGGGAAAATGGCACCTGAGAACATAAGTTTCTAAACTTGTTCACACTAAAGATTTTTGGAAAGCAGAGGAGAAATTTAAATACAAATCTGTTCTACATGGTTGGAAATCCAGAAGGATGGAGCTCATAGGAGACCTCTGTAAAATCACCAATTTTGCCTCAGATGACTTATCAGGTGCTCAGAGGTGATGATTATTAGCAGAATCAGTCACAAATGTTAACTTTGAATGAAATTTTAATGGACTGATTCTATCATATTGGTGATTAATTTAAAAAACCATAAAATTACTATTCTACTTTATATAGATCTCTAATGTCTGCACAGAAGCTTCCAACTCAAATGTATTGTAGATATTTTCACGTGGGAAGCTGAACTTCTTCAGATAATAATTTCTATATATGCTGAGACACTAAAAAATATGACAGAACAAGAAGTCCACCTTCCAGTCATGTCCAGAACATCATCACAGGTTAGCGTGATGTATTTTGAAAGTTAGAACTCTGGCAATGATTTCAAGATATGAAAACTGTGTTTGATTACAGAAGGAAGGCAAAGCCTAAAAAGAAACATTATAATCTCATACAATTTAGACATATTTTTGTGATAATTCATTTTATACTAGAATGTAAAGTTTTAAAGAATGTGGGAGTGCATCTATTTGTTCCCATTAATGGACTTATACTTGGCCCTTATATTTACAGAATACCTCTGGTGTGAAACATCAAAGGGAAATTGAGGTCTTTTTAATCATTAAAATCAATTTTCTTAAAAAACACCTACTGTTGTACTTCTCAAGGAAGGCTCCATGCAATCAATAGAGAGAGCCCTTCTAATGGAAGTGGCCTTTGCAAAATGCTTGGTTATACTTTTTTCTTTGTATAAGGATCATCATAATCATCATCTATGGCATTTGTACATTTGTCAGGGTCAATAAAGGAAACCGATCTATTTTAATTTATTTTCAGTCAATTTCACTACATGTATCTTAGTGTTAACAGGTTCTAAAAGTAAATGTATTCAATTATGATATTTCACTGGTTGTATAAAAAAGGACAATGTTGTTTTAAAAGTGTATCTATGGGTACTATATTGACTTTTGTATCTATCAATCAGAGACACTTGGATCAACTGCAGACCAAATTTCTCTGCTTCAACTGACAGCAGAATGTAATTCTTGTCTAGAAATATCAGTATTATCTGCATATACTGTAGGGTAGCTTACAGAAATTCATTCCATCTGCCTGTTCTCTGTACAACATTTGAGAAGAACTGGTGTAAATATTTAATATTTCTAAGAATGCAGTAAAATATTCAAGAACTTGACTATGTCTAGTCACATTAATGGATTCAAATCCCACGTGTCCATGGTTGGCTGTGCATTCATAGAAGAGAAAAAGGCACGGAGATGTTGCGTTCCTGCAAACAGGTTAGCCTGGCTTCATGCACTGACAAGATTAATTGCAGACCTCTGAACCTGATGTGTTTTCTTAATATCCAACATGGCTCTTACTTTCCTCATCCAGGCTGAAATATGTGGCTTGCTCTTGCATAATTCAGTACCAGTCTTCTCTGTGTGTGGCACTGTTTTTACTCATTGTAAGTGCCTGCAAATTACTAAAGTCAGTGATACAATGCACAGCAGTTTGCTTAGAGTTATTTCAATGATTATGGAAAGAAAGAAAATAAGCCTTTTTTCAAAACTGTCAGAACACTGTAGAAGACTGTTTTCATAATTTCTAGAATAGTACAATAATATTTTTCAAGTGTTTTTTTTTAAGTGCATGTCCTCTTTACTCAGTGGGACATAATAGAACATGTAGATTCCACTCTCTGGTGTGGCCCAAGTTCACTTTACTTCTGCTAATTGAGTCATTCCAATATTTCTTCTGGAAGCTGATACTTTACATTTTTAATTTTTTTTCTGATAGTATGCTGACTGAATATGTTAGATGACAAAAACAACACATATTTAGAAACTGCCTGTTTCATAATCTATGAAAACACTCAGCAAAACTAATTTTCCTCAGCTGGGACTATCCCAGTACTCTATAATGGTAAGCGACCATGAAGAAAAGAAAAACTAAACTTTACTTACATTAAATATATCCAGGTTTATTAGCCTGTAAAATAAGGAATACATGAATACATAATTCCCAAGCATGTTCATGAATACATAAGGCCCACATTTATCCTCTCTAACTGAAGGTTTATATTGAAGGTGCTGAAGACATACTGGGACATGGTAGCCATAGGATCTCTATAGAGTTAAAACCAAGAGGCAGGTATGGATAAGAAGCCAGCAAGCCAACAAATGACATGAAACACATGGTGGAAATAAGGGGAAAATGTACTTTATTTTGAAAAAGAGGTCTAATTTGGGAAATTTTAATTGAACTTTGGGAGTGTTTCATCAGTCCCAAGATAGTGATGATTCAATTTATAAAGCTTGAAACAATTCTGCTCTTTGGTCTCTAATATTCTAGCATGTTCTTCAGTACCTGAGCTCATCTTCCTCTTAATCCGGTGATGCCTTCAAATTAGCAAAAGAGTGTGTGTGTGTTCTGTGATGAAATGGTGTGCACAACAGAAATGAACAATTCATGAAAACTGTAGAGTGGTGTGCTGAAAAAGAAAGTGGGTTGGAAAGAATTTCAAAGTGGCACCTGCTCTGAAGTTGGACGTGAGGACCTCCAGAGGTCCCTTTCAACCTAAAGTGTTCTGTGACTCTGCAATTCTGGGTTTGTAGAATTATTCCAAGAACACTAAAGTAGGTAGACAATGATATGTTGAAAGCAGTGGAAATTTGGTAATGTCAGTGATAACTTGATAATGTCATTCACCAAAATATCAGGTATATTCCTATCCCCATGACTGTTCTAAATATTCCAAAAAGAAATGCTTTGTTTATATTTGTCATGAATGCTAAGTTCTTAAAAAGTCTTAATTACAGTGATTTGAGGTTTAATTAGAATGTTTGGTGGTTTGGTATCAGTAGATTAATTTTTAATGCTGGTTGTTAATTCTATGACCATTTTCCTCTTTTAGAAAATCTAAAATAAAGTCCTCTAATGAAATATATCAATTCTCATGAGAGATTTCTTTAGTCCAGAATTGAATTTGCACGTAAATGTATAACACAGATGAGTGAACTTCTGAATTTCAGCCCAGAATAATCAATTCACTGTTGGGAAACTTAACATGTCCATGACCAATGTTGAAGTCTCAGATGTAAATAAAAGAGAGGATAACACAAGTCCTCTATATCAGTTTAACCACTGTAGAGTTATATTCCATTCTGTCTTTTTTTTCTTTCCAGGCTCATCCTATTTTCTTTTAAAGTAATAAAATTGGATTATTAGGGTTTTTTTTTAACCCAGTCCCCTCCTACCTATGGTTAGGTACATAAACTGATATAAGAGTGAGAAATCATCTTCATAGATTACAGTGCAGGAGAAGAAATTTGACTTATATCAAAATGACAATGAGAATTCAGAATATTCCATCTCAAAATTATGACATGACATGGACAACTATATTTTAGATAATTAAGGATATTCTAATGTGTTATTTGAATTATTCCTCTTCCTTTCAATTCTGTAAGCAGAAATAATAATTTAACGTCAAGCTTAAACTTGATATTAATATTTTACCAATATTAAAATGTAAGTCTTCTCTCCATGTATTAGTTATGTAGATGCAACATACCAAAGCAATAGATGCCTTGTAGACCTCTGTAGAGATGGAAGATGTACAAAGTGTTCTGGATTCCAGTTTGGACTATTTTATGCTATTATTGTCTGAACATGATAGATTCCTTTTTGATATGATTTATAACTTGTCATTACAGGACACTGTAGTCCTCCAGACAACATTAATCTATTGATGACTCTGAAGTGAAGACGTGATTGATGCTGTACCAGAAACTGGTGACATAGGTAAGCGCTTCTTTTCTTTTCAAACCCTTCTTGCTGAAATGCATAGCTGTACCTAGACTGGGGTCACAAAACTATTCTAACTTCTGAGGCACAGAATACAAAATTCATTGCGACTCTCATTTGTTTAAATTTTTATTTTTCAGATAAACTTTTTTTTTTTTACTTTTTTAAACTTTTTAACAAACACCTTTTAATTAAGCAAAAATATCTGGGTTTATAATTTTTACCATATGATGTTTAGCAATTTTTGGGTTGTCATCTCTAATCTACCTTGGGTCTATTTCTCTTTTATATTTCTCATTGAAATGGATAGCAACATATCTCCTTTCACTTCTCTCAGGGATTTTATACGGAATTCTCTTCTGCCATTGCACAGAACATTTCGAAAGGTACCAATGAATTAATTGTCCTCTCACATTCTAAAATCAGCAGTAGGAGTGACACTTAGGGACTTGATGATATGAATAGGACTCTACTTTTAAATTCTTGAGTATTATGTTTCTACCTCTCAAATGCTGTTCGGGTCACTATTTCTCCTAGAAAATACCCTTTATATCCTGCACAGTGAGATAAGTGCTTCTTAACTGATTTCTGCAGAGGGCAGAAGAAAAATGCTAAATGTAAATCCAAGGAAATACATTTAATCTACAAATGTCATGCTCTGATCTGGTTCTGCATTTCAAGACACTTCAGAGATATTATATGAAAAGTTCAAAGGAACACTTCATGTGATTTGACTGCACTGAGATTTTAACTTATTCCACAATGTAATAGACGAAAAATCAAAAAATTTACCTTTTCAAAACATGGCCTGAACCACTGACAGCATTGCTGCACATCTCTAAGCTCTATAGATGGTGTAATCTTAAAATTATGGACATAGCACTAAAAGAAAAAACAGGGCAAGTTTGTTGGCATGTAAACCTGGTGTCAGAAGGGTTAGGAGCCTACAGAGGGAGGAAAAGCTGAAATCAATCCTATTTAGGAAAACACTGAAAGGCATCCTGTAAGCTAAAGTAAGACATGTAGCTGCCTACAGTTCCCTTTCTCCTTTCCATTGACTTGTTGGGATCCCAATCACTCACAGTACCACACAGCTACAACTATGTGTTACTGCGTCCAGCAGAATAGTTTATCCTATATCAAACTTACATATGCCTTCAGTCTCTGTCTGGGGCATGCAGAAATATTGTCAGCCTAAGTGTTGTTTCTGTGTACAAGGTGGGCACCAGGTGGTCACTAAAGCTACTTTATCACTCTAGTTCCTCAGATTAATTTATTTCCAATCAAATCAGAGTAAGATAATGTCCAGTGTCAGTCTCTCCTCGGCCAGCGGGCATTGGCTATGTCTGACAACAGAAGCCAACCCTTTAGACTCCTGGTACAAAAATCTTGTCATATAACCCTAATATAGAATACCAATAACTCTTTTTTGCCTACACAGTTATTGCAATTGTATATTTCTTGACTTCTGAATTCTGAATAACCTCTTTCAATGATATTCCCCAAATATAGTAAGGTCATATTCCATGGGTCCTGGTCAAGTTAATGGGTAGAAGGGAGGGAGACTCCTATGTGAAATGGGACATGTTTCAGAGCAGGAGCCTAATTTTGAACATTGACCTTTGGAGACGTTGATCTTTCTTCATTGACTACAGTTAAACTCAGGGCTCTTAAGCCTCATGGAGCTAAAGCAAACCTGTATGATCATATCCTCCTCTCATGCCTTTTTTCCTTGGTGTTTTATCTTTATGCTAATTTCCACGCAAACAAATATCGGACACAGAGAATTTGATTTGTAATCATGACTTTGGTGTTGCAAATGGTGATTATAGAGTGTGGCAAAATCTAAAAGCTTATAACTGAAATTTCAGACTTGATATATCAGCGTCTTTAGGAAGGAAGCTGTTGTACATGAAACACATTCCAGCACAGTACAAGGTGCTGCAGTTTTATCCTATACATTTCTCCTAGCAAATGAAGCGTTGCCAGTAGCAGACCTTGAGGGATCAAGGATCTGTTGCTTCCAGAAGAATTTTGTAGCAGATATTTGGCAATCTTTACCTTACTTTGGCTGAAGATTTTATACTCTGGTCTTCAGAGAGGAAACCTTATCAGAAGTGACTTATCATGCAGTATAATGTGTTTGATCAAAAGTGCAATATTAGCAGCTAGGAAAATGAGCATTTGAGCCTTTGATATGTTGCTGAGATTTTGGCTTTTGTTGTTGATTTTTTCTCCTTCTTTTAAACAGAGTTTTATTTGCTCACTCTTCAGAGCTCAGGTTAAGTGTTCAGTGTTCATTCTCAACACTTTCTCTGCTATGTGAAGTCAAATTCTTGGTAGCACCATCTGCCCATGAGAAGAAACAACACAAAATTGTGGGTTGTAGATCCAGTATTCCAGTGTTCAATAGTATCACCGATTTGGGAATGAGGACACTTTCAGTTTCCAGCTAGCTTTATTTAAGATTTTTGCAAATTTTCTCTATCTCTCTTAGAAAAAAGATTTTGGAATTAATCTGGGTTTTTTCTTGCTGAAATAGAAAAGTCCAACTATCTTACATTATTTGAATGGATATGATAAACATGATGCAGAGAGATCTAAACAACATTGCAATTTTCTATTAAAATTATTATTTTTGACCATTCCTCTAAAAGTATCAAAATTATTCTTCATATTTTAAATCAGACAAGTATTGGTTACCATTATTTTAATGACCTTCAGGCCATTATCTTAGGCTCATGAATATACATCTTCTAATATCACCTAGTGTGCTGTAAATTTAATTTTTAATTGACTCAAATATTTTGTGTATGTTATCAATTAATTAAGGATGATGCTTATTCATAAATTACATAAGTTGATAAATTTGGTAGAAAAATTCAGCCTTAGCACATGTAAATCATGTAATCTTTGAGTAGATTTGATTGGAAGTTACCTATGGATGCTATTTGATCTTAAGCACTCCAAATAAGGTCAATTTTTAAATTAGAAATGTCTTCAAAAGGAAAAAAGAAGAAAATTATTACCTATTTCTTTTTCTGGTTTTCTCTTGTTGGTTGGGGCGGGGGGTGTTCCTAAATAAATATTAAAACTTATTCTGCATTTTGCAGGGTTGTTTTTTTTTTTATGAAAGATATAATTTAAATTCAACAGAATTACTTTAAAATGTAAAATTAATTTTATTCTAGGGCCCACTTAGTTCTGAAAACAGAATTTAGAAATTCCCTTTTACCTATTTAGAAATTCTCTCTCTTGACTTTTCACATGTGTAAGAAAACACACCCTAAAACTAAGCATGAGTGAGTCATTTGACTCCATTGCATTTTGAATACGAGAAATGGGCAGTGGGATAAGTTCCTGAAATGAACTTGAATGACTAACAAGTAAAATGTACAAAGGAAGTGTTTATTTTTTCAAATTAGTTCATATCTCTGTTAAAGACATGCCAAGCAGTCTTTAACAAATTAATATTTATTTATTGCCTCTTCATCATTTAGTACTTCAGAACTTTTATCTTCAATGACTGTATTTCTAATCAGAAAACTTAATGAAGGAGAAATGTTTTTCCAAATATGATCTAAGACAGTATTGTGAAATTTTCATTGAGAAATTGTAGAAAATTACTCTGTGAATTTGTCAAAAAAGGCATTTTTATCACATCATATGTCTATCTTAAACATCACATGATGAACAAACCCCAGCACTCCTCTTTAGGTTCAGGTGTGACAGTATAGAAATAACTCTCTGTCTTGGCATCATGTTGTTCCTAATATGGAGAGAACTTTTGGGAATAACAGATGTGCCATCCTTCCACGCTCCTTGTCCTTCTGTAGCAATGTGCTCATGGTTGTGCCTGCACTCCCATCTACTGGTAAAATTAATTGTCACTATGATTATGGTACACAAATCTGGAAAAGAAGGTGGATCCTGAAAGAGTAATGCAAGAAAAATGGCAATTTGTGTCATTAAAAATTTTACTACTTACTATTTTTGTAGAAGCCAACAGTTCCTAGATAATTTATGTTTTCACAATGAGTAGTATCTTAAGAGGTATTTTGCTGCTTTCCAAGGCTGTGACCAACAGATTTTTCTTGGGAGTAGGACCTATGCTGGAAGTAATATCCCAAGCACTTTGAATTCTCAGAAGATCAGTATTGATAATCTTTTGCTTTTAGTCATTCACACTGGACTTGTCATCTTATTCCTGAGGACTGTAGTCATCCCCTATGCACCACTGACAAAAAAGAGGTGCAAATACAACCAGAAGCTTAGATTTAAGATTAAAAAGATATTTTTTTTTTGTTGTAGGATAGAAAGGAGGGTTTGGCTGTACTAATAATTGAATTCCCATTACAAAAAAGCAATGTCTGTACTTCCAACTACTCTCTTATATCTAGAATGGGAAAGATTTTGCTAGTTTTAAATGAAAGAAAACTAATTTGTATAATTTGTGGACTATATGCTGATGCAGTCAAACTCTTTTAAAACCAATTAAACATGTTAAAATTAAATTATTTGCCAAATTAAAGATTAATGTATTAAGAAAGAAATAGATAAATTTAGCTCAGTTCCTGATTAGATTTCTGGGTTTATCCTAACATAGTCTTATTTTTTAATTTTGTTTGTAATTGTCAAATATCATCTGTAACAATCAAAATTTTAACACAGGTGTCTTTAAACTAAAGGCACAGGTTTCTTTGTCATCATCACTACAGATTAACAAAATTATAGTAAATAAGATGCCTTGCAGTCAGAGCATCCATATTATCCAGAAGAGCAAGCAGCCCTAGTATTAAGAGTTGTTCCCTCAGGACAAGAGCCTTGATTCAGTGATTATGTTCAATATAGTAAGGCTGAATTACTTTAACCACTAAATAAATTACCAGAGTTACAGTTATAATGAAAATTCAGGGTTGAAAATAAGGAGATAAAATAGCAAAGAAAGAAGCCAGGTGAAGTCAAAGCAAAAAGGGGAGCAATATTAGAGGTGTGTTTGGAAAGGACTAGCTGCCCTGGATAAGAGTTATAGTCATGACCTGGGATTTGGCAATGTGTTTCATTTCTAGAAAGATTCTAGCCGTTTCACCAATGAATGTTTGACACATCTAAGACAACAGATGAAGACAAATATTTTAAATCAGATGCAAGTTGCTAGAGAAATCCATGTTATTATAAACAATATTTGTGAAGGGGATTAATGTTCAATTTCCTGCAGCTTAATTGTTGAAATAATTTTTGTGTTGGTGTTATGCTTTCCCAAATACTCTTTTTTGTGACATCACATTTTATGTAATAATTTATAAATGAAATTAAAATGAGCAAAAGGGTAATAAGTAAAAAAAAACTTTGTAAAAGTTGGCGTTTATTTAAATGACAATGGTGTTAATTGGGAGGTCTGGAATTAATCCAGTGCTGAAGAGTGGCAACATTACTTTTTTTTCCTCCTTATTTTTTGTCTTTTGAGATCTGACAGTATATAATAGTGACTCATTTATCAGTAAGACTGCTGCTCTTTTCAAGCAGGGAAAAAAAATAAGGAAACTGTATTGTGAATAAAATTCATGTGAATTAAATTAACGTGAACATCGATGAATCAAGCTGGGTGAATGCAAACATATGTAGCTGACTTATAATTACATTTGAGCACTCCAGCCTTTGACTCTACCATTCTACAAAAATTCTCATACAAAGTCACTGTGCTGTGACTGGTGATGAGGACGTCACAAAGGGAGAAAAATATAAGGCACTAGACTAACAGTAATATTTTTTTACATCTTCACTACTCTGATGCAAGTCATGAACAATATTCATTTTGATGTCATTTCTATTTTTTATGCTCTATCATTTCCCCCATCTCTTGGTTTATGTTTCTTGAATTTGTCAAAGATGAGGCTACAGCTACTGAAGCAAAGCTGAAACTGCATCTTTTCCCAGCAGATATAATCTCCTCTGCTGCTATGGGGAAAAATAAACCACAAATCTGTTATGCTGGATATTTTTGTTTGTTTGTTTGTTTTTTCTGTTTCTTTTTTTTTTTTTAAGTTCTGTTCTGTGGATTTTCCATGTCTCAGTTAAAGTTGTGGTCACGTGGTTTCTTTAATCATTTCTTCCTACATGGAAAAGAATTGCATGGGTTTTTTTCAATTAATAAGGATTGGAATCTATTTTATATCAAGTGAGATATGTTGCACTGCAGAGCAGTACTGAACATGTAACATTACCATAATTTCCTATTTTTTTCTTTGCATTCTTAGATCTAAGATATTACAGAGGGAATCTCATGTTTATCATCTTCATTCTTAAAAGTCCAGAGGAGATATGGGGGGAGCAATAGGGGGATCCAAAAAATATAGGAATAGATTCACATTTCCCCTCTACCTCACAGAGTTTACATTGGGCCAGGGAAATAATATGAAAGAAATCTGTTGATACTTTATGATGATTCTGAAGACAGATCTCCAGGGACACAGATTTCCAGTGCAGAATGTCTGAATTTTAGGTGGTGAGCAATGAGGGAGAGTGAAGAACACTGTGGAGGCACCATGTCACAGAAGGAAATGGAAATAATATTTTTACTAAGAGATGTGTTCAGGGCCAGACTGGACAGGGCACTGAGCAGCCTGGTCCAGTGGAAGGATCAAGTGCAAGGTATCCCTGTCCAGGGCAGAGAGGTTAGAACTAAATGATTTTCAAGGTCCCTTACAAATCAGAGCATTCTAGGTTTCTATAATTCTGTGTTTTTACTGGACTGAAAAACTACATTGCTCCTCTTTTCTCTGACAATTCAAAAAAATCCATCTAGTTCCTGAGGTGATACAGGGCCAAAGTGCAGGGACATATTTTGAAATCTCTTACTGTCAAAACCATAATTATTTTTTTCCATCAGATCTACATTCCTTGCAGTCAGCCACCAAGACATGAGGAAATCTAAGAAGAGACCTCAAAAGGCTCTCTTCTTGTTTCTTCTAACTACTGTTTTATCTTCCTTTTCAATATACAACACTCATATTACATTGTTTAAATTGCCAGCTAACCTCAGAGGAGGGTCACAGTTTTAGGCAGCATCATTCTCAGCTTGGAGTATCTCTCCAAATGCCTTGGAAAGTAATGAGGTGAAATGGTGGCCATGCTGTGATCCTGAGTACAGTGAAAGCCATTATGTGGAGGAGCAAATACACATGCTCATCTTTAAATCTTCAGACTGTTGACAGTCTAAATTCAGTGCTGAATGGTCAAAGCATCACAGTATTCATGCTAGAAAAAGAGATGAACCTGACCTTTGCAGACAATCTTATGTTTTGTAAGATGATCAGGGAAACATGAACATCTGTGCTGGGGAAAAAAAGCACCATTATTGCAATCTGTGCTTGTAGATTACTTGTAGTTAGAATGACTAATAGCAGGATGCTGAGTGACTACATGGCATAGCCTTGTTGAGGTGTGTCTGTTTTATATTCTTGTTTTTATTGCTTTACTCAAAATATAGTAGGCAAAATAATTGAATTTGTTTACTATCACAGAGTCATATCACAGATAAACACTTTAGCTGTTTATTTACTTCATTTTTTAAAACATAATTATGTCAAACGGAATGAAACGATTTTAGGAAGAAGTGCATCTATCTCATTTTGTTTTCCACACTCAAGCCATTTGATGCTGAAGCAAATTATCCAACCCATCCTCCTCTATGTCTTTGCAAAAGAGGATGCAGATCTGAGATGGGCTTGTAAAATAATAATATAGTTCATGTTCATGGGTGTGGGTTGATCAAAATAAATACATTTCTTTTTCTTCTTGGCTTTTTTTTTTTTTCTGAAAAATGTCAGATCTAATAAGATAGTCTGATTTATGTGACTCACAAAAACTTGAGGTTATTCCAGAGAAGCCATTAAACTTGACATAGAGTCCTCTGAGATCATAATTTGGCTCGTCTTCAGCTGTTGGTTTTTTTCCTGCTCCAAAACTCATATTAGTGTCATTGACTTACACAGGATATCTTGTGTAAGCAATTTCTCCTCTAAAATAAAATAGAACCTCACAGATATTTTTAGTGGAATATTGGTATGTGAAACTCTTAATCAGTTGCTTATGGCCACCATATCAAAGGAAGCTTACTAGCAGAAAGATGAGTGGAAGACCTGCTAAAATCTTAATGTGATCTGTTTTATACAGTCAAATCCCATTCTTGCTATGCTTTGCCTATGTAAATTCTTCTGCCCCAATTTTTCTACAGTAAATAGTTACAATCACAGAAAGTTAATTTATGTGTATACAGGAAGCTGAGTGATGTCAGCCACAAAAGAGGCTTTAGCAAACTTGTGGATACATCACAAATACACACTAGATTTGATGCCAGGAGTTCTGGGTAATGTTCAGGCATAAAACAGCACTACTGGCCCGGGTTACATCTGAGACATTGAACCTACATATTCATGCACACTTATATGTGCACACATGATTGCCCTCCCTGGGACTGGATTTTAATATTTAAAATCTGGCAACCATGCTGAGCAGCTTCATTTATTGATTGTCCCACTTGTTTCCATCTGGAAGAGACCCAGGAGGGTAAACTGGATGTAAAAAGCTTTCTCTAATAGAAAGCTAAAAAATTTATTGATAATGTTCCATCAACAAAATTTTGCATTGAAAATCTATTTTCACTTTTGTTTTGCTAGTAAACCAAATATTTAATTGGCTTTTATCTTCTCTATCTCTTCTTTTTTTAAAATGTCATAGGAATAATTATGCTGAAAAAAAAGAGAACTTGAAATCTTGCATTGTTTCTAGCATGTCTAATTACTTTTTCAAAAAGAAAAGGAAACTTACCTTGAAAAGAATTGCTGTTTTGTGGAAAATAATTTTCCACAAAAATAATATGGAAACTAAACAGAAAGTTTCCAAATTATTAATTTAAACACATAGCACTACTTCTAATTTCGAAAAATATGAAATTAGTTTGTCTTCACCCCTCTTCGCTTTGTCCTCTCCTTTTTTCTTTCTCTGACTCTTCCTCTCTCCCTCTCCTTGTTTATTTAATGTCCAGGGATTAGGAAAAAAACACCCACCAACAAACAAGCAAAATCACAAGGCATCAAAAGATTTTTTAAAGGGATATCAAGAAATTTAAATATGGAAAACAAATTGCAAATATTTTTACTCTTTCTGGTGGTATTTCATCCAACATGCAGGAAAAGCAGAATTGTATTGGTTTGTTTGTAAATTCAGCCTGTTTATTTGTCATTTGGCCCATAGCCCAAATTTATTATTTATACCTTGGGTTTGATGATGGAGTTGACCAACTCAACTGAAATAAAATTCTGTTTAGCTTACAAACCTTTAAACAGTAAATAGCAAAATATAATAATCTATTTAATATTACACAGTCTACTAGCTTGTTATTAATATATTTTTAGTATTCTTTTTGTTAATCTTTGGTTATGCAATGCTTTTGGGGGAACAGTATGACTCCAACAGACCAATCTGACTTCTTTTCTTTTTCCTTGGACTCTTTTTTCCATATTTAACTGTTTATATGTCTACTGGATTTAGCTCTAAATAAGCATTGAAATCTTTAATTTATGTAGCACTATTTATATAATTTTTCCTAAGAGTTCAAGTGAAGAAGACAAGTGTCAGTCTCTCCAGAATTTACACTTGTTTTTCAGCCATTTCTGCTGCTCTGTAAAAACAGATTTGCAGATAATCCATATTAGAGTCAGACATTTTCAATTTAGGAAGAGAATAGCAGAAAAGAGACTGTTCATAAACCTTGAAAGTAAATAGCAATATATTAGCTTTTGGAGTATGCCCACCACCACTGCTATGAATATTGTGAAATCTCCATTGTACCAAAATTTTGGACAGAGTTATTACTAAAACTATGCAATTGTCTATATAGGAAAATATGAAAGATAATTAATGTTTTTTTCTGTTTTTTTTGATGAGCATAAATTTAATATTTAAGCACTCAACTCTGTTTGAAATAGGTAGATAGGGTTTTTTTTCTTTTTTGCTTTTATCACTTTTTATCATTGTTATAATTTTTGCTAGTATACTATCAGCCAACCTATTCACAATAACATAAGCAGTATCATGATAGATGAAAGCTATTTCGTGCCATTCAGGAATGCAGATTAGCCCTGGAATGGACTGTTTAAATGTTTATAGGTCAGCTGAAAGTTGTTAAAGGAATTGCCAGATAAATCTTTTAAGAGTCTGTTTTCATTTATTTACAACATAAGCAAAGTTTAATTAGTGGGACTATTTTTGCCTTTTGGGAAAAAAAGAAAGGACATCAATAATTGACAAAGAATGAATACTTCCACAGATATTTTCAATTCGAGTGGTTCAGCAACTTTATGGAAAAGGGTTTCTGCTCTCTCTGACCTTTGAAGAAAGTCTCCTGCTTTCATAAAGGGCAATGACATTATCCTGAGAAATAAAGGCAGCATTTGAAACCCAGATTGACCATTGCTAAATGTACATCTGCTGAAATTTGATGAAATAAGAAATCTCCAAAAAAAACCTTGTATTAGGCAGAGACTTAGGTTCAGACTAAGACTTTGGATGGGATATAACCTTTTAAAAGCCCTTCTGTATCTCATCATTCAGTTTATTTCCATATTCCATTTCTACTACAATAGATCTGGGCTAGACACCAGTCATGGGATGGAGACAAGGGAAAATGTTCCCACTGTCAAACATTTGTCCAGCTTTCACTTGGAGAGGAATGTCAGAGTAACTGCCCCCTCTCACATTTTCAAAATATAAATCTTGGAAGCCTGATTGTGAAAATTTGGGGACTTCATAGTGTGTTTAGAAAACACAGGATGAAATCTTATAAAAACATTTTGATAGCAGAGTTTGTTTCCCTGTCCTCCTGTCTTGTTTTGGAGCTGGGCTGCATAACTTTTCTATATTAACATTTTTACTTTGGTTTTTTTTTTTTTTTTTTAAGCTAACTTTCTAGAATGAAAGCAATCACATTGTATTTCAAAGCCTTTACTGTGACATTAAACCTGTGAACTACTGTTAAAGGAAATTATTTCCCTAAGGCTAAATATCTGAAAGGTTATTAAAAATTTAATTTCGCAAATGGTACCTAGGCTAAAAAATAATAATATCTAAACACTATTTAAAACCTTGAATGCCTAATCTTATAAATCCCTTTGCTCCTTACTTTTAAATAAAGAAGAAATTGCTATTAAAAACACAGAAATTTAATTTTCATAACAGGATTTCAAGAGAAGCACAGAGATGCTAGGTCTTGTATCTTTTACATTGGTTGAAACTGTACATGCATCTGTGACTGCTACATGGAGTTAGTTTTATAATTCAGTTATTTTAAAACAGTTATAAAGAAAGTGTATTTCACCTTTAGGGCATGAACCCGCATAGGAGGCCATTAGTGGGAATACCTGAATAATTCTGAAAACAGGATATCAGTGTTTCATAAAATGACAGAATGGTTTGGAATTGAAGGGACCTTAAGTTCATCTAGTTCCAACTACCCTGCAATGAGCAGGGGAACCTTCTAGTGAGTTATATGATCCCAGGACTAATTTGAAAAAATATTCATGTTAGGAGTGTAGTGTCCCTTGACTTGCCCCATAGACGGTAACTTTCCAGTCATTATCTGTAGACTTTTCCTGCTCTCCCTAACATTAGGAAAAGTCTAAAAAATGTTCTGAGATTCCAGGCTGCTGACTTCTTTAATCCAGTGGAGTACTTTCAGCATGGGTCACAAAGTTCTGTCCTCTAAATCTTTACTGCTGCCAGGGCTTTTCAATACTGCTCTGAATCATACACTGAAAGCCTTCTCTGTTTCAGCAATCTACTTTTATGAATGTTGCCTGTGGTTTATGGCATCAGGTTTAGTGTGGCTTTCAGGGCTTTTTCTTTCTTCAATATTTTTTCCTTGTGATTTTCTCTGTTTCTTGGCATTATTCTCACTGTAGAGTAATCTGTACTCCATCTCTAAATGTATCACTTGTGAGTTGGTATTTTTTTAAAACAACAAACCAAGAAGTGTTGACCTTCCCAAGAAACAATGTACTCAGACGTCTTAATGTGAGGCATATCTCTTCACTTGTCTCTTTCTATCCTTCTTTCTTCATAACAATTTTTTTTATAATAACTACACTTAACAGTGTGCTACACTGTCTGCTAGGTGACTCCACACCCTTTTAATGCTATAGATTATGAACAAGCCTCAAGTGCTCTGGATATGGACTGTGGTTCTCTTCAGTAGGTGTGCTTTTGTGGCCACGTCTGGCAAAGTACATCCAGTTTGGAGATTTTCAGTACAGTGGGGATATGGGACAAAGTAACTTGCAAAGTCTCTTTCAACCTAGATTACATTTTGATTCTATGACTCCCTTTCATCTCCATCCTACCAGAGTGTACCAGGAGATACAGCACAGAAGGTGACCTGAAAGACTGAAAATAATTACTAATTCTTGACAGTTGTTGTTATACTGTGGTACTTATATACCTTAGGTACAAAGAAACAAGTTGTGTGTTTGTTTGGTTTTGTTTTTTTTTTCCTAGTGAACATCTGATTACTTCATGGTAAACTTCTCAAACTTAATGAAAACTTTACCTATTTTAATTACTAATACACTGTATTTCCTGTCATGTCTTTGTAGCAAAATAAAATAATTGGTAAAAGCTTGTGGATGAATTTATTGTTTTCAATGTGATTTTGACATTTCAGAGATGAAACACTACAAGAACAACTTAATGCGTAAGTTGATAATAATAAAAAGAATAAATTAATGAATAAAGGTACTAGAACAATAAGGCCCACACAGAAACAAACAGAAACATTTAAAATTACAACACACATGCAGGTGCATTTCTACTTCAATGTTCTTTCTCTTAGTTTAAATCTAAATCCAAAATCTGATGATGAACTAAAACCCCACCTATATATAATAATATTATATATTATATGTTATAATTTCTTATGTTATATGTATTTCTCCATACATATAGTATAATCTCTAATGTTATATATATTTCTCCAAAACTGGTGATTTTCTTTTAAAATCATTTTTCTATGACTGAATGGGAATATCTGTTTTCATGAATAGTATGGCATTCTATATATATTTAATCATTTTGTCTGTCTGCAATAGGGTTATCAATATTGTCCAATAAATTATCAAGCTTCATGAAGAGAGGGTAAATTTGTCTAGATTTATATTTCATATCTTCTGACTTATTTATTTTTTTTACATACAAATGTAAAAAAGGAAGATTTTAATAGAAAATTATCAATGTTAGAAACACCTTTTCCTTTCTCCAGGATTTCATGGCTATTCTGAATATTGGTAGAAAGGCAGGGATAAGGTTTATCACTGTTCATTAAATAAATGTAGTATAATGTTGGTAACTGAACATTTTGAGTGCTCTTTCTGGAGTCATACATAGGGATTTTGGTTTGTTATTTTTTTTTGTGTCCTTGCATGAAAGGTAATTTTTTACCTGATCCACATGGATCTATATGGACCATATAGATTCTATGGGAAACCTTAGAAGGATACTATATTTTGCATCTGTATAACTTTATATAACTTTTCTAGTTCACAAAGATAAAGACAGATTTGTTCAATATGTGTAACACATAAACATTAAATTGAATTCTGCTTTATATATTACTTGAAAAAAATTCTTTCATTATCTTTAAGGATGGTAACTTGTCAGAACAGAATGGCCAGAAATAAGACCATGTGAGAATATTAGCTGATATAATTTTACTTCTGTGACTTTGCCAATTAGTGTGTGTAAATACCACTTCCTTGAGAGACTAGAAGAACAAGAGAGAAACTCACAGATCTATCATTCATGAAACAAAAAAATCTCATGTAAATAAACACCTCCTGGAGAGGTTTGACTGGTCCCTGAGAGTAATGATTCCTTGTACATTTTGAAATGCTGTAATTTCAAGCTTTAAACTCCATTTATGAACTGTTGTAATGATCAAGGCTGTGAAGATTCTACTTCATATTACAAAATTATGCTCCCAAAACTGCTAGAAACTCCTTTAAAACAGTTTTTAGTACCACAAGTCAATGACATGACCTTGAAAATAATGAGTAAGCAAAACTTTGAGGTCATCATCTTGGTGCTGCAAATGATCATTCAGCAACTGATTTGGAAGACAATAAAATATTTTCTGGGATAGTCTCTCCATGCGGAAAAGTTAGAGAACAGACATCAAAAATGCTAAAAGCTGTCATATTTTTATGCTGATGATATTTTCTTTCTGAAAGCTTGGTCCTGATTTTTGTCTTCATCCCATTTTTCTTGCTATTATAGAAGGTCTGTAGGAAAGAGTTGCTTGATTTAACAAATTTGCATGTAGTTACATTTCAGACCTATGCAACTGGCCTAGATGTTTCAGCCTTCTCCATCATCCATGAAACACTGACATTAAGCATGTCTTGGTGTCTTTTATTAAACCTGAGAAAACACAGGATTAGTAGTTCAGAGGTTGAGGTCTGCCCTACAACAGGTAACTTTTTCAGAAAAACTGGTGAGATCTTTCCCCTATAATATTGAATTTGGGAGCACTCAGGATATCAATCAATCTACTCTTTTCATATGCACTAATAAAGTTCAGGCTGGGAAGAATTCTTACAAATATCTGATCTGATTAATTCATTAATAGCCTAAATGTCTTACTCAAGCTCCTCTGAAGTAAGCCTGTACCTTTATTTCAGGTAGATTGTATCTTCTTGAAAGACTTATAGGCATTGACATTATTAAACAGGGAGTCCCAGGTGCTATTTTCTTGCCAAAAAATGTGTACCCTCTCTTATATGTGTCTGTTTAACTTTACTTTCTAACTGTTAGATATTATCAATATTTTTTTTTCATCAAGAAATAAACTGAAACAGAGTTGATTGGATATTAGAAAAAAATTCTTTACTGTGAGGCACTTGAATAGGTTGCCCAGAGAAGTTGTGGCAGCTCCACCCCTGGAAGTTCTCAAGGCTGGGCTTGATGAGGATTTAAGAAACCTGGCCTAGTAGAAGGTGTCCATGCCCCTGGGGGAGAGTTTAGAATTACATTATCTTGAAGGTTCCTTCCAACCCAAACCGTTAAAATTCAGCAGTACAGATTCAGAGATTTTTGTTTGTCAGAAAATTTATGATTGTTCAATGGAGATATTGAAGTGCTTAGATTGAAAACATTTAGTTGTTTCTCTTTAGTAAATATCCTGATTAATAATGGAGAAGAAAATTGCTTTTTCATTAAGAAACATACCCTGGTCCTTTCTAAGACTGAATTTAGAAATCCTGTTAACAGGCATGCTTTTATTTTTCTTAGAATTTTTTATTACTGATTCTTAAATGTGTGTGCAAGCTTGAACACTTGCTAGAGGAAGAATAATGTAGGATCTGATTCATTCTCTATTGTACCTGTTTTAATCAATATCATGCAGATTAAACTTTGGAAATCAGATTAGAATTTGATAATGAAAACTGATTTGGAGTTTGCAGAACACAATGGAAACACTTCTGGGAATAGATGGACTTCAGAAATTAAAAAACGTATATGGCAAAGAAGGATTATGAGATCTGTGGAATAATCAGCACCAGTTTGAGGTGCAGCAAAAGATGAAGAGATAGAAATAACAAGCAAGACGGGTAACACTGTAATCTCTTTGAAACAAGCCTAATTAGGTGTAATTTTAATGTCCTGTGAGGCGGAATTTGATGAGCAGGAAATTGCCTCCAATGCATCGTCATCTGCTGAATACTCTGCCTTGTTCTCTCTTTGGGTATCTAGGAGAAGTAAAGGAGAAGAGATGGGTGGCATCTAAACATCTAAGCTTTATCTGTAGAAGTAAAATAGCTCCCTAATTTTATTTTGTAATCTGTAATTAGTGCTTTAAATAGAATTGAAATTATTTCAGAAAAGCCAAAATTAATACAGAGAAAGATATTAACTGAAACACTGAAACTCATTACAGAGATTTTTTCTTCTTCTTTTTTTTTTTTTTTAATAAGTGTTAGTGCTAAGATTTTTATCTTCTGAAACCTAAACAGGTAATCTGAGGGATTAGATAATGCCATAAAGAGTTGGTCTCTTGCTTGACAGGCTTCGGGGCAATCAGTTGCTCTAAAAGAAGGTCTTTTGCAAAGGACCAGTATCAGAAAATAAAACCTATACAAGACTGATCTGCAAGCTTCAGTTTATCTTTTATCAGGAAGAAAAATATGCTGGTCCAATTTAAGAAATATATTTTGAAAATTTCACCCCAGAATAATGTCATCTTGCTGTGTCTGCAGAGATCTTGGACTATCATCTCAGAGAGCTTGGACTATTGTCTGCTGGAGTTATGAATACTGGAAAGACCATTCCAGAAGTAATGAGAGGAAAAGAGGATATTTATTAGTCTTCCAACACATCTATATTGACTGCTGTCGGTTCAAACTGTTGATATCACCATGTCCAAAAACAGAAAAAAAAAAAATCTTTCCTTCTTCAAACCTTCCTCTGGAGATGAATATTCTTAGCCAAAAAAAGTTTGGTGTCTCAAATTCTATAACACTATATAGTCTTCCTGTGCTTGGGGATGCACCAAACCTCAAGATCACTGGGACTATTTCAAGCTCAAATTTTATATCAATTACATTAAATCTACTTTTTCACATGGAAACACACATGAAATTCTCAAAATTTCAAGCATCCACTCTTTGCAAACTCTGAGTATTTTTATAAAAATTCCCTAAAGGAATAATTTCATTTAAAAATTTGAGGTTTGTTTGCTGTTTCCAGTATTTTTGTTAGAACAATTTTCTTGTGAGTTTCCATTAAAACTCTCTTATCCATTCATCTCACTCAATCATTGTATTTAAATTGAGCTTTTCTGAGGCCTTACAAACTAGTTAATATTTGTTTCAGTTCTTTGAGATCCCATGATGGGAAATATTGCACATCAGAACATCACTGCTTATTAGACTGAGTTTAAGGGACATGAGACAGATAAGAAAATGCAGTTGGAGTGCTTGGAGAATTGTACACACCAAGAAAATTATTAGCTGGTGAAGACTTCATTCCAAGGAATTCTCATTGTTTCAAAATATTTCAGACTGGACTGAGCTGTGTTTGAAACAAACTCTCACTGGAAACAGGATGATTATGTGATGGATTATGTTGTTAGGGAAATGAGAATTGGTACTTCCTTACAGATATGTCCAGGGTTTGTTCTCTGACCAGAGTTAAACCACAACAGGATTAAAATAGCAGAAGATATAGGTGAAGCTTCACAACTGCTTCTTCATTCCTCCAATTAAAAAAAATCACAAAAAAAAACCCCAAAAAAACAAGAAAAGACCATAGGCTTGTCCACTGCCTCTCTTTTAAAAAAAACTTGGAGCTCTCTTGCTGTTGTCAGAGTAGTGACAGAAAAGATTTACATTTGTAATTTTTTCAGCACTCTAGTGGTACCATAGTGTCATTCAGATTTCCAGTATTAATCCTGAAAGAAATGCACTCACACAGACTGTTAATTTTCTCATATGTAGATCTGAAAGCATGGTTAGGATGGTGTTTATTGCCTACAGGGAGAGAAAACTTAGCTATGAAACCCAGCAATCTTGCTATGTCCTCATTAAGATTGACAATCATAGACTTATACACCTATCAATCATGAGAGTATTCTTGGAAGCTTGTGACATTTGATCCTTCTGCTGTTTTTAGGAATAAATAAAGGAAGAAAAGTTTGATATAGATTGTCAACTGATGCTTCTCTTCTCTTCTCTTCTCTTCTTCTCTTCTCTTCTCTTCTCTTCTCTTCTCTTCTCTTCTCTTCTC
>QUSF01000006.1:38529054-38638548 GCA_003676055.1 Chloebia gouldiae
CCTTCCCTTCCCTTCCCTTCCCTTCCCTTCCCTTCCCTTCCCTTCCCCTCCCCTCCCCTCCCAATTCTTCTTCCTAAGGTAAATCAAATGACTTGAACAGAACTGTGTTTTCACAGTGTATCAACAAAAAATATTGAAATTCAAAAATTTAAACAACCAAACTGTCTAAACACATGTTGAATACTGAAAAAAAAAACCCCAAAAAAAAAAACAAAAAAAAAAACAAAACCAAAACCAACAAACTCTAAAAGGAGATAGGATCAGTAGGGGCATCTAATACTGCTTTCAAAAACTTGTCCTTTAATTATTATACTAATACAAGTTGGTCATCACACTACACATTACAGAGAGTGAATTTTAATTGTCTCTGGATGGAGGAAAAGAATAAAAAGAGTATTTGAACAAATAAATCATACATGCTATTTAAATGCTAAATTGTAAATTTTGTCTGCAGAAAGACTGCTAAGGATCAATATCATATGCAGCATCATGTGCAGGTTTGTCTAAACAGTAACTCTGTCCACTCCATGTACACAAGTGACCGAGCAACTTAAACAGTGATAACTCTGAATTTCAGGATTATTCTCAACCCTCCCAGATTCAAATTAGATACACTATGCCCTGAATTTCTGCAGTTTTCACAAGGATCATGCAAATAGTTCAGAGTTTGAAGATGGCATATGCAAGACATTTTCTTGCTGTTAGAATGGATATAACTCCTTAAAAACTCAGATTTTTCTGATTATCCTTTAGAGAATTATGACTTCCCCAAGACTTCAAAGGTAATTTTAAATAAAACATCGAACTTACTGTTTTGTGACTGGGCCATGTTCTAGAAAAGCAGGTTTACCATGATTTGTGGTTCAGGTACAGGGACAAATGGACTTCCACTATCTAAGGAGGCTGAAAAAGAAAATATGATGCTTATCTTCAGGCCCTATAGTTTTATATCTCCACAGCTATATCTTCCCCTGATTCTTGTAACCAACCTGTTCATTTAGAACATTTGAATTGTAAACCAACTTTTGTCTTGCACTTAATTTTAGATAAGAAATCAAATTTGCAAATTTCAGATGAATTATTGAAACAAATCTACCTGACTCTATTTTGTCTATGCCTATTGAATATTTGTCAGAGAAAAAATGTAACAAAAACCCTTGGGAACTGTGCAAAAATATGTGGAAAAACATTCTTCCCTTAGAATGTATATTTAGACCCACTGCTTTGTTGCCTATATTAAAGCTCCTCATTATGAAGGCAGAAGCAATCAGGCTTCAGCGACCTAGCTGATGAAGAGTTTTATCATTTATATCATTTATATACCATAATTATATGTAAGACATCATGTCAGGGTTTACCTTGAACATAGGAGAAGGATCATGATCTAGTAAATGGCTAATAAGGCAATAAGCCTTGTAATGTGTTGATTTGTTAGCTTAGATGTGTGCATAGAGTTAGCATCAACTGTAAGCATCAACTGTTCTGATGAGATGCTGTGGAATCAAGATGTGCTGACACCAAACAATTTTGGATACTTCCAAGGCCAAGCTCTAATAATGATACTTTGGTGAACCTCAAACCCCCATTAATGTTTTTGTGATAGAAATGAAATGCTTAACCAGTACGTTATACTCTAATATATTCCGTATATATCCATAAATGAATATGTATGGTTTGAAATTGTTTTCCTAACATCTTGTTTCTGCCAGCCCAAGGGATTTTGAGCATGGGAAATTGTTCAAGGTTTTATGTTGTTCAAGAAATGCTTACCTGACTTCAGCAAACAAGAGGGTGAAGCCTTACATCTTGTTTAAGTTTACTATGTGAGCATGCAATATCTGGTATAGTATTTACCAAAAATTCCATATGTTTTTAAAGAGGCAGACCCAAAAAGGGTGTACCAGGAGCACACTTTTATTAACAGATGATTTAGGGCATTTCTGCTTCTCAATAAAATTTTCTTTTAAGCTCTTGTTTTCAGATATTCTTTTCCACATTTCATTGTTGTATCAGTTCTTTTTCAACAGCTGGCAACACCTTATTTCTCTTGCTTCTTCTAAATGTAAATATTCTACTCCTAAATTTCCTTCTGTATGTTAATCCTTTCAGAATAATATGTCCCGCTTTTATACAGCAAAAGCAGCATTTCTTTTTTTGTTTGTTTGTTTGTTTGGGTTTTTTGCTTCACCCCCCCCCCCTTGGTGTCTATTTATTTCGTTCCTTAGTTTTTAATGTAATCAGAATGTTCTCTTGTTAACATTCCCTCCCAGAAACTGCATATATTAAATGCTTCAGATAGCATAAACCTCAATACAATAGTGAGAACTAATGACAATTAGTTTTTTTAGGCCATGGCTTTACCCTTCCTTAAAACCATTTTTTCCCCCAAAGTCATCTGGCTAGAGTTTTGAATGCTTGTGTTTTACCTGCACCTTTTTATCCTGAGGGCAGATGGATTGTTTGACACCCAGTCATCAGGATATTCCTGTGTCCTTCTGTTACATTACTGACTTGAGGTGAATGTGTCTCTGTGACAGTAAATCAATCAGGTCTCTAAAGTTAGAAGGGATTTCAGCCCCCAAAGCTCACCCTAGATAAGGAGCTGGGAATAGGAACTGTATTGAAATGCAACAACTTTGGATATTTTTCTGGTCAGACCACTGAGACATACAGTAATAATAAACCACATTACAAGACACATGACATGTTTATAAAATTTATAAATACCTCAAAGTTGTTGTCTACTTGTTTTATTCACTGGAAAAAGTCATGTCTGTACTTCTACCTAATTCCAATGGGCAGATGAAGAAGGGAGGAGGCTATTTCATTTTACAATGCTACTGTCATTTAATATTTTCAAGGTTTCATTTTGTTATAGCTTAAATAATAATTTATTTTTCAAATCTGGACAAATAGGCATTTTTAATTCAAACATTAAGACACAAAAAGTAAGACAGATTGGTTTGTGTTGGGCAGAACTTTTGATTTGACTGAAAATGAAAAACCGCTTTGAATTATTACACTAGATTTTAAAAATTTACATTAAATTAAATGTTCAGTTCATGGATCAGATTTAAACAATATTAAGTTTAGAAGACCATTACTTTTTATTTGCAGTAAGAAAACCTGGACTATATCTACTATAATTATATTTGTCTGAGAAAATTGTAACCCTTCAGAAACCTATCCATTGCTTGCCATAGCATGACAAATTACTTCTGAGAAATTTTGCAGCAACAAAATTATTGAAGAAGGACCTTGATCTTTCATCCTATCTGGAACTGAAGGCTTTTAAGTGATTTGCAGTTTTTCTTGATTATTAATTATAAATCTTTGAAGCTGACCAATGGTGCACTCAGCAGTCCTGTAAAATGAGGGGGGTTTTGGATATGATGTTTCATTATATATTCTCCCATGCTTGTCAAATTCTCCTTCTGGACTGTCAGTAGGCTTCTATAGTAAACTGTGACAGGGCTCTGCAAAAGAGCACTCAGAATTTAGGGCCACCAGAAGGATCCAAGATCAAAGAGAAAATTATTTTGTTTTACTTTGGACAACATAGTCCCTACTGGTCTCCTGTAGAAGAAATTAAATGATCTAATCACTAAATGGTTTTCCATCTTACATCATTATTAGGTAGTTTTATACCAAGGAATTATCCACCAAAAAAAAAATTATTTCTGCGACTGATGGCCAGTCACAGACTCAACTTTCTTGTTTTCTAACAACTTTTGTTGTTTATACAGACATAGGTAGTTCCAGATTTGGCAGGTGTTGGATGCTCATTTCATCTTCTTCTGAAGAGTTTGCTCTCATAACAGCACGATCAGTTTTTGTACCTTCCATAATTAATTTTGCAGCATTAACTTATATACTGTGTTTGTTAAAATTTGTGATAGCTACCTCCAAAAGTCCCATAGCTAAATCAGTCTCTTTTCCTGCTGCCCTTGACTTCAGTGGCAGATCTCCCTTTGACTGTGCTTACATATAGAATTACACTAAACTAAAACACTAATTTCAATTGGTAATCATAAGTTTTAGTTCCCAGATAAATTCATAGTAAGACGTATTAGCAACTTTCTCTAGTAATCATATTCCATTACCAAGGGAGTTTCAGATAATAGAAAGTTTAGTCTCCTTCAATATGTGTCTAGTTTTATGACACATTAGTACAACTTATGTTTTAGCAACTTGTCACTAGAGTAAAGAATTCACAAACTAAATTTGTTCAATTTAATGGAAATTTTAAACTTATTTTTTAACACAGTCTCTTCCTTGTCTTATTTCTTTGTCATTTGTTAGTGGACATCTGTCAGGTTAGGTATCCTGAAGATGAAATGTTTGTGGCAATTTGCTTTTTCATGTCTGCGCATTATATTCAGACCCTGATCTATATCTCTTGAAATTTAGAGGAAGATTGCTGTTGAATCAGTCTGTCAGGGTTCTGACCACACCTGCTCTTTGAACAAGTTCATGTATGTCTATCATTATACCCAAAAGAAAACTATGCACAAGTGTCTTGCACACCCAATCCATCCTTTCCATCTTCATCCTCTTCCTCTGCACTTGTGGGGGAGAGAAAGCAGAGTGAAACACAGGCCACAGCATGCTGCCATCAAGCAGGACAGTTGATAGTGCCCTGGGTCTTCTCCATAAGGGATGAGATTGAGAAGGCAATGAGGAGGGAACTGGCTCTCAGCACTCCTCGGTGAGTTTTGGCACAAACCAACTCCATGGCTTCATTGTCACATTTCCTTCTGATCTTAGAAAGTGAATGAGGCCTCCCTCTGTCCTGAGAACTGGTCAGAAACTGGGCTCTTCCTTGGCAATCAGTTTAATAGAAGCAGCATTCAGCTGAGATGTCAGATGACTGTGGTATCTGTATCTAATTCCAGATCTATCTAGCTACCTGCATGCATATTGATAAGCATAAAAATCCCTTGGAAAATTAAAGTTTGCATTAATTCCTATCTTTTTAGAAGGGATCCAACATGCTGCATACTATCTTTTCTGAAGTTGTATTTCTCATTTGGCTTTTAGCTTTTTTTAGTTGAATAGAGTTCCTCTGAAATGACACACTACCTAGTTTTTGAGTGAGAACAGTCCTGTATGGGCTTTGTCTAAACTGCTCAGTGTGTGCCTTTCTGCTCATTTTTTTTAAATAAATGGGTTTTTTAATTTTTAAATTGCAGTTCGTCTTGTTGTTTTTTAAAACCATATTGTCCCTTAATCTCTTAGCAGTCCAAATATGAGGGTCTTTCACCCATCATCTCCTCTCAACCACTGTTCATCTTGGATCAGGCATGAAAGTTTTTCAAAAAAAAATGAAATTTAACTGTCTGAGGAGAAAAAGCATGTTGAGCACTTGCAATACAAGCAGGAAAAAGTATTGGGATTTTTCAGTAGTTCAAGGACTTCTGCTTCTACCTTGGGGTCCTGTCATCATTTATGTGCAGTAAACACAAGTTGGAGTTGCTTCTTTGCCTATAACTTTTGTGCCTCACTGGGAATGCTAGCTGATTTCCTACCTTAGCAGGCAGCTTTGCTATTTATTTTTGGAATAATGGAATAAGGGCAGCAGCTCTCACAGCTGTCATAATTGATTTTTCTTCCCTCTCCAAACAATCATTCATTAGTACTAAATAATAAGCGCTCCAGATGATCTATTACTATTTCTGTCATTCTGAAAAACAGCTGGCATACAGTCCATCCAGTTGAACTTGCCCACCAAACAATTCCAGAGTTGCTGGTAAAACATTTGATTTCATTGATCAAGTTCAGTCGGACTTTAATGAGGTTGTGGCTGGTAGCCCCCAGCAGATATCATCATAACATAACATTAAAAATTAAATTTTTAAATTTATTCATTGTGCATATTGACACCATATCTTAACCTCAAATGCTGCAGTTTTAAGACTCAGAACTGGAAGCACTGTGTTCAAACAGTTGGCAGTTCATTCCCAAAATTTTGATTTTCAGCCACTTTTCAAGAAAGGTTTTATGCTAAATAAATTGATTTGGTTAGATGCAGTGTAAAGAAACCTACATTAATTTAAAATGTTTTTCATAAATTAACTGCTCTTGGAAGAAATTGGACACTGGAACTGCAAATATGACATAGCTCAGTAGTTCAGAAGCAATTTCATTTGCCAGAAGTTGGCAAACAGTTCAAAAATTAAGTTTTATAGTGTTCTTTTGGAAACTGATCCCAGTTAAACATACACACACAAACACACTGAGAGATGGTTAATTTTAGTCCAGATTCATTCAACAATTTATTTTACTACATACTGATTTAACTGTTCATGTCCTCATGAAGGAGGAAGAAAGTACAGGGGAAAAAGTATCACCAAAACTGGGAGGAAGGCCAAAGTCACTATATCCTGGAATCAGAACTAGCTGATCCCAGCTTACAGGTGTCACGAAAGTTTAGTGTAGCCAAGAATATATATTTTTTTTTAAATAATGTTAAATTATTTGTACTTGGAACTGTGTCTTGCTTCCTGTGTATTAACTGGTCAATTATGACTCCGTTTCTGGGGGCCATGTTGGCTCTACGACCCAATGGAAACCCTGCCTTACCAACACCTCTTGTTCAATGCTTTGTTCACACAATTGGCAGCCCTCTTTCTTGACAAACAAGTAATCTTGTTGCCTGGAGTCTCTGACAATAAAAGCCAACTTGAGACATGTAACAGCAGCAGGATTGAAGTATTTAACTTTGTTGATTTTCAGTAATTTATTCTAGATCCTTCCTTCCATGTCTATGGTAGTCAATTGTTGGATTTGAGGAATTTTTCAGGCTTCATCTTTCTTATAATGGAGCTTTATTCCTTACTTGCCTTATTAGAAAATCAAACCTGTTAATAGTTCATGTATCTGATCATTTTCTCTTGAGGTCAGTGTTATAAACTCAATAAGCAGAAAAAGACAAACATAGTGAACAAAAAGTTTACACTGGTTCCAGGAAGAAGTGCGAAAGCTATATTTCAGTCCTTGAAACAGATTTTATGGGTGGTGTTTTTTAGATTGTATTTTAAATTGAGTAATTTTGGAGAGAGCCATGAACAAACAACAGTAAGAGTTAGCTCAATGTCAATTCCTTAAATCCATAGGAGTAATATGAATTTGTTTCCATACATTTTTGAAGGTGTACTCTTGCATATATAGATTTTCAGTAGTTTATTAATTTCCTAGTTTAAAAAAATAGTGAAATTATGTGACAGTTTTAACACAGATATACGTAGATGTATATGTGTATATATGTATATACATATGTCTATATGTATATAGAAAAATTTCTGTCAGAAACTATTATCAAATCATTATTTTATCCCTTCTTTGTAGATAAATGCAGTTGTAGAATAGCTATGGAATGAAAATTAATTTGATGCTATTACAAACCCAAGAACTCCAACAGTCACTAACTAAGGCAATATGAGTCCTTTCCTTTGTTGAGTCAGATGATCACATTGTGCAGTAATAAACCAATTATCTGCATCAGGAAATTTTTTTGCAAAGTTGACCATATTTGTGTCTCTCCTCATGTACTATTGAAAACATCTCCCAAGAATTTTTGCCTTGATGGTTTGAGGTCTTCTAATTTCCATCCTAAATTTATTCAGACTGCTTACATCCATTTATTTCTGTGCCAAATCTTTTTCTTGGTCTTTAAGGGAAACAGGGATTTTATTTTTTTTTACATCTCTGTTGTTTATTCCCCTAACACATTTGTTTATGTGACAAAGCATCACTTACTCGCAGAACCCTCTATTTTATTACTTGTTTTTCCATTTTCTACATTTTAATCTTTCTGGTATCTATCCCATAGTCTCTTCCTGTAGTTATTCTAGATAATTTTAACTTATTCTAAATGTGAGTAATCACAATACCACATTATATTCCAGATCTCATTTTTTTCCCTCAGCATTGTGTTCTCTACATCATTTTCTATTGAAATAACCTTGCTATTTATACTGCAAATTTGCATCCCATTTCTCTTATTCCAGGCTTTACAATTAATTTTGCACAATGGTCCCCCTTCTCTGTATTGGTGATGCCCTCCCACTTTGCATCATTTGTGAATATGACTATTAAACTACTTTAGATCATGCCAGGATTACAAATACTAAATTAGGTTGTTTCCAAACTGGTTCTTGAGGTATTCCAATAAGTTCTTTCCAGCCCAGTACATTATATTTTTCTCTTTTCTTTGATTTCTCCCCCACCTTATAATAACAGAAGTCTACATTTTGCATTTTTATTTCAGATACTGTCATAAATTCTAGGCAGATGAAATATTACTTTTTTCCTTTAGCCTAAAAAAATAATGAATCACTTTACAGAAAAAAAAGGTGTAAGGTTATCCTGGCTTAATAGACCTTTAGTAAATCCAAATATGAGTAAAATATTGCAGCATTTGCATAGGAAACAAATGTCTTGAAACACATCTGCTTATGAAGATTCATTTTTGGATGCCATCAGAAAAAGTGGTCCCTTTTGCACATCTGTTAAATTGTGTAATCTCTCCTGAAAGGATTGATGAAAGTACAGTAAAAGCAATTTTCTTAGAACATTTTGCATTAGAGATATTGAGTTTCTATGTCAACCTTCATTTGCTTTCTCTTTCATATCTTTACTATATATACTAAGCATTCATTAACTCACCCAGTAACTATTATAACACTGTTTTTTAAGAAAATTCAATTTACTAGATCTTACTCAATTAACTTAGATGAAGGTGAACCACTTCTTTGCATGTACCAACTCATGCTTCTGAAGTAAAATGGACATGAGGAAAACCCAGAGGCAAATTGAGCTACCCAATTGTGTTCAGCAGAAATTTTATACCTGGGAGACGCTCAAAACAAGAGGATTTTATTGATAGTCTTTTATGGAAAAATCAGTGTCTTCCCATTTGTTGTATCTGTGGCCAAAACATTATTCAGTGGCTAACAAGAAATAACTCACTGATGACAATTTAGGTTAATTTCTTCTCCATAGTTGAGATAATAAATAAAATCACAATCCTAAACATAGAAAACAAGCTATTCAGTTACTGACTATTACACGATCCTCATAAAGAATTTTTTCTTCTTCTATTCACCTCTATCTGATAAAAGTCTGTAAATACATTCAGCTGTTAGTAGCATGCTTTTGGATATAAAAGTATAAGCAGATGTAGAAAAAGAAAAAAGAAAGAGAAAAATAAGAGAAATAAAAAGAAAGAAAGAAAAAGAAAGCGAAAGAGAAAAAAGGAAAAGGATAAAAAGAAGAAAAATGAAAAGGGCAAAAGTGATAAATGGAAAAAATGGAAAAATGGGGGAAAAGTAGATGAAGAAAATAAAATTAGGAGGAGTAAGAAAAGAAATGAGGTTTAGAGATACATCTGTTTCCTTTCATGTCTGACACAAATTATGATCCCAGCTCCAGAAAGACTTCGAAAGTTCTTACCTTATGTAGTAGCAATCAGTCCATTTCTTAAATTAGATTTTTTTTTAATTTCCTCTTTAATTTAATTCCTATTGGAACATTTTGAAGAGTCAGACACAGAGAGCCAGAGTATTCCAATTCATATTCTGAAAATTATAGGAAAATGCTTCTTTTTGTGGACACATACACACACACACTTACATAAATACACATGCACAAGTAAACCCAGAAAGGCTTTAAGATTCTATATGCAACATTTCCCAATGTTCAGTACATTCAGAAATATCATTATCATGTTAATACAAAGTACATTATATTTTAATAGTAATTTGTGTCATTTAGCATTAATTTCTCTAACAGTACTAGGAAAAGTTTATTTTTAATTATGTGAATCAATCAACTACATTTTTAAACAACAAACAAAAGCAAACATATTAGGATGCAAGGCTATAATTGCCATTTCATGCAGTTAGCAACAGATTTTTAAGATAGATTAGCATTTTGTAATTTCCCTGACCTTTTTTCCCATTCACTTCTCCTTGTTATTTTCTTTTTTATGCTGACTTAAAAATAAATGCAGCCTGTTATCCCTGAATGCATTTGTGGGAAGGGGGAGGGAAGACAACAAAAGTCTAAAAACATATGGAAAGGAGAGATGCAAATCTTCCTCTTGACTCGTGATCTTTTTTATTAGGGTGCTTATTAGTCCCCCCAAACTACATCACAGACAGGTGATCCTGCATATAGGACTACATGTATAATTTGTCATGCAGGTATGCCTTCACTCCAAAACAATGGAGTACATATTATGAAAACATTTCATGTTTTTGCAACATCTAGAAGTATGATTTCAACTGGCATGGGATTTTTTCTATGTAAATTCTCTTAACATTTTGTGAAATAGCATAGTGTAAACCTAGGATGCAGATTTTAAAAAAAGCTTTTGGAATTAGGAATTAGTATTTTATTCTGAAAGTGAATTTAAGATGCCTTCTGTAAAGAAACTTCTAACAATAATATTAAAAATCTCATTATGTCTGAAACCTTAGTGTTTGTTTTCCTTTGCATAAATATATTTTTGCAAAATTGCAACATTCTATCATGATCTTTAATTGCCTTTAAGAACATAACTTTACTTCTTTATTACCACTGTATTCTTCTTGAGGACTAGATATTTTAAGTCTGATCTAAATATAACAAACATTAATACTACACCAAATTGAGCTGAAGTTAGAGGGTGATGCTCCAAAAGACTTCAATATAAGAATATAATGTTTCTTTTTTTCCCTAGCTTTATCTATATATCTATATGATCAACTCATTTATTGTAGTGTTTCCACAAAACCAGAGCTAATTCTGATTATTTTTGCTTATTTCAGGCATAGCCTGGTTCCTCCTTTTTGCCCACATATCTCAACATCTCCAGTGGCTGCTACGATTCACATCTCACACATCAAGACATTAGCCACAATGCCATAAGGCTGAATCAAATTTTGCATAAAGCATTTGGTTCTTTATTTCTATATCAGTGGTTGAGTAATAGCTACTACAAAGAATAACTGAATAGAAATATCCTTTAAAATTTCTGTAGTCTCCTCTTTAATGACATTGATTCTAAAAATGTCCTGAAAAAGGTAGGTTCTTTCTTCTGTCACCATCACTCCTGATTTCTTCTATCATATGGTGGTGAGGCAGCCTCAGGCAAAAATAACATCCCTGACACCATAGCAAAACAAACATTTTTCCTAATGTTAGAATGCTTTGCTTTATTTTTCCTCAAAAAGGACAGCAAGAAAATTAAAAATTAATGCAAAATTCTACAATACTTTATATCATCTGTTTTATGACATGAAAGCCTTTAATATCCAGGAATGGGGTTTATGGATTAAAAATAATACCAGAAAAAGCATGACATCTTGTTTTGAACTTTTGGGCTTTCAAAAGCTTAAAACCAATATTTATGTATGACTTTTAATAGAATCCTAAATTGCTATTCAAAAGTATGTCATCTTAATATATAAATACTACGTTGGTGATATAGGATGTCCATTAAATGGTTAGTAATAATGATATATTAAACCTTCCTTTCAAAAATCCTACAATTTAATCCCTTTTAATAACTCAATCATATCCTCTTTTTTCTCTCTAAAAAATAGTTAAACAAATAAATAATTAGTACAGATTCTTCATGGGATAATGTTGCATTTCACCATGAACATAGATGAATAGATATTTAATGAAGGACTATTTTTTCCCCTCAGAAAATGAAGAAAATCCAGTGAATGGAAAATCGGGGTCACTCTGTGTTGCATTGCACAGTAATAGTTATTGGAGCATTGAATCTGCTAACAGGAAAATTTGAAAATGTAGATTATTCAGACAAGAAACTAGAAAGCTGGGAGAGGTTGAAAGGGTAAACTGGAAGCCTTGTGCTGTGCTGATAGCAAGTGTAATGTCAAAAATGATTGCTTTGTTTCCCAGGATGGGGAAGAGGGGCTGGAGTCATTGCTGCTCTTTTGCTCACATGGGATAAAAAAATCCTCATTTCCCCTTAGCAGGGGCATTCTGGGCTGCTCTGAGGGTGATTTTCCTTGAGAAGAATAAACAGTTCAGAAAAGGTCCACATGAAAATGTTCTAAGTCAAACAAATCTGAAACCTGGCTAGAAACAGATGAACAATTTAATGTTTAATATATCCTCCCTGCTTGGGCAGGGAACTGCTCTGGGTTTGGTGACTCAGTCCAGCTTTTTTGCCCATCTCCAATGGCAGTAATGTTAAACCCTCTGAATTTAACTGGTGCTTGTTTATGTGCGGCTGTCAAAGAACTCAGATGGAGAACAACTAGCTCTAAATATCTTGTATTGTGATTATAGCCAATACTTACTACATATTTTTAATTTCTGAAATAAGCAAGTGGATTATGTTGTTCAAGAAATGCTTATGTGTTTTTCATTAAATGATCAGTGCATTAAATCCTTAAGCATTTTTAAATGAGGATCTAGTCTTTATCTCTGATGTGACCCACCATGCTAAAAAAATATATTTTTTCCTCTTTTTTTGTTAATCCATACATTTATTTTTCATTCCTAAGGGGGGAAAAAACCATAACAAAATAAAAGGACCAAATATTTGAAAGTAAAAAGCATTTTATTAAGCCTGGACAGAATATAGAAGAATTTGTCCTTCAACATTGGTCAGACTCTTGTCCTCTAGGGAGAAAAAGAAATTTCCTTAGAATAATTAGGTAAAATTATCAAGATAGAATACTGTCAGATAGATGTGTTTGGTGGAGGTGGGTTAAATTTATTTTTTATTTATTTTGAAGGCATAGAAGCAATTTGAAACAAATATCTAGAGTAACTGCTTATTTAAATTAGCCACCTTTCTTTTTTCCTTTGAGAAATGTGCTATAGAAATAGAACATACCCCTAGGTACATTATTAAATCACTAAATATACATTATTTTCTTTGGTATAATAACAAGTATATCTATTATTAAGCTCAGCATGCTGACATGTGCTAGAAATTCACACTTGAATCAATAGAGACAAATTAACTCCTGCTGTGGGTGCATCACTCCTGTTGTGCAGAATGCACATCTCATGATGGGACAAATCACTCTCTGAAGGAGCATATGATGTCTACTTAAGATAAAAGGTTTTTACATGAACAGCTTTGATTTGGTGATCAGCTCTTTGCGAGGTAAAATCAGGTAAGATTACTATATTATTAATATGTTAAATATAATAAATTATGCTTAATATTAAATATATTAAATTTATTAAATATATTAAATGATTTTTTACGAATCAGTATTTATAAGTCCAGTTGAAACTTTTATGGGAACATGATCTTCATTTGTTTGCACTGTGTGTTCAGCCCCACTTTACAAAGTCATGTGGTATTTTGTAAAATCTACCCTGGGTCACAAGTACCTCCCTGTCTTCACTGGGTACAACAACACCATTACCTTCTTCAAATATAGGTTTGCAAAGGTGGCCTCACTGCTAAATGGAAAAGAGTTTAATGTTGTCAGGCAAATTCCAGTGATATTTATGCCCCTGTTCATTACTAAGGCATGAAGTTACACAAAATCTGAATACAAAACCCATGTAGGTCATTTAAGACAGTTCCCAGTGCTGAATGATTTTTTATTTGGATCAAACAAGAGGCAGCTTAATACAGTCTGATAGAATGCACTGCCACACAAATTTTTCAGAAATAATACTGCCATTTAAACATTCTTTGGGTTTTTTCCTTTTTCCAGTCTTTAATCCATATAATGTGCTGTTCACATCCAAGACCATTCAAATTATTTTTTAATTTTCAATCATTTTCATTGCCAAGGATGCTTTTATTAATCTTAAATATTTTAAGACAAATTACATTGCAGCTTTAATGAAATGTATGGCAGTTCTCTAGAGCTCTAAGAAGCACAACACTTCAAATTTATTATTAATAAATATTATTAATACAATAATATTGCAGGAAAATTGTTATTTAAAATTTAATAAAATAATTTATTGGACCAAAACACCTGAATATGAGTTCTGGGAATTTTTGTTATTGGTGAAATTGACCATCTTTGCAAAAAATAAAACCAGTTTTTGAGTCAGTGTCCTGGTAGTGGTTCAAATAAGGTAGACCTTTTAGACTCTCTACATTCTTTCATTTTCAAATTTTCTAGTTTCATTCTTAATGTGCAAGCTGTCTGAAGAAATATCCAGCATACTGAATTATTCCAGAGTAGTGAATTATTCCAGAACATCTGTTGATCTCAGAATTGTCCTTGAATAATTTTAGCTCTCCTAGAAAGAAAGAAAGTGGTTTGAATTATATAAATACGTGCTAGGTAATCTCATCTAGTCTGACTTACCCACAAAATTTGGACCAAATAAGCTTTCGAGGTCATTCTCAACCTTGTTCGTTCTATGATTCTATAATTAAAAATGTAGTTTCTAACAGTAGAAGTCATCCAAAACTCACTTCCTTACCAATACTGTTTACTTTTGTTTTCACATATTATCTCCTGCCATCTGAATTATAACACTTTAATTTATAAAGAAATCTCTAGAGGGCTGAGATTATCTGTCTTCCTGTTTTTAAAGGAACAAATAAAACAGTTTATATAAGGAAAATTTTAAAGGCGTCACTGAACCTGTGTATGTAAAAAATGTGTGTGCAGGTGTCAAAGACCTGAAAGAACACTTCAATATATAAAATAAACTATTTTTGTATAATTTTACGTACATACAGAGCTTCACTTTGGAGAGAAGTGCTGAGACACAGACTATTCCTACAAAGATTTTGCTCAAATCTATCATTTCAAAAAATTTAACTACTTCAAATAACATCCCATAAAGTAAGATACATACTTTGTTACATGAGTACTGCTTGGAATAAAATATCAGAATCCAACATATTTAAGGCTTTTTTGTACTCATCACAAATAGGCAAAAATCAAGAATCATTAGATTTATTTCAATCTTCAAAACAAAGATTTTTAATAATAAATAAAGACCTCCTATAAAATTATTTTTGAAATGACATCATATTCACTTGGTAGTTTTTTCTATTGAATTTTACACTGAATTCCAATTTCTACCTCTCTAGGTAAATTATTTAAAATTTGGTTTTATTAGTAGTCTTTTTGTCCCCCAACAAATGTATAGCTGTCTTAACCACGGACATTTAAAATCCAATTAAAATAATTTAATATCTAAGGATCAAATATTTCCTGGCAAATCAGATGAAAAGGCTACAGATCTTAAAGCTGCTGCTAGGAGGGAATTCCTTAGGAGAAGGTTGTGCTACGGAAGCTTTGGAATTAGATCCATTCTGAGCTGCCCTGTTGTTTGTAACTACTGAAGGTGTTTTCCCCAACCTGCATTGAGCACATAGCTCCCAGCAAGTCAGGGCACAGGAGGCTCTGAAAAACCCTGCTGTGGACAAAACTTAAAAAAAAACCAAGCAGACCACCAAAAGTAAAGGAGATTGTGGGGAGCTACTGAGTCCAGCATCCCAACAGAGGGGAGGCTGCCCCAGCCCCATGTCCCCCAGGTTCAGCCAGCAGAAAGGCTGAGTTTGATTATCTCTGTCTAAAAACTCATTAACTTCTACATCTCTTCTTCATCTCTACTTAACAAAGTATCTACAGCTCAAGGAAGTAAAACAAAACAAACAAAAAAAACCCCAAAAAAAAACCCCAGAAAAAAATTATTAACTTTGTTTTTTTAAAAAAAAATAGTCCTTTCATACATCCTTTCTTGATAGTTTGGACTTTATTATTATCATTATTGCCTCACATGAGACAAGTTTGTGGCACTTTAATTATTATCAATTATCCTGCTCATTAAAAGACAAATAAAAGCTTATTTTATATTTCAGCATAATTTGCAGTCCTTGCCCATGGTAAAATGTAATGATGTTACAATAAATTTTAATGTGTAACCTGTGTTTTTGACTGGAAATAAAGCACAAACATGTATGGGGATAAGAGCTGTGTGCTGCTATTGCTGGGACATAGATTTCATAAAGAAAAACAAAAAAGTTTATTTTAAATATTTCTTCTTAAATGATGAAATACATGTATAAGTATTAGACATACACACACACCCATACCCACATACCAAATTTTAAAAAAAATCAGAAAAAAAATGTCTCTGACTTGGAATAGTTTGACTTTTTAGAGCTTTGGGAGGTGCATTCAGATGATATACTTGTTGAATTAAGAGAAAGAATCGGCTTAAAGTATTGGAAGTTGCCCTCTCAGTTCTCTCACATAAGCTCACTTTTATTGGCTGTGATAGAAAGAAATTTAAAAATTGTGTCAGTGTGTAGCATTGCATTTAGCTCTTCTGGTAACAAAGAAACAAGACTTTTTTGCAACTGCAAGAAATACATGACTTAAAAAGAGATTACTTACTTCTGCATTGACATGGTAACAAGAAAATTAATGTCATTGGTAATTTCTATTTTGCTTACTAATTGTAAGGTGACTAAACCAGGACATCAAAAAATTTAGTGAAAATATTTGTTTTCCTGCAGTGAAAGCAAAATAGATAGCTGCACTGTTAAAGCAGCAAGAGCAGTAAGCAGCAAGACCCTGTCAAGGTAAGCATTACTTATCAGTGAAACGTGCTGGCTTTAGCAGAGCAAATCTCCTACTTCCCTCTGGGGAAATGGGGAAGAAAAGTAAAGCTGATCAGAGGGCTGATAGATGAGGATATGTTTCATCTCCCCCAGAAGGACATTCTGCCTCTACTAAACTTTTCTTATCTCCTTGTTCTCTTTGTTCCCAATCTTTGGCTTTTTTTTTTTTTAATTTCTTCACTCTGAAAGATTTCTGAGGACTGTTCTATGTGATACATCAAGAACTATTTTGTGCTGTGCTTTGTGTTGTGATTTTCCTTCAGCTTCTAAAAATGGAGACCTGTTTTCTCTAAAAAATACCCCTTGATTTCTTAAAGAACAAGATCATTTCACAAAGCTTAACTAATAAGGAAAAGGGGAAAATGACCTGCAGAAATTGTCTGTCAGCATTCCAGATCTCAGCTGATAACAGCGGTGAAAACTATCACCTGCCATCCCTCAGCATGCTTAAAAATACATGGTTCCCTTGGGGCCTCTGTACAATTATGAATACAAAAATTAATTAGCTTTTTGAACTCAGAAGTCCTATTTCTTAGATTGGATTTACGTTTTGGATTAAATGTTTTGATAAGGGATAGGTACCTATACATTTTTGTACATAAAATAATTTCCCTCACTGTGGTCTTTGTGAGCATCTCTTGCATCAGGTTGCAAATACAGACTGGATTTAATTTATTGATCAGCTTAATTTGTTACAAGTCTAGAGAGTCTAGAATTGAAGAGAGCTGGAAAAAGATGCTTTTTCCTTTTTTATTTTACTTAAACTTTTATGAAAATAAAATTTTTCCTTTAGAGGAGCAAGAGTTTTTATTTCATTTCACATCCAATCAGAATCAAAATTACTATAATGATGTGATAAAAACTTGTAATGAACGTAAGTAAAATTCCTTTCTTTCCACAGTTTTTCTTGTAAAATAGCTTTCCAAGCAAATATCCAAGACTTGACTTAACAGCAGGATAGGCAATAGCAGACTTTGTTCACCACACCAATTAATTAAAAAGATTCATCTGCATCTGGTCTTTTTGGTTCCAACAGCTTTTCAGCACCAGACAAGGATAGTGAAATTTCTGTCTACTCTTCATAAAGACAATAATGCCTGGAAATCAATATTAGCTGTACGAGATACCTGTGTATGCTATATTGCAACAAATATAATAGAAGTTTTTCTATGGACTTACTGATGTTCAAAGTATCCTTTGTGCTTTTCAAACATATCAAACTCCCAAAGAAACACAGTCCTTGACAAAAAGTCATTATTAAGTCTTGAACCTGATAGTATTAATAACATTGGATTCCAAAGACAGAAATAAACAAAATGGGGGTTGTTTTCTTTTTTGCCATTAGGGCTTCTCCTTAGAAAATAAAATACCTGTATTTTTAGTTGTTTGAAATTTTGTGGAACAGAAAATTATTGGAGTGAAAAAGTGCTCTGGCTCAAATGAGAGTACCCTGTGATTTTCAGGAGAAAATAACACTCCACTGGGAAAAAAAAAAAAAAAAGCAGCTACTGAAATCTAGGTATCACCATTTCCATATCTGTACATTTGTTATCAGATTTTTAAATCGGTCTCAAGTTATACTGAATTTTGATACTCTTAAGGAAAGAAGTACAAGCTTCCTGATCCAGAATGTCATATCAAGTAGTGACAAATGTGGGTTCAAGACATTTAGATTTAGAATAAATATCACTTGTAGGCACAAGCATCTTGTTCAATAGACTACTGGATGAAAAAAATAAGCCATGTTAATTTCATACATTAGATTGAATGGGTATTTTGGATACCTGTTCATAACACAAAATAGCTGGTTTTTGGACTTCTAGGAAGAAGATAATATTGTACTGGAGAAGCAGGATACTGTAGTTCCAGGCAGTTCACAAATCACAAATAAGACATTCTGCCATTAAATAACACTCCAGATTTCTTATCAAAGAATCATTTATCACCAAAAAAAAAAAAAAAAGGGGGGAAATAATTTATTCTGGGATTTTAGTGTAAAGAAACTGTTGTGCAAATGTACTGCCAATCCAAATACCTTCCACATATTTTTTAAATTTAGATTATAATGAGGCTGTATATTTTTATATTCAGGAGATTAAAGTGATCAACAGCATAAAACAGAACAAGCAAGAAATCCCCCCAAAAAAATCAGCAAACTATATAACTAGTTTCAAAAACTAGTTCTCTACTTCCAGGAAGTTCCTTATTAAGTCTATGAACATATGTTAGATAAATCACAAGGATTTTTTTCAGAATTCAATTACTCTGAGAGGTTTATAACATTATGTTTCTAGAAAGGATCAAGTTTTAAAATCTCTGGCACATGAACATTCCCCTTACATGTATTAGCTGAAACTTGGGTTTTAACTACTCTGAGCAACAGTGGAATAGTCATCTGGATACAAACTCAGGATTAGTATTCATTAAACTAGGTTTTGAATTCCAAGAGCAGTGAGAAAAATCACAGTGATTTTTAGGCCCTGGAAGCATCACCACACCTGCCCTTTTTGTGCACTGATCAATGTGTGTTGCTAACCAGATACAAACTTGATGATTTTAAAAACAACACATGATCTTAAGTCATGAGGATCTACTGAAACATAATGAATGTGTTTGGCAGGCAGTCCAACCCCGTGCCTGGTTTTGTGAGGGAAAAGCTGCATGCAATTCATCAGCATTCCTTTCTGCTTTCCAAATCTAACTGATTCCTGTTTCACTCTCTGGCTTATTTAGTTTTTAATTTGTTTTCCACAGACGCTGTTTTGAGATGCACATGTATATTTCACTGGAGAGCCAATGAGTTCCAATTGTTCTAACACACAGAAAAGAAAAATAAATGAGCCCATTATTCCAGAATTATTTTTCAGTCCCAGTGGGATTTGTATTTCTACAAACTGAGTGCCTGAAAGAACAGAAATATGTATCCAATGGCTGATTTAGAACTGAGGATGGAATTTCTAGATGGCATGGTTAAAATATCTGAATTATTCACCTGCTTATGTGAATTCTGCATGCCATGACTGCACTCCGTCCTTTAATTCCTAGAGCTACAGCTCTGGAAGAAAGATGATGTTTTCAGGATCTGGCTGTATCAACAGTGCTGAAGCTGAGGGCTGAGCACACCAAATTAATTGTGACCTGGTTGAAGCTGACTAACTTTGCTCAGGGGAATTCAGGTCTTTTCTCAGGGGTTTAGTTTTCCCTTTCTCTAAGCCACCAAGACATTTTAAGGGTATATTGATCATTTGAGGTTCTAAAGATATAAAAAGCAAAAGCAAATATAATCCAAATGCTATTTTTGTATCATTATTTAAGAATATAGTGAATAATGCAGATCATATAAAATGTAGTGACAGCAGTTATCAAGTGAGCTGCTTGACCAAGTAAAAAGCTGGTGTTTTGCACTTTATGCTGAGCTTGGTGTGAAGGGAATGTGGTACCTGATATTTCAGTTTAATGCTACTGTGAAATGTGAATGAGTAGTGTGTCCCTACAAACCAAATAATTACAGCCTCTTTATTTGTGCCATTTCATTTTTTTTTAACATTTGCTCTTCCATTTGTAGGTATATAGCCTGCTGAAATTGAGAATATAAGGCTAGAATTTGTTTTTTAGGTTCACCTCAATTTAAGTAAGGAATAACTAAAGAATTTTTTCATCTGTGTTTTGGTAAATACTGCTCACAATTTGTATTCACAAAGATTACATTTATTCAGCTATGTTTGCTTATACAGAATGGGTTAGCTTTAAAAATGTGGCAATGCCCTGAAAGAGATCTGGTAACAATGTAAAAGTACTGAAATAAAATAACAGTGCAGGGAGGCCTTTGTATTATTAATAATTCAACGTATACATCTTTGAGGTAGAAAGAAAAGTTGATTTTTAACACAATACTTCTAAATCCCTGAAGACACAGTGGACACACAAATTACATGTGTATTTCTCAGCTCTAAGGGCTTTAAACCTGGTTACAATAGCTATGCATGACTGACAGTTTTCATAGAGCGTGAGTCAGGAACAGTGTCTGAAATTCCAGATTATTTCAATTTTACAGAGTATTTGCAGTACATATACATGTGTACTTCTTTAGTAGTTGAAAGGTTTAAAAATGAGCATCAGCTAAAACTCAAAATGTCTTTGCTTCTGAAGTATCAAAGAACTGGCTAAGAAAATGCTACCTTGACCTTCAGGCAAACATGCTGAGCAAGTTCAGTCTGTCTCTAAGTTGTAAATGGTATGGGATGATGCCTATAGCACTGAAAAACTCCCATCTATCTGTTTTCTACCTTTAATAATCTAAAGGTATCTGGGGGAGAATATATCAAAGGAGATGGCTGAAACCTGACAAAAAATGTGATGCAGTTGAAGTGCTAAGGCATTAGCTTGTGAGGACAAAATAACATTTAAGGGTTGTGGTTGATAATTTTATCATGCACCCACACAATGCGGGATCTGGAGAAGATGCAGAGGACTTTCTCTTATCCATTGCTAGTGCCTCCCCATTAATTTGGAGCCCTCCAGCCCTTGTGTTGCCTTGCCTGGTGCCACACTGATGTCTTTGTTTGCAGTGCTGCTTAGGCTGTACTCAGGCTGGTCACAGAGCACTCAGCTCCCCTGTGTGCACCACTGCAGCACCACAGACCTGGATCATGGAGAGGGCAATGAGCTGACCTCTGAAGTGGCCTGTAGTAATTGATTTGACAGGGTTGCAAAAAGCTACTCATCCTCTGACCTTGTCATGTAAGACCATGCTGACATCGTCCTAAAGTTGTATGTCACTATTAATTCATTCATTAGCAGGAACATTTTACTGGTCTGTCGCAGCAACCATGCCAGATGGGGTTTCTTTCATAGAAGTTTAAAAAGCATCCCTTTTCCACAAAATTTGTTCACATCACAGATGACCTTTTATTGTAGCTTTGAGCTTTGGAAGGGGAGGTGACCCTGACAGTTTCAGTTTACTTTGCTCTCTCTCTTTCACCATGACTCATAATTGAGATGTTTTGCTTTATTAGCAGTGGGGGTGAGTATCTCTCCTGAGTTTTGATTGTCCTTTTTCTAGGTCCAGGATTTTTGTAAGGCAGAATAGAGTGGCCAGGGAAATACTATATATAACATTGCAAGTAAAGTCAGAACAAAAAGATTTTCAAATTATGAAGATAAAATAGTCCATAGACCATCTTACTGGGCAGTACAGTAATGCAGTCCTGCTTCAAATAATGGCATTCAACATTGAAAATTTCCCTGAATAAAAATGTTGAAATTAAATTGTTTGATTCAGATAAAGCTTTGATGCCTTTTTAGCTGAAAATTGTTTTGAAAAGATTGCAGCAACTTGTAGCTCAAATTTTTAAATAGTTCTCTGAAAAAAAAGTGAAGATCAAAATGTCTAAAAACCCTAAAAAACCCAACCCTCTCAAAAGATGTAAATTGTCATTTTATAGGGCAAACTCTACTTCCTCTTATAAAGTGATAGTTTGCTGAAACTTTTAATAATTTTTAAAAGCAATATTTGCAGGGAAAGTTACTACTTTACTGAAAAGGGATGGCAGGATGGATGGTTCTGTGAGAGTAGTAAATGCAGTGAAGAATAGACAATTTAAAGCTTTGTATTTATTTCACAAAAACGCAGGCTAACATACTGTTAAGATGGCAAATACATTTACAAATCCAGCAGATTAATGATATTATATTCTAAGAGGTAAATAAGAAAAAAACAGTAGAAAAGAGCAATGCATCCATTACTTGTTGCTAAGTTGTACATGAACCACTCTCATGTGTTTCAATTTCCATGAATTTACAGTTTAATTATTTCATTCTAAAATGCTTTGCTTTGGGAAAAGACCATGGTGACTGAAGAAATTTTATTGAATGTATGTAAAGCATTAAAATGATGAGTCAACTGGGTCTGGCCACACAAAACTAATAATAGACGGATGAATTTTCACTATTCTGCTTAACAGAGGTCAAATCTATGGGCAAGTTAAAAGAGAAGCAAGATGCAGAAACATAAGGACTGATTTCCACAAAATGTTTTTACCTAATAGACGGATATTTTGTGGAGATGCCTCTACAATGAACTTTAAGCCAGTTCAGCATCTTCACAATGACAGGGCAGAGGCACTGACAGCATATAGAGCATTCCTAGCACATGTGATGATTGTCAGTGTATGAAATAGGATAGATAATCTGGTTAGGATGCAATCAGGAAAGGTTTTTCTCATATTTCAGTTCATTTTTTCCATTCCTATTTTGAAAAAAAAAATATGATGCTTCACAGCATCTACAGTTCTAGAGCTGTCACACATCAAGAGGTTTGTTTTAGGTGGTTAGATCTGAGGTGCATCTCATGTCTGAGATTACCTTTGCCTGTAAGTATTTTGCAAAGGACTCCTTCAAACGCTTCTGCATCTGCAAACCCACTTTTCATTGCCCTCATCCTCTGTCACTCTGCCTAGTTTTCTTTTCATTGACTCTATGTATGCCTCATTTCCATTCTGCAGCTCCAGAGAAGCTGGCTGAACTCTGAAACAGCATTGTTTGCAGTCCACAAAATAGATTCCCCCTAATTTTTCCAGAAGACAAATTACACATGGATGCTAAATATATTGTTGTCAATATCTCCAAAGCCTTCTCAAACCTTACAAAATAAGGCTAAAATATCACTCTGATTAACATAGATTAAAAAAACAGGTTTTGCAAATCCTTTGCAGCATTTTTGTGGAAAGACCTTATCTTTCTGTGTATTCTCAAATGTTAACGAGTTTAGTAGTACCCAGCATGACTTCTTTGCTTGATTTAATTTTTCTGTTAATCTCCATTACCTACTTTTCCATAAAAGAACACAGATAATATCCTGAATGCATAAATACATCATCTGATATGAGCTAGATGGGGTGTTTCATAAGAAATATTCTTATTACATCCTAACATATTCAAATGAGAGATTATTGGTAAAATACTTTCAAAATCAATGCTAACACAATTTGAAAGGTGAAAAGTGAATTGGGATCTGTAAATAGCAAATGTACTAGAGAAGACAAGATGTGGTGAAGTAAATACTAGAAGAAGTATTAAACACCTTGATGATACTGTTGTCTCATGATGAAATGTGGCCAAAATTCCTTTAATATTTAAATCCACAGATAATTAAATATCAAATTCAATTTAATAAGCTGGGGAAAATACGGTGTTATAAAAACCTTTCTAGGTAAGCATATGAGCCTAAGTTCTTAATTATCAAAGAAGGTCTTCTAAAATTGGTATCATTTAGCTTTTTTATTTTTAGAGTTCGCATGTGAGAACTAATGAAAATTAACAAACTGGAGCAGCTTCTAAGCTAACGTCCTGTGATCATCACAAGCTCTTTTATTGACAACATCATCCAAGGAATCAGGATAAATGCTAATTCTCTGATTTTCCTATTTTTGCAACTTGGCTCTCTTATAAGTTACCATTATTCAGATTTTCTCATGAAAATGGACATAAAAATGACAAATTAGAGATAGAACTTCTTTAATGTCTTGCCTTCTAAGAGGCATAAATATGTGTCTTCTCTATTAAAAAATTACTTGTCTGGACAACCAATGAACAAAATAGTGTTGGGACTTTAAGGACACCTGAAAAATGTCCTTCTGTCTTGCCAATCCAATTTTTCTTTGGTCTGACATTATAAGCTGCTTAGTACCATGATGTCTTCTGTCATTCCCATTAAAGTATTGATTGGCTTGTTATCTCAGTTCTTTAAAATTCCTTTTCTTCCCAACATTTCATTCTAAAGAACAGCAATGCTTGAGGCCCCTATTAATGATCCTTAAGCATTAAACAGCTTTCATAAGGTCAGAGGCAGACACTTCCTCTATTCATATTTATGTTTCTTGAAAGCCCTTTTTTATCCTCATCTTCAGTTGGTATAGAAATGATATTTTTTAATTTTTTCCAAACTCCATCTACCTTTTAATTTCCTTCTTCTTTTTTCTCATCTTCCTGTCCTTTAGAACATGAACCTCAAAAGGAGCCTTGCCAAAGAAAAAATGATTTGGATTGGAAAGGATCTTAAAGATCATCCAATTCCAACACTCCTGCCATGGGCAGGGACATCTTCCACTAGAAGCAGGTTGCTCAAAGCCCTTCTAAGTAATCCTTTATTCCTCATGGACACGAAGAATGAATGTTCTAGCTTCAAATTTTGGAGAAGTATTGAATAAATTGAAACATACATTATTTTTATTAAAATGTAGTAAATAATTCACTAAAGAAAAGTAATTTAATGGAGAAGAGTGTTCTTTCATTGGCCGGGTATATCTAAAAATATAAACCTGTCTGAAAATTTGAAAAGAGATAGAAGAGCAGAGTGGTGCTGCAGGACAGCTATGATGAGGTGTTTTAGTCTACAAAGCTCTCTAAAAGCTAGGCCAAAAGACAAACTATTTTATTAGGCCAAAAGCCTAATTATTTTCTTCAAAAGTAGCATTGAGCTCTCTTTTATTACAAGTTTCTTGTATCTTCCCTGTATCTCCCACCAAGCCAACACATTGCAACACGTTGCAAATTTGCGACGTACAAAAGGGTAAATCTCATGCCTACCTTTTGCTTTATAAAAAAGTGTTTCATCTGCATTGTATTGTAATGTCTGAATTCCCATCACTATAATTGGAGTATTTTCCTATGAGAAGTCACTATACCAAGAAACTAATGCTATATGACCAGTTTCTAAGGCTACCTTATCTGAGAATTTTGGCAAAAAAAGAAAATCAGAACAAAACCAAAATAGTTTTGTAATAACTAGTAGTAGATGGCATTAGTTTTAAGAATAATGTGAAATGACCACTTTCAGAGTGCAGGGGCCCAGTCTGAGTCTCACAGAAGTAAGAGAAAAAGCAGGCTTCTCATTGTTACTTATTTTTATTTTAGCCTTCACCAAAGCTGACAGTATCTCTGTGAATTTCATAAGCAGACCTCTGGAAGCTGTTCAGAATTGCAAATATATGCAGTGAGCTTTCCAAAGCAATAACATCCTAATCCGGTGATTAGTCCTGCTGTTATCACAGTGTAGGTTGCAAAAAAAGGGATTTTTTAAAAATAAATAAATAAATGCCCAAAGACCCTCCCAACTTCCTCATTTTTCTCAACTGTTTAGTTATCACACAGAGCCTAATAACACCAGGCCCTTTCTGTAAAGAATTAGTATTTCTGCTAGAGGGTATAAATTCCTTCCTTGCTTGCCTTATGTCAGAATTGTCTTAGTACACAGTGCAGGGTAGTAGCCAAATCTCAGTCTCCTGAGTCTAAGGAATTACGGTGATCACCACTGACCAACCTGTTAGACCTCTGGATGGAAAAGAGTGTGATGACTGGGTAATACTTTCTACAGCTATATAGCTTCTAGCCAGATGTAAGCCAGGTGAGCTGGAAGCTACATATGCCCATTAGTGCTCCTGTGCATATTTTTCTTTTAAAAGCATCAGAGGCACAGCAACAAGACACTGCCTCATGATGTGTGACTTCCAGACCAGGCTGGCACACACTTGTGACCCTCAGAGACAGGTGTCAAGCCTGCAGCTGTCTGGTGCTATTCTGGAAGAAAAGCCAAAACATGCTGAGCTATGATTATCAAAATAAGCTGGACTGAAATTTAAATAATCGTATTTTATTGTAAAAAGACTCCGTAAGCTCCTTCTCACCCTGCATTTGTATTTGTACCTATTGTTAATGAACTACCAAGGATGACTGTACAGTATTTTCAGAAATGCAGACCCACAGTATAACATACTAATGGGAAAGCCTTGATTGTGTGTTCTAAGGGCTGAGAACAAATATTGCACCCTCCAATCACAGCTTTCCTGGATATGAACAAACAAGTAAATATATCTGTAATGAAAGAGCAGAAGAATTAAGTAATTTACATGAAAAGAGTGTACCATTTTTCTCTTCTAAAAAATAGTTCACTATCTAAAAAAAAGCAAAGCCAAAATAAATTAGGAAAAAATCTTATGCAAATGGAATGTCAATGTTTTCAGTAGGGTGATAAATAACCAAATACATTTTCTGTTTATTAAATGTTCTGCAAATTGCCCTCTTTTTACATTTTAAAATAAATGTCTGAGGTTTTTTTTTCAGTTAGGTAAGGAAAATAAAATTAAATAACATTGTCTTTTTTTTATTAGATCCTTTATGTCAAAATGTTACATTATATATGGTTATCTACAGATACTGAGAGCAAATTTGTGTTAAGTATTTCTGCCCATAAGTGTGAGGATATTTGGAATCTGAGAAGCCAGTATGCAAGGGCTTGTGGAATGATAATAAATAATAATCGAAAATACATCAATACAATACATCCAATACAAATTGGATCAAGACAAACTTGCAGTTAGGGTTATCCATCTGGTGTACCTGAGGGAAAGCTGCCTCCTGCCTGTCCTGACTTGAGCCTCTTGCTGAGGCTGAGACTTAGCCACCTGAGCTAAGTGTTTTCAAGGGTTCTGAGCACATTCATGGGCCTACATTAACATTACCCCCACCCAGGCACCCAGTGCTCAGGAGTCCCATTGCAGCTCAGCCCTGGGACCTGAGCTCTGTCACAGATGTACCTGTCTTCAGCCCTGGCCTTTGCCAGCCCGGGATTGTTGACTTGACTTGAGGCATGACTTGCCACTTCCCGTTTGTGAGCTGAGGGCTAGGCTGTTGGTGGAACCTGTCCCTAAGCACCTGTGCACGTCATCTTGCACAGATATGCTGGGAAGGTGTCTCTGGTGGTCCAATTGTCACTCTCTCCTGGCTTGTGGACAGCTCACGCCTTGTCCTTTTTTGTCGAGGAACTCCAGTCTTGAAGCTTTGGACTACAATAAGGACGTTCCTGTTGAAATTAGTATTACTGCATACTTAGAAGTAAGAGATGAAGGAAATTTTGCCAGCTTTCAGAATCATTCCGAACTCTAACAGACTTGGCAACTTGTATTTTTATCCTATTTCTTCTGCATGAGCAGTGGTGTTATGATGCAAAATCAGTTATTAGGAAATAATCACAGAATCGGTATGTAAGACTTGCTTCTGAGAGACCCAAACTGCTAAGATATGTAGCAGAGTACACAAAGTAACAAAGACAGTTGTTACTAAACAGTTAAGTGTGCCTGAAAACAGGCCTAAAAGAATTCCTCACTTGAATTCAGAAAGGTATAATAATGTATAAACCTGTTTAGAGTATTTATTTACTTAACTTATACTGTTCATTTGTGGTTTTGAGAATGTTTTGGTATATAGTTAATCAACCTGTTATTCCTTCATAGTAAGACATTTTATGATTTTTAAATACTTGCCTTTTTTGGTTTTGGTTTTTTTTTGTTTGTTTTGCTTTGGTTTTTTGTTTGTTTAATATTTTGTTGTTGTTGTTTCTATGTGGTGAGTTTCATCTCCTTCCAGATATTCCAGATTGCTGCTGGAACTTCAGGGTATCTTCTTGACAACAGGGGATGTAATAGGAGGCTATCTTCTTTCCATGAGGAACATGAGGAAAAGTCTTATAAGAGTGCCCTTTATTTTTTTTTCCCTCTTCTGTCCAGTGACTTTAGAAACTGTCAGTCAGTTCCAGCTAAACTTCATCATTTCTTCAGGGAAGAAAAGATGTTGCAAGAAATATGAGATGCAAGAGAGGTATCACAGTTTGTCTGCTAGCTGGAGACCACATGCACTATTTGCTTTGGCTAGTAATTAAAGGTGTTAATGTGGATTATATCAATACCTTAACAGAGAGCCCGTGACCAAAAATTCTTATCATTTTAATGTGAAAGCTTCAGAATATTACACATGTAAAGCACCAATAGTCTGCATGAAGGGGCATGTAGGTCACTACTCTGCCAGAGGTGTCATGAGACATTACAAAGGAAGAATTTGCCAGCCTGGACACTGTCTTCCTCAACAACCACCATTAGAGTTGTGTGAGTATGGATGAGAATCCCTAATCCCTATTGTACATAAAGTAACCTAAATATTTTCTTCAACCTAATTATGTTATTTGCTTCCAGGGAGTTTCTTTGCCTCTTTGTTTGGTTACTGTGATAAATGACAATATCATTTCATATCAACCTATATATAACAGGGAGCACAGAATCATGGAATGATTTGGTTGGAAAAGACAATGAAAGGTCATCTGGCCCAATCTCATTTTTCACTACTTTCATTCGATCAGGTTGCTTAAAGCACCTTTGAACACTTCCAGGGATGAGACAGCTACATCTCTGGACAACTTGTGCCAGTGTCTTGGCTACCTTACCATAAAAAAATTAATCTTCATTATGTCCAGTCTAAACTTATCTGCCTAAAGTTTAAAACTATTGCCCCTTTTCTGTTCATTGTAGGCTTTGCTAAAAAGTTTGTCATCATCTGTTTATAGCCCTGTTTACATACAGGAAGGAGCTCTAAGGTCTCCCCAGAGACTTTTCTTTTCTGGACTGAACAACCCCAACTCTCTCAGCCTGTCTTAATAGGAGAGATTCCATCCCTCATCTGTGAAAAGGGAAAGAGAAGAGACAAATGAGACAAAACTGGGGTTTGTGGCAAGGTCAGTTAACTTGCTAAACTTCAATAAGTGAGAATTCCAGTGCTTCCCATTCTTTGTGAAGAAAATGACACTGTCACTTTTTCTGGCTTTGTTTTGCATAACACTACTCTGAATTTCTTGTCTTGAGTTATTGTGGGAAATGGATTTATTTTTTATTAACCAAGTTGGTTGTTTTGTTGAATTTTATTTTTGTTTTGTTTATAATTTCTCTTAAAACCTCTTTTTATTCTCTTCAGGAGGTTTTTAATAGCATATAGAAATAATTTTTATGGCACTTGTATGGAGGGAAGATTCTCTCTAACTATGGGTCATAAACCACTTCCCAAATGAATGTAGTAATCCAGTATTTAGTGTAGTATTGCTTGAAAGTAAAGGCTTCTGTAATGCTTTGACTGAAATATTCAAAAATACTCCTCTCCCCACAGATAAAGGGTTCTGTTAATTTTGTTTAAAGAAAATTATTTTAAAAATGAAAGTCTCTAAATTAGTATTTTGTTTATATATTCTTCAAGTATTGAACCTCATTAGGAGTAAGTAAGTTCTTATCTGAAGAACAATAAAAAACACCCCACCCCACACTAATGCCTAAGCAAACCCTAATTTTCAATATTATAATTAATTCTTTCCTGTATTATGTAAGCAGCTATAGATATTTAATAAAAAAAAATACATTTCCTGATACTGATTTGCTTTTTGACTCCAACATTCCAACCAAGAAATTTTCATTCTGACATACAGTTCTATAAGATGCATTCTGGTAAATCAAGAGATCCTGAAGGGGAAATTTCCACAAGTTTTACCATTGTTTGATGCTGGATTCACCCTCTTCTAAAGTAAGACCACCTGGTTTTAATCAAGCATCAAAGTTTGAGTAAAAAACTGGTTTACACAGTCTTACAGCAGAGGAATTAAATGTTGAAATTTATGACAAGGATTTTTGAAATGGTATACTTTTTGATTCATGGGTCTGGATCTCCTGAGGTGTCCCAACAGATCTTGCAGTGGGACTCACTGAGTGTAAGACATCAGGGCAGACCAACCATGGTCTCTAAATGTAGCCTAGGCATTCTCATCTTCCTTGTATACACAGGGGCTTTACAAGGAGTAACTCATGCAGTGTTTCTCCACAGCGTATATGTACTAAGTGCCACAATCTCCACTTAAATTGTCTTTTTCCCACTTAAAGAAAAAAACCCATAATTTTTGAAAAAAAATCATAATTTATGAAGCAAATGTGTCTTTTTAGCTAATATTTATTTCTTTAATTTCCTGCAGAGTGGCATTGGTTTGATTCCCTGTTCTTGTCGGGTGTTCAATGTCACTTCTAAGCAAAGCTCCAAAGTCCCAAGGAGTTTCTGGGCTGACTCTAAGCCACCTGCCTTCAGAGAAACACAGCTCTCAAAGCCAGTGCTTCTCTCCTCAATGCTTCTTGCTAAGTGGTGCCAGGTAACAGAAGCTGAAGCGTGTTCTGGCCTCAAGACAACCTTGTGGCAGAGAGGGAAACTGGTACAAAACTGGGATGTGTGTCATTTTTACACAGTTTCAGTAAGAGTTTATGTGCCTGCTTTGAATGTAGCATCATATTCTGGTGGAATCCTTTAAAGAGAGTTTTTACTGACATAGGACAATAAAATTAATGCTGACGTGCTGTTATTTTGAATTAAATCTCTTGTTCCCAAGACTATACTGGTCCATCAGTAGTTCGATGTGTACATGACAGTATCAAAAGAAGACTGATTACATTTCTTCTGCCTGCTGTTGCTGCCTGACAGAGAGGAAATGAAATCCCAGTCTCCTTTATTCCCAGATGTTCTTACTTTATCCCAAACTGACTGGCAAAGTTCAAAAGCAAGCATCTCCTTTTGCTCACTAGGGACTAAACAGCATTTCTCCCTAGATGGTTCAATATTTCTTGTGCCTTTGGTAACTGACACTACATTTGTGAATTATAATACAATTTTTCACAATATGTGACTAACTGCAAATCATTTGAAGCAAATAAATTATCAATTTTCATTTTGCTGGCAATTTGTTTTGTTAGGGGTTTACATTAAGTGTTTCGAGAATTGTCAATTTGTGTGGGGTTCTCCTTTCTTAGTTTAATTGTCTTGGTATTGAATAATTTACTTGCTCACTCTTTTCTATGAACTACTTCAATATGTTTAAAAGCTGCAGCTTTTACTCCTTGTAAAAATTAAGACAATTTAATTACCTGACCTTTCTACTCTCCTTTAAGACAACAGAATTAAGTGTTGCAATTATTTAGGTTTTTCAAACAATTTCACAACCATGTATTGATTCCAATTAATGTTTTTTTCTGACTAGTTTTAGTTCATAGCAAATTGACCTCTACATTTAAGGTTTTTTTTTTGTTAATTTATCTGCAAAAGCCACTTTTATGATTCTATTACTTATTTTTGTTTATTAGTTGTTTTTTTTTTTCCCTTTGTGAATCATCTTTTTTTGAAAAAATTCTCAGAAAAAAAACTGTATTGCTGATTTCAGTGTATTGAAACTCTTTGGGGGAAAAAAAAAAACCCAAATTTTTCTTGAAATTTTTGGGATTTATCAGAGCCATTAATTGATTACTGGCCTCATGCATCTTTCCAAGATTGTTTTTCCCCAGTTTTACTGGTCTCTTAATCTCCATTCTTCTGTTTATTATTTTGCTTTACACTAGCAACTGGAGGCTTCAACAAATTGAAAGCCTCATTGTGTTAAGAATTGGACAGGCAGTGCAAACTATGTCCTTGTGCCAATATCTGTGACATTAAGGGACACATCTACTGTGTAATGAACATACCCAATGCTGATTGTCATTAAGGGGGATTGTTCCTCTCCAGGATACTCACATGGCTGTCACTACTTCATAATATTATCTGCAACTTATCAAAAAATCTTTAATAATGTGAATATTGAGGAATTTCAACTATGAGCTTTATCTATTTTGATGCCTAGAATACTTTATTCTCATCAAACTGGTATAAAAAACATTCAGGAAACCTGCATCAAAAGGGAATTGAACCTCAGCCAAAACTTCAAACTATTGAAATTATCTGTGGAATTTCCTGTGTGCTAATCAAACTTTTTAAAATTTTGTCGGATAAAATTCAGTAGATAGATGAAGCTATTTTTTCTCTCAAATAAAATTTTTACTCTTACAATACGTAAAAAACACCTTGCCAGGAATTATTGACATTTTATTGAGTACCAGTGGAAGAGTAATTTGGGATCCTTTTCTCTAATGAGTAAGCTGCAATGGATTTTGTTTATAAAGAACAGCTAAACAATAGTTGGCTGAATTCTGAACAAATAAATATCTAAAAAGAGTGGCCACTCAAGGCGTGTATGGGGGGGAATCTAGTATTTTCTGGAACTTAAAAGGATGGATGTTTCATCCTTATTTTTATTTCTGCAATCTAAGTAATTTCTCAGCCTTCATAGAAAAAATGTCCAGCTCATTTAATCCTAATGATAAAAACCTTATCTATTGCAGTATAAATGATAAGAGTTTTGTGGTGAGTGTTAAGGGATATGCTAAATCAGGGTGTTTGCATATAATCTGGTGGAGAAGAATGTCCATTTGGATAAGCACTGGAAAAGTATTTTTTATAGCAGACTGCTGCTCTAACTTCTAAACTGTAATCAAGTTCACCAACAACATGAGCCACCACTCATTAGTTGGAATGAAAACTTTTAACAGGTGAAGTATTTCTTTAGTCTTGCTGAATCTGACTGGGACATATTCCCAGGATACATCAGGGCATGCCAGAGTCCAGGGTAAATGGCAGTGGCATGACAGTAACATTGTAAGGACAGAGAACACTGCTGCTGCTAACAAGGATGCTCAGCTTCCTGCAATGATTGCACTTGGTCATGCTTGAGAGAGTAAAGTGAAAGCTGAATACCTTCTGGTTTAGATTTTGATTGCAAGGATCTGAAGGCTGGATAACTTGGCATAAAGTGATGCTTTGGTATTGGGGTGATCCTTCAAGAACTTTCAAGGAGAGCTTAGCAGGTGCTTCAGGGAGACAGGGAATGAAAGAATAGATTGAAGGAATATACATTGTATAAAAAGCTATAATGTGGGAATAGTTTTTGAATATAGATTGTGAGAGATGTAGAATTATTACAGCTTTCAATATAGTTTTCTGCCTATCTGTGACATTAATTGCAATTGAAATAAATAATTGGCTTGTTTTCATCTGGAAAACAATGTAGGTGGTTTACCAGAAATTATTCTGCTTCAAAAGGCTATGGAGTAAAGGAGCTAAGCTGTAAGAGCAGAAAAAAAAAAAAAAAATTCTTCCATGTGAAAACACCAGTATAGGAAATTGCAGGGATAAGAGACAGTACTTTGCAATGATCTGTATGTGAGAAATGGATGGTTTAACATTGTGCAGTTGTGTGGTGGTATTGAAAGAAATTTTGACTAGCAGTATATTTTAATGTTGATTTTGGTACTATACCTACTGAAACAGAAACAGAAGTACTCATTGCTACGGAAATTTAGCATGGTCACACAGCTTGGTTATGTCATTGCATTTAAGACACAGAAGTAAAATTAAAAACCACTTTAATTCTTTAATATGCTCTAATATACAACTGTCACCTGGTGACAATTACCCTCCTCTGAGAGTGAGCAGGACAAAAGGCTGTCTGTATTCAATATGGAGATAAAATATATCTTATGTGATATATTCTTAATATTGCAGAAGCAGATCTTTGGAACAATAGCAAAGACCCTTGGCACTCAAATTTAAGAGATACTGTTTTCACTTCCCCTTTGAACAGTTATTTCAAATGGGGCAACAGTGGGACTCATCTGAAGGCAAAGGGTTTTCTTCACAGGTACCTGCATCTGCCAAATTACAACTAAGGGAAGGTTGGCTCAGCCTCTATTTAAATTGGCCCATTTGATCATGTTATATGTAAAGAGACTTTACTACTTGTCCACTTCTTAGGTGCCTTTGAGTATATGTGGCCTTTTTATAATTACTTATAGGAGAAGAATTTCTGTGCTACCTATATAAAACTGACACACAGAAATAGTCAGACTTGCCCAAGATCATACCATGAATGAATATGAAGGAAAATAATTCAACCAGCATGGCTTTCCATGTTCCTCTCTAAATACCAAGCCTCTTTTAGATACATTGGACATTTTTAAGGGTAACAATAATACAGTCTTAACTCTTTGAAAATATCTCCTCTCAGTGTCTTTTATTTCATCCTGTCAAGGTTGTTATAGAATTTCTTTACTATATTAAAAAAAAAAAAAGAAAAAACCTTACTGTTTCCAATAACAGTAGGGGTTGGGTTATTTGACAAATGAATCCTGTCCATATGGTGGTCAGAGAAATTATCTTAAATGCAGAGACAAGAATGAACTTGTCAAACAAGGCATTTATACAAAAACATCTGAATCAGTCAGCTGTAAAATTATTGTAAAGGGAAGCAGCTTAACATTCTGTTAGGCAAGTGCCTTATTGACCACAGCCACAGCTGCTATGTTATTTCTGTTATTCAGGAAAGCTGGAGTCACTGGAGCTTTCCTCAGAGTTAGAAGCGTACTGATGCTCTGATTCTTCCAACCCTTATGTATATGTATATTGAAGGAGTGTGTCCTTGCTTACATAAGGTGAAGGAGTTTTCAACCTGGCAGATCTCCAGGTTGAAGCACCTGCAGCAAATAAAGCAGATGTTTCAAATACTTACCAGTGCACTGAATTGTTTTAATGTCCCTAGGTTAGTTTTTGGCTCAAGTCTGACTGATTTTAGAATAGTCTGTGAGTTAACTCCTCAGGTTCAATGTGCAAGGCATTTACCAGGCAATTCTGAAAACAGATCAAACAATTGAGGTATAATCAAGTAAGTAATTTGAATCTTCTGCCTTATCTAACAGAGCCTTTACTCCTTTCAAAAGAAGAGACTCTCTGTTAAGGTAATCTAAATCGCTAGTTCTAGGAAGATGATTCCTAAGCAGGGAAAATGGAGAACCACGAAGAAAAAAAAACAAACCAAACCAATTAAAAACCAAAACCAAAAGCACTAAAACAACATAAAAGGGGATAACAAACTAAAGTAAATAGCAGAGATATTTGTGTGTTAATGAAAGTCCTCTCTAAAAGGATGTGAACTCAGTGAACAAGCCACAGTTTGAATGTAGCAGAAAATAGTACCAAAACATTTAACTGTGGAGATATAAACAATTTTAATTCCTAAACCAGAGTTGCTGGCCATTTCTAATGTGAATTTGTCAGCTCTTTGGAGCCAGCATAAACTCTTCAGGTTGCTGTTTTCAGGGGCATTTGCTAGTGTAAGGAATGGCAAAGCTTAATGCAGCAAGTTAGTCAAAGTGTTATTAAATTGTTGGTGTAGGTGCATAAAAGTGGTTTTGCTAAAAGTGCTGAGAATGTGACCATCCTGCCTCTCTTCTGTAAAACCTTTGAAAAATGGAAATACTCTATTCAGTGCTGCTAAAACAGAGCTTCCAGCTATGGAAATCAGAAGGATATACCACCGTTGCCTCAAGCTGCTGCTCAGAGCAGTTTGCTATTTTTCTGTTAATTGCACTGAGAGACAGTATAACTTTCTTAGGAAGGTTCCATTTATCACTCTACTCTTAAATGCAGATACTGAGCTAAATGTATGCACATATAATAAGTCAAGCTACCACTCTGTGTGAACTTTCATCGTGCCCATTTCCACTGGCAAAGGGTAGCCAACTTCTCCAGGGCAGAAAGGGAAAAATGTGCCACTGCCTAAAAAAGGGAGAAGGGTTGAAAGCAGTTTAGGCTGTTGATTGGTATGGACCATAATTTGGTTTTCTGTCAAAGAGTCAGTGTGCCAGTCATCGGAAATGATGGGCAATCTTAAACTGATTGTAAATTGCATCTGACTGATTGGCAAAGTAGTCAGCTGAAGCTGAGGAAATCAACACTGGGCATGCAGAGCACTTTCTCCTGCCAACAGGTCATGCAGCTGCAGCAAGTTCAACAAAATGGCAGATCTTTCAGTCCACAAAAGAGCACAAACTTGACAGTCCAGCCCCATGCAAACACTTCACTGAAGTATCATTGGGTGTTTTGTTTCCCCTGTGACTTGCTCTTGGCCAGTATCCATCCACTCAGAGCCTCTTCAAATGACTGCTTGTGCACTTTATACAGCAATTTGGTTTTATTGGACAATCATTACAGTGCTCAGCTTCTGTGTTAAATTGCTCTATACTTATTAGGAGAGATGCTGGCACTCAAATTACAATTTTTTTTTTCTCAAGACATTTGCCTGTTTTTTCCCTTGCCCTTTGAGTGAGCATTAATGTGGATGAAAAGCACAGGCTCCCAGGAAATTGTTAGAAGAGAGTTCCCTGCCAGACTATTGATTTCACTGGGTTGGTTTTGATTTCCTGCACATAGCTGGTTAAACATGAATAGACTCAATGAAGGAATCATACTGATAAGTTAAGTTTAGCATGGGAAGTATACATGGATAAAAATATAGAAATATATAAAATATATATTGACAGTACACACTTTTGTGGAGGGTCTTCCTAGACAATGTGAATCTTTTATAATAATCACAAAATTAAAAGTCATGGAAGCTGGGGTTGTAGAGTTGCTAAAATGTTAGTTATACCAGCTAACATGAAAATCTTCCCTCCTTCCAAACTGGAAATGGAAGGAAATTATCGACCTCTTAGAATAAGATCACTGCAGCCATTTCCCAAATGTCAGCTATTTAGAAATTTTTTGTGTGTGTGGATGTGCAGTCTTTGTTTGATGTTGTTGCAATTATTTAAGTAGGAAGTGGCAGAAAATAAGTACAAGATAGAAAACATTGGCAGTGATAAAGGGATCTGCAACTGAGCTATTGATGGTGCAGAACTGCAAACTCTACCCACACTGCTCCTTGTGGAGCATGAACTGTGCACTCACCCAATAGAGCACCCTGAATCTCCTTCAGGTCCTAGGAAGTGTATTCAGAGGGCATATTTTTATACATTTTCAACTCAAAATGTACTCCAAAAAGATTAAGACCTCTTTTATAATTTGCTAGAATTGCCAGACTTGGCAAAAGCCAAATGCACATATTGTATACTTTGAATTTGAGCAGGTGAATGGGACTGTTGAGAGGAGAAAGAACCATAGAACACTTCCTAGGAGTATGAGAGGGAAAGAGGACCATGTGAAACATTTCTCTTTATTCTATCATCAGAGGGAACTATTTGGTTCCTTCAAAAGCTAAGCCTGAGAGATAATCAAAATGCATTGACTGATGTCCAGGGTCTTAGACCATTTGCCAGGCTTTGTTTTCATTAGCACAACAAAAGTAGATCAAATAGACTGAAGAATGTGGTGCCAACAATTGTATGTGCTTCAGATATTTGAGGTCTTTTCCCTTAGATTACCTCTAGCTTGCTCTGCAGGCAAAATATCCCCTATAAACATGTAGCCTGAAGCTGCTCAAACTATAACTGTGTCCCTGAATATCTTCTCTGAGAACAAGAGACCTTTCAGCAGATCATCCTCAGAAGTACCATGATGCCTTTTACAGGAAATGATGACAGGAATTTGGGTGGTAGGATTTAGTTTTTTGTTTTCTTTTGTTTTTCATGGTGTAAGCCCCTTTAGAAGTTGGAACGAAGCTTAATTTCTTCTCTTGGGTGACATCAAGAGTAGGTTTTGTTCTGTATCCTACCTGTCTTTTTCTTCCTGCTTCATGAGCAATACAGTGGCACTGTTGACCAATTCCCCTCTTTTGCCAAGCTCTTGGAGGGGGGTCATTGGACCTAGGCAGGTGTATCAGGGAGGAGTAATTAGTATGTCTGCAGAATATGGCTTAGAGGGAACTCTTGATTACCTGTTACCAATGTTCCCAGAATTACAGCTCATATTCTTCCCCCTTTTCAATAGCACTGCTCTGTCTCAGTCAGAGGAAATTTATGAATGTAGGAGGAGAACTCAGATTAGTGGGGTTGTAGTGTCCTCAGAGCAGAACTGGGAGGTGCAAAGGGGCAGAACTGAGGTATCCTGCTATAAACTGTCCCCATGCTTTGCAATAGCTGAGCAAATTTTTGGGTGACAATACTTGATCTAAAGAACAAGATTTTCCCTTATTCCCAAGCTGCTCTCTGACACTTACTGGTCAATAATTAGCTAGTTTGAGCTGTGGGACAAGCTGGCTGTGCTCAGGATGGTTGAAGCCTCCTTAGCCATCATCCAAACATTACCCCTTTAATGGCTAACACCCCCCTCCCTCTTATACACAGCCATCTAACCCTTGCTTTGTGCCCATTCCTGAAGTCTATGAACACTGCTTTGCATGGTATTGTGTAGTTGTAACTTCATTTCAGAACAAGTCTTGTATCCTGGTTTAATCCCAGGCATCAGCCAAGACCTACACAGGGAGATACTCACTCATTCCCCCACTAGCAGGAGAGAATCAAGTGTAAAAGCTGGAAAATGTAAGGGTTGGCATAAAAACAGTTTAATAGGGAAAGCAAAACCCACACCCAAAACCAAAACTAAACAAGGAACTGATTCACTGCTTCCCATGGTTGGTCAGGAGTTCAGAAATCTCCAAGAGAGCAGGGCCCCATCAGATGTAACGATTACTTGGGAAGACAAGTACCATCATTCCAAACATTCCCCTCTTCTTTCTTCTACCCTCTACTTTATGCACTGAGTGTGATGCCATGTGGAATGGAATATCCATTTGGGGCCATCTATCCTGGCTGTATCTCCTCGCAATCTCCCATGCACTCCCAGTCCTCTCACCAGCATGAAAAGCAGAGAAGGCCTTGTCTCTGTATAAGCCCTTCCCATCAATAACAAAAGCATCTTTGCATCATCAGCCCTGTGTTCAGCACAAACACAGCCCCATACTGTCCAATGTGAAGAAAATTAATTCTGCCTCAGCCAAAACCAGCACACCTTGATGAAACATTTAGGCAGCTTTAGAGATAGCTGGAGAAATTTTGTAGGAAAACTGCAATATCTGATTCCTCTTATCTTCAGCCTGAAGCTACTGCTTATTTCCATGCCAGAAAAGAGTTTTTATAGCATTTGAGTATCTGTTTGTATTGCCAGAAAGGTTTTTTTATTGTGCTGCTGGGTAATGCTATCATACCTAATCAACAAAGGAGTGCATACACATTGTTTTGGATGCCATAACCTGTCATTGATAAGCTCACTGCACCAGGTGCTTCGTCAACTCTGTCACAAATGCCCTCTGAGTAGAGGATGCTGGCGGTGTCCTGCAAAACCTCTGTGAGATTACAGAGGGATTTTTTAATCTGAACTGGAACAGCAAAGACTAATTTTTTTTCAGCAACTTCATGAATAGTACTCATCACAGTTCCCAAATATTGCCAGCTAATATCTATGCCATCTTTGGATTCAATGAAGAAGGAAATGATCACCAGGCTTCCACTGAGGAGAAAGAAGCAGGCTTGGTGGGATGGAAGGTGGTACTGAAGGTATAAAAAGCAATAGGATGTTTATCTATCTATCTATCATCTATCTATCATCTAGCTAGCTAGCTAGCTAGCTATCATCATCTATCTATCTAGATCTCTCTTTAACTTTCCCTTAGCTTTTAGAGAGGCTCAATCCATAAAGTTTTTGGGTAAGTGTGGTTGCGCAGAATGTGTCTTCCCCTGCCGTTTGTGCCCTTTTTGACTTTGTTACATGCTGCTGGGCTGCATTTCCTGCCTCAGTGCCTCTCAGGATATCTCACCAGCTGAACAGTGGATGACAGAGAAAGGTAAATGGTGCAATAGAAAGCTCAGGGCTCCAACGGAGAGTTTCGTGGGCTTGACGGAGAGGTTTGCTAGTTTTCCACTCCTAACAGTGGGGTTAGCAGGGGCTATGGGTGAGTGGAAGATTGATAAGTCCTATCTTAGTTGCTAACAGAGCTCACTGTGAGGCTGGATAAAGGTTTATTAGTGATGGTTTATTAGGTCCCGTAGGACAAAATCCAGCCTTCTTCCTTTTGTTCAAGGAGACTTTCTCCTTTAACAGTCAAAGGACTTCCATGGTCTCTCACCACCATCATATTACTACTTCAGCTCTGATAAAAAAATCTGTCCTGACTTTATGCCTATGTTTTGAGTGAAACACACAATCCAAGTCCTGCAGCTCCCCAGCCTCAAGTTCCCTACCACAAAAGGACTTTGTAGACCAGATATTTCATATATGTGCTTACACTTTTTGCGGATGTGTCTGTTTTGTCATGTGCTTTTGTGACAAGGGTATATTTCTGGGAAAAAATGAGCTCTATGAAAAAGAGTTCTTGTATTCCGAACTAGGGATGAATAGAACCTGATCAGACCTGATATGTTCACAGATAATCGTAATTTTGCAACACGTTTCACTGTGTTAAACAAGTTGAATATTTTTCAGGCATCATAGAAGCCTTTGCATTATTAAGGTGTCTCTACAATGTGTAGGTCTGATGAGAGGTTGCTACAGATTACAAGCTTGCTGCTTTTTCCGCACTACCACTTGATTTGAATCTTCACTTACTTTAATAAGCTGGGGGAAAGGATGCCAGCTTTCCTTCAATCTTCTATGTTTATGTCAGAGTACGTTTATTTTTGAGACAGGGGAAATCTTTTCACCATGTTAGGAGAATTGAGATTATTAAGCCTGAAGAAGAAAAGTCTTTGGGGACACTTCAGGGCACCTTCCTGTATCTAAAGGAGATACAAGAGAGTTCAAGTGCATGAAAAAAACAGGACAAGGGGGAATGGCTTCAAACTGACAGACAGCAGAGTTAGTTTAGATATTAAGGAGAAATTCTTCACCCTGAGGGTGGTGATGCACTGGCACAAAGTTGTGCAGAGAAACTGTGGATGCCCCTACGCCTGGAAGAGTTCAAGGAAAAGTTGGGAGCTTTGACCAACCTGATCTAGTGGAAGGTGTCCAATCCCCTCCATGGTAGGGGGATTGGAGCTATATGATCTTTAAGGCCCCTTCCAACCTAAATTCAGCCACTCTGTGATTCTGTGATCCTTGAAATCTCATCTTCAATGACATCTTGACATTCTATGAAAAAAAGGACCATTACTGCCTTTGTGGTATTGATCTTTCTGAGGCAGGTATGCTTTAAGACAGCCTAGACTATTACTCATACATACCTGAAAAAGCATTTTTGTCCTGGATTCAGAGACATGCTCAGGCTCTGAACAGTCTTTAATGGTATAAAACATGATAAGAAATAATTGTCAATACAAAATTAATGATTTTATAATACATATGCCAAAGAAAAGCTAGTTAGATAGTTATTTTCTATTTGAATTGCTTGTCATAATAGCAAATTTTTTTCATGGAAGGAAAATCTCATGACTTATTGAACCATTTACATATGGTTCAATATGGTTCTCCCAGACCTTGCTGGGAGATTTCCAGGCAGACATAGGGAAGACAGGCATCTAATTTGTGATGGCAATAGGTCAAAAGACACAGAAAAATAGGATTCAGACTGCCCCATTCCCAGGCCTGAGCACCAAATTACTCTATTTCTCTGTAATTTTGCAAAACAACCCAGTGATATTACAAGTCTATGTCAAATTATCTTTTCATTTCATCCTTTCAAAAAGATTTGGTCTAGATTATTGCATTTAAATGAGAACTTTGTTGGAAATATTTTTTTACTATAAAGAAATGATTTTGCATAGACAGGATGTGTTTCTAAGAGATGTCAGAATCTTTTTGTATATACATAGGTAAATGAAAATGTGGGTTTGATTTAAGCAGTTGAAAGCATTGCATCTTCTGTACATACTTTCTGGTTTTGAAGGATTAATAACTGGTTAAAAAGTAAAATTTGGAAGTTGCCATTATGAAAAAGCAGTGTCTCCAGTGCCAGATGCTAGGTAACTGTGCAGGCTGGTAGTTTTCTAGTATCTGAAGCTGAAGCCAATACCATTTTCGTGGGACATTGCTCCCTCGTAACTCAGGGTACATTTTGTTCCATGGCATGAAATTTACTTGCACTTAGGTGTGAGTTGTTCAGGGTTGCACCATTTACTAGCCTTTCTACTTCCCTTTTTTCCAAGTCAACAGTGGACAGAACATGTTCCCAGCCACTGAGAAGTTTTTTTCCTGCCTCATGCTAGGGAAAATGTCGCCTTCATGTAGGAGTATGCACAACTGGATGGTAACTCACACACAATCAGCTGATGTGGAAGAGGCTGTAGGGCACAGATCTCCCCTGCTGTTATAGTCACCAGTGTGTCGGAAGCAATGGTCTGCCTCACTAGTATGGCCTTACTGTTGTAAGACTGAGGGGTCTTGAAACTCTGACATTGCATTCAAACTCTGGGGATATCTTAACATAGATTGTAAGTGGTGATATTTTTACACACAATTGCCATTTGTAAGTAAACAGTTATAAGTAGCTGCCTTATCATTGTTTTATCAGAATACTGAATGGTTGAAATTAGAAGAGAACTCTAAAGGTTGTTTTTTCCAACCCATCCGGTCCCTGCGCCCACAGGTGGAGCCACCCAAAGCTGGTTACCCAAGACTATGACTGGACAACTTTTCAATACTTCTATTGACCTTTACACTCCAATACCACAACTTCCCTAGGCAACCTACATAAATTACTAACATGAGCAGATGTAGAGAGAATGTAATGGATGTTAACATGCTTGAGCTTTCTGAGACTTTACAGTGAGCTCTCTTTGGACCAGGAAGGATTAAAAATATGCCCTGTGGTAAAAACCAAATAAACTCTGCTTCAGCCACTCTGCTATGTCCCTTGTGGTGACAATGGTCTCCCCACTGAATCCATCCCCACATGCTGAAGTAGAGAGCTAATTCTCTCTGCATTTAGGAAAATTTGTTTTCAAGTAACAGCAGGTAGACAATTTCCATCAGCATCATTTACTGAAACTCCTCCATCTCACACCCCTGTGGTCTCCTTGCCAACACCAATACATCCTCAGTGGAGCCACAACTTCCACACAGCAAGTTCTCTTTGCCAGGAATAAAATGCATTCTCATTCCCCTCTGGCATCACATCTGTCATTCCTGTAGCTTATCCTTAAAAATTAGAAGGATGGGCAATCACCATTTCTGTGAAGTTTAACAAAGACAATTGCCAGATTCTGCACCTGTCATGGGGCAACTCTGGATGTACGGATAACCTGGGGAATGAGATTCTGGAGAGCAGTACCACAGAAAGGGACCTGGGGGTCCTGGTGGATGGAAAGCTGAATGTGATTCAGCACTGCCCTGGCAGCCAGGAGGGGCAACTGTGCCTGTGGGACATCAGGCACAGTATTGACAGCTGGGCAAGGGAAGGGATTGTCCCACTCTACTCTGCTCTGGGGCAGCCTCACCTTGAGGTCTGGGAGCATTTTTAGATGCCACAATATAAGAAAAATATAAAGCTATTAGAGAGTGTCCAAAGGAGGGCCCTGAAGAGGGTGAAGGCTCCAGAGGTGAAGACATATGAGGAGTGGCTGAGGTCATTAGTCTGTTCAGCATGGAGAAGAGGAGACTAAGGGGAGATCTCATTGCAGTCTGCAACTTCCTTGTGAGGGGAAGAGGAAGGGCAGGCACAGATCTCTTCTCTGTGGAGACCAGTGATAGGACACAAGGGAATTGCCTGAAGTTTTGTCAGAGGAAGTTTAGGCTACATACTTAGAATAGGTTCTTCACCCAGAGAGTCACTGGGCAATGGAACAGGCTCCCCAGGGAAGCGCTCACAGCAGGAAGCCTGGCAGAGTTCAAGAAGCATTTATACAATGCTGTCAGGCACATGGTGTGACTCTTGGGGTGTCCTGTGCAGGGCCAAGCACTGGACTCGATGATCTTTGTGGGTGCCTTCAACTCTGTGATTCCATGGCAAGGCTATTTTCAGGAATAGGGTCAAAGACCAGAATTTCAGGTTATTCAAGGAGAAGAGCACTGTGAAGGCTTGCCAGCTGATTAACTCTACAGGAGTGATGCTCAGTGGACTCCTACAGAGTTAAAGTCAGCATGATGTAGAGGCTGGCCAATTTATTAAGTGCTTCACTATCCAAATGTCCTACTAATCCTCAGGGATCTAGATTTCACTGTTGCTTTTGGCCAAGCAGTGGTTTCATGACAGTTGTCTAACAAATGTATGGATTGTGAATGGTAATGTTTAGTCCTAAAAGGGCAAAACTTCAGCTCTGCATCTCCTGGATGCTCTCTGACTCATAAATTTCTTTTGAACAAGAAGAATTACAGAAAAATAATTATTTGGGAAAAGCTACACTTTGAAATGAATTTGTATGTGAAGCACAGTTCCTGAAACTGCTGGACCATGGAAATATCAGTGACAACAAGAAAAATCAGGAGAGTTTATTAAGAAGGTGCTCAGGTCACCCATGTTAGCTCTGTGTAACATGTCTCAGGTGTAAGTGCAGAACAGAAGTTGTCTTTTCCTGAACAACACCACACAGCAAATCAGAACTGCATGGCCTGGAGGTCAGATCAGGACAGATTTATTATCAGCCAGCTGAGCACTGTACAGGTGTCAGCCCATTAAGCTGAAAGAAGATGGCTGTGGAAATTTTTAAGGCTTGGTTTCTGTACCTCTAACACCTGCACTCCCCATTAGTTATAAAATTTATGACAGAAAGTGCTGCTTCTGAAGATATTCATATCTCTATGCTACATGAGCAGTTGAAAGTTTGAGAGTGAGACTTAATAGGAGATTATTAGGTTCTGCATAATTCTACTAGAATAAAATCATTTTACATCTTGTTCATAGGGCAATATATTTGCAATGTACAGTACCCAAAATTAAAAGTCTATCACCTACTGTGGTGAAATATGCTGTAGCTTTTCATGAGAGTTTAGTTCAAGTCATAAGGTATGAAACCCATGGTTCATCTCATCTTCTACATTTCTTCAACAGTAGCTGCAGAAAAGTAGCTACAAAATTTAAAAAAAAAAAAGTATGGGAAAAGATAAAAGAGCCTCCTTAATTCCCAAAATCTTGCTATTAATAGTTGAAAGACACTGGCTTAAATTATGGGGTTTTATGTCCCTGCCCAAAACTTGAATCATTAAGTCAGTAGTGTTGCTAGTCATATAACTGTCCAGTCTTCCCTTTGTATCATGCAGCTGTATCTTGCACAGTCTAATTATTCATTGTCTAGAAATAATCAGCAATTGTCCCTTCTTGTTTGATTGAAGGCCTCTTTTATGCCAGGAGGAATATTAGTCCCTATTCCTCCTGCCACACAGCATTTGTTTTTTAACATTTTATTATGTCCCCTCTTGCTTGTTTAATTTCTCGAGGAAATCACACTATTTTTTGCAATCTCTATTCATGGAGGAGGGTTTTATTTCATCCCCTAATCATTCTCATTATCATTCTTGTAGAAATCCCCCCTCTGTTTCCCTGTGTCCTTCAATTATACTTCCTCCTCTCTTAGTAATTCTGCATAAACAGATTACTTCTGACATCAGATGCTCAGTTGTCAATGCACAGCAGTATCCACTCCATTCACTCAAAACATTTATCAGATATTATGACCATCTGGCTCACTGGCCAGGTCATGTGCAAGAGGCAAAATGGCTCTAAGAAACAGCAAAAAATTACAAAAACAGGAGCATCATCGTCACCACCCGACCACTTTAGCTGTGCTCTATCCTTAAGATTGAAGTGACGGACTGGGGGCTGCTCAGCCATATCTGATGCAATATTTCAGGTGCACCTTCCTTGATTGTGCTGGTCACTGTTGGCTCTAGAAAGGCTGTGGTAGCACTGGGGGCTTGCAAATAACCCAAAATAACGTGTGCCGAAGAACTGACACATCCAGGGCAATCAAGACTGGCAGTGGCTGGACAGTTCCCCACACCTGGAGATACCAAATCCTCTTGCTCACTAGAATTGAGAAAATATATTGTGATTTTTTTGTGTGGGTATTTTGATGGGAAGAAGTTTGGCCATTCTCACAAGAGTCACAGGAAAAGGAGCGTGGGCATATTTTGTCATGCCCTGGTTTCCACATCTTGTGGCTCCATCTATAATTGTTTCTAGTCCAATTTATAATCATTGTAAGAAAATTTGAAGTAAGAATAAGTACTTTTTCTCAATGCAGGCAGTGGCTGAATTGAGGATGATTTTGTACAAGCTTACAGATTTTTGAATAACAAATATGAAGAAAAAATATGTGGATATAAGATGTTATAAATTTTTTTTTTCTAATTTATTGAGAAAAATGTAAATCATGAAAAGAATTCAAATAATCTTTGGTTTTATGACTCCCTGAAATTTTCTATTAGGCAATATATAAAAAAGATTTAAAAATGCTTTTAATTTTTTTTCTGCTGTTCCAACAAAGTGTCAAAAAAAAAAACCCACAAAATATTTTATTACTGTACAAAACCCTATAGAAAAATAAGGGTTTTTTTGGCAAGATGCTATCCATTCTGTTTTAAAATTTTCATTGTATACATTTTTTGGTTTAATTTTTCATGGTTAACAAAATCAGTGAGAATCATTCCCATGATATTGTTCATTTCCCATGCATGTTAAAAAATGTAGGTTTAGCTAGAACTTTTTCTAAGCGTGAAATGCTGAATTCCAACTGGTTATGACAATATTTATTTAATTGTTTATATCTCCCTGTGTTCTATGATCTCATCAAACTTTATGTTTTTAAACATGATAAGTCCTTCATGTGTTAAAGTCAAAGCATAGTTGAAAAAGACTCAATCCAAGCAAATTTTACATCTTATAAATGTTCCCATGACCACGTACTTCTGTAGAAATTTTCATTTTCACAACAAATACATCTGACCTTCAAAAAGCTAAGACACATCACAACAAAAATCTTATTTTATATGTTTCCCTCAGAAACATAATGTTAAAATACTCTTGATACATTTAAATACTATTTAGTAATAATATTTAAACCAAATGGTTTTTGAATCTTTCAGCTCTACAATTAAATTGCAATCTATTTTATATCACTAAATTAATCCATTTTCCCTCAAAAATTATGCAGGTTTTTTTCATAGTACCACATATGAAGAGGACCTTTCTGTACCATTACATGAAAGATTATAATTTCTTACTAATTTATGTTCTCAGATTTTGGCTTTGTGTGAAGCTCAAAATATTTTAACAGCACTAAATATTGTAATGAAAAACACTTAATAGTTGGTGGCTTCATTTTATGAATTTTGATGACTTCTACTGCCTTGCACCCGTATTTCCTTCTCTCCTGTCTTTGCCAAAGTATGCTGTAATTAATATCTTCTAATCAGTAGAGTGCTATGCAGGCAGAGGAGTCTTCATAATATACAGACTTTAAGGCTGCCTGTAGTTAAACAATTAAACAATCTTCTTCCACTGAGGTCAGAAAGGTTGAAATTTTGGCTGAAAATATAAGGAATTCAGTCAGAACAGTCTGTTCACCTACTACATAGATTTTAGTCTGGAAGTTCTTGATAGACATATCCCTGAGAAAGGGATCAAACTTGATGTAAAATCGATCTCAAGACTCAAGGGACCGAGAAGGCACCATCTCTGACTATTTTCCTCTCTAATTATCATCAGTTTTACATTACTCAGATTTATTCATAATTTGAATATTTTTTAGGTTCAAAATTTGCATTATGAATATTTCTTCTTTTGGGGATTATTTTTCTTTTATTTTTTTTATATATTAAAGACTCTTTACTGTAGGACAGAAAAGCATATCCCCAGAAAAAAAAAAATTATGCATGTTATAAATTTTTATCTATTTCTGCATAATTTTGGTAAATATTTATCCTATATAGTGATATGCATAACTTGCCAAATGCCAGGAACCACCTTATCTAAGGACCAGCCTTCCATATTTTCCTTAGATGAGTGTTTGAATCTTAAGGGATTTGGTTGCCCATATGTTATCCTGGTGCTATTTATGATTGTTATAGTCCATGTGAGAAAATATTTTCCTGTCAAAATAAATAAATTAAACAATCCTGTGAAATCCTATTAATCTGGATGGACCACAGAGAGCACCAAAATCAATTTTTCATCTTAGAAATGCCTTAACAGAAAATAAGCTCTATAATAATGTTTATGAACTCAGGCCTACACCCAAAGACAGCACCACACATTTAGCATAACCTTTACTGTAAATTATGAATTGTAGAATCAAAGATCCATTTATGTTGGAAAAATTCCTGAAGAGGATTGAATCCCATCATTAACCCAAAAGCTGTAATAAAGTCCAGGCACACAACAATCACAGCCTTTCCTTCAGTTGTCTAGCTTAGCTTAAGTCTGCTCTTGATTATTATAAAGTTTAGGCTCTAGTTTTAAATTCATTTTAATGGGTTTAGATCAGAGTAAGGATGATCAGGTGACCATTAATACTGATTAGGATATTGTCCTGGTATGATAAAAATATATTTTTTTTTTATTTCTGCAGGCCCATAATGCACATGAACCATATTTCTAAGCTCTTTGGTAAATGCCTTGAACTCCACATCATGATTGCTCCTTTGTCACTATTGTAAAGTGAATGGAGAAACTCATCATATTTAAAAATAAATTGACTTTAAGCTGAAAGAGTTTTGCACTTGTGAGTGGCAGTCTCATAGGGGTTCTCAAATCTTGTGTAAGGGAAGCAATATGCAATACTTAAATCTTTCCAGTTATCTGATTTAGTTGAGCTAATTGTTGGAAATCAAATTTTTTGGCCTTTAACTTCCTCTATGTGCTGTTGTAGGGACTATTGTTGCCAAACAAAGGGATGAGAGTTTAATGTTTGAGCCAGAGGTAAAAATCTAGCATGATAGTCCTCAGGGGTACCATAAAAATTTTGTTGACCAAATCCCATGTAAAGTAAAATGTCAAATTACAGTTTGAAAAAGAAACTGAGAAACACTTAACAACGTCTACTATCTTGCCTTTTTTCATATTACTAGCCAGATTTGAGCTACAGATTAACTGCAAGATCTCAAAATACTTTATTTTATCCCTTATTTTTGCCTACTGCCACTCTTTTTCTACTTGCATCCCCACTGGTAGTTATCACTATGGGGCCCTCTTTCCATGTTTCATTCTCTTTGAGAGTGGCAATCGAAATAATTATGTTTTGAGAGAGGGACAGAGTTGTATTTTGTAGGTGACATTTTTCTGAAAGGAAAATATAGCAGTAGCAAAGTCCTGTCCTCATACAAGATTCATTAATCATAAGAAACCAGGTTTTGTCACATGTATCCATAAATATAATCATATGGTATATAAATAGAATTGTTTTTAAATAGAATAGCTGTCAAAGTCTTCATTCAGGCTTAATCAGCAGCTCTTTAAGAGAAAAGGCTGATTGAAAAGGAAAGTCAGCAGCAATTTAGAACAAGGGCCAATAGTACTTCAGTTTCATTCCTTTTAAGCTAGAGGAAGTCATTTGACACAGATGTCACTAAGAAGGGTAAAACATAAATACTAATATTTTGCAGACTTCACAGGAACAGAAAAAAAAAAAAAAAAGGATGTAGGTATATTATAATACTGGTGCAAAGTATATCATCCATGTGATTATCAAGGGGGTATTTATGCTCCAAGGAAAAGAAAATATGTTCTCTTTCAATCCCCCTCCACCAATAAATTGAAATGACAGAAAGAGGAAAACTGTATTTAAAAAAATACCTTCAAAATTAGAAAATGTAGAAAATTATTGTGATGGTGTAAGCAAATAAAAATACGTGTATATTCAATATATTGAAACTCAGTGTGTGTGTGTCTGTGTGTGTGTGTGTGATGCAGATGCAGGTGAAGTTTCATTGACTTTTATAAGGTAATCAGCAGCCCCTACCTAGTAGCAGTTTCAAAGGTTAATCTGCCTTTGTTTATACCTCTTTAGCTGATTTATCATTTTCAGAATTAAACTAGGGGCAAGACAAAACAGAAGTGCTGTGTTAGGTGTGAGTTTCTGGAGTCGCCTTCTTGCAGAACTGATTGAGCCCTGCTCAAGGACCAGATTAACAGGCCTGGGCAGCACTGGTGCCACAAAGGCTGCTGCAGGGTTTTATCAGCAGGTATCTTCCATAGATGTTGAGAAGCTACAGATCTTCTGGTATGGTTCAGAGATAAAAGCAGCTCTAATATTGCATCCTAGGTGAGGTACCAGTGGGGGTTGACTCCTGAATTTCTTACTGTAAGGACTTTGAGGGATGATTTCCATCACCAAATGAATTGGTCCTTCCATGCCAAAGCTCTGAAAACCACCAGATTTTCTTCTACCTATCAGAGGGAAAGAAATTGTCAGTCAGCCTAAGATTAATCTGTATGGTATGAATTTTTTCCTGCTTTTATGGATACTGGCTATGCACTCTAACTGATTTTTTTCCAATATTTCAATAAGAAATTCATAATTTCTTAATGATACTTGATGCTTATGTAATTAAAAAACATATTATAAAACACCCAGTCTTTAAGATCAGAATTTTTCTTAACAAATCAAAACCCATCTTCTATCAAAACCATCCATTTCATTGGTTTTAAAAGTTTGCACTTAATATTTTGAGCTTGACAAAACCTTGACTGAATTACAGGTTGAGTTCCACGGTAAGGTTGTTCACCTTCCTGTCAGAATAATGAGGTGGTTTGTTTCTGGTTTCTCAAGACTTTGATCCAGGTACCCAGGCCTTCCAGTGTCTATATTTTCAGAGGGTCTTTTTCGATGTCTTTGCCAGAATGTTGTCAAGTGCCTGGCAACTCTGGGATATGCCACCTATCAGACTCCTCATTTTCATGATTTTTGATTTCAATAATGCTTGTTGTCTTGGTACCCCAAATGGCCAGGTACAAAAAGTCTGCAAACTCTGAAAGCAGCCTAATGTATCATCCTGATAGCTATAAAGCCTTGAACATACATGAGGTAATGATAGCAATTGCCTTTATTGAGAATTTCCATAGTAAGCATACCAAGAATCTGAAATAAATTTAATTCATTTAGAAGATACTGTGCAGCTGAGAAAGCACATCTTCAGATTTTCCATACTCTCTTAACCATTTTATTTCAATTGTTGCAGAACTTTACATGTTTTGTAGAACATGTTGTAGAACTTTACATGTTAGAATAAAAGGAAAAAAAAAAACACCCTACTAAAATATTAAACTGAAAATATTGATTTACTATGCTTGAGGGAATTTCCTCCTTGACTACACTGACCTGTTTTCTTATTTGATTTCATTTTTTCCCTAACAATAAGGTGGGGATTTTCAATTTTCCTCACTTTTCCTTTGAAATTAAATTTTTTCACTTAGTTTTATATGATATAATTTTTTAAGTGTTGGGTAGATAAAGAAAATACAGTTTTCTTTCTCCCTCATTAATTGCTTTAGCTTTGTAATGCTATCAATCCTTCCCAAAGAACAAGGAGAAGAACAAACTTCTTTGTAAACGTACTCTGCCTCATTGCTGTGCTCCTAAAGACAGGAAAAAGATATATTAATCAAACTCAGAATAGGATGGTGCTTAAGAAATCAGAACCCAAGAGAAAAATATTTGTAGATAGAATAATTTTGGACTGTATTGGCATGTAACAAGCTTGAATCCTTATACTCCTCAATATTAGACTGACTCTGCTGATCAAACACTACATGTTGGGTACTGAAGCACTATTCCTGGGTGTTTTAAACTTTTATGGGTTCCTATTGCATGGCTGACACTGCCCTCTGAATGCTGGCTGTTCCATCAGGGATTACTCATCCTTCGTCTTTATGAGTTTTTCCTAATGTATTTTTTCTGTATGCCATGAAAACACCAAAAACAACATAATGGACAAATAAAAGCACAAGCTGATAGCTTTATACAGTTTAACACTGTGGCACAGCATGCACTGGTTAAGCCATACATAGACTTATTTTCAATATAGAAACACCTATGACTTTTCATTTCAGTGCTTTTGATGTTTTTCATAAATTGGGTATTATGTATGTACTATGGTGACTCTCTTTGTCACTACTTAGGGTGAGATTCATGTGATGAAATTTAGGCAGCTACTATCCATGCTAATCACTATAAATTCCCTTTAAAGTAAAAAAAAAGTACATCAAGTCAGTCACCCTCAGCATGTGATTGTCCCATATGTAGGTGTCTGTAATGCTGATGCTTAAAATTAGACAAGATAAATCCCAGCCTGGCTTTCTGTGTTAGGGAAAAGATTTACAAAATGAAATGGAAGCAGAATACACCAGAATACAGAAATGAGAATGCTCCAAACAAGAGATTTATCTGGGTATTTACATATACTCATTTTGAGCTTCCTACATCTGGCTTTCCTTTTTATACATATTCTGAGCAATAATAATATTCTAACCTGCAATAATAATGATAACAGTTTATCTTCCTTTGTGTCTTCAATATAATTTTAATCTCCTTTAATAAGATTGAAGTCTGTTCAGTTTCTGCTCCTAAGATAGCACCAAGATGTTGTTTATTTTCATATTTAAAGGAATTTTTACTGACCTATAAAGTATAAAAAGAAAATGCTGATATAATCTTTAAATTATTATTTTATAATCATAAAATCTTTTAGGTTTATAAAGCCCTTTAGGATCATTGAGTCCAACTGTTAACCCAGCATTGCCAAGCCTACTATTAAGCCATGTCTTAAACATAAACATGCCTTTCAAGTACCTCCAGGGATGTGGTTCCATCGCTGCCTTGGCAGCCTGTTCTAGTACTTTATGGCCCTTTCAGTGAAGTAAGTTTTCCTGATTTCTAGTCTAAACCTCCCCTGACACAGCTCAGAGCCTCTGCTGCTCCTCATGACATTTGTGCTCCAGACCCTTCACCAGCCCCATGGCCCTTCTCTGGACAGACTCCAGCCCACTCAAGAGGATCCCAGAACTGGACACAGGATTTGAGGTGTGGCCTCACCAGTGCCCAGTACAGGGGACAATCCCTGCCCTGGTCCTGCTGGCCACACCATTGCTGATCCAGGGGGGGATGCCATTGGCCTTCTTGGCCACCTGGGCACACACCAGCTCATGCTGCTGTTGTTAGCCAAAACCCCCAGGTCCTTTTCTGCTGGGCCACTTTCCAACTACTCTGACCCAGCCTGTTGCCCTGCATGGGGTTGCTGTGACCAAAAGATAGACCCAACACTTGCACATTTCACCCTCATTGGTCACAGCTGACCTCAGCCCATCAGCCATGTGCCATCACAACAATAAAAAGTTTACCTCTCTGCCTGTTTCTAGTACAATTTTCTTTCTTATGGTTCAGGTAACTCTTTTCCTTTCAATAATAAAACACCTTTCTCCTGCACTTTAATAGACAAATTTGGGAATAAATAAAATTGCTTTATTCATCTATCTTTTTCAGGAAGTCCCCGTTTAATATACAAAAGCAGATAGGGTTTGAACTTTCAGAGAGACTATCTGTGAAACTTACACCATTTCTGACTGAACATTCTGCAATGCATTAATGTCTACTTTGTCAGGTATCAGACACTGTGCAGATTGACAAACCATTTGGTGAGGCTAAAGTTACAGGCAAAACTAATATATTTCACTGCATCATACCTGGTAAAAGATAAAATGAGCTTTCAGTTAGAAAAAACCCCAAACTTTAGGCTTTAAATGCACCTGGCAACTTCTAAATCTGTGTATAGGATTATTTAGCTGTATTAAAAGTTACTGTATTATCCTAAACTCTGTTCTTATTTTCTTGGCTATTTTGATGCCACACTTATCTGTGTTCAGTTTCCTTTCATTTGCTTTCAGTAGGACCCTTACAGGTTCTCTCTGATTTTGTTGTCTTCCCAAGGTCTTAGTGTGTGGTTTGCTTGTCAACTACTAGGTCATGCAGACAGCATGCTTAGTTTCCAGGGAGACTTGTGGTGATATTTTAGTAAAGTGGAACACAGTTTATATGAGTTGACTTTAGATTTTAAGTTTCTTCTTGTTTTATGACAGCTGAGCAGATGATTCATGTCCCAAAAGTGATTATGCCTTCCATTAACTCCAAAGTGATCTGAAGTTTGGTGCCTCAAATATGAATATCTAGTGTGAGATTAAGCTCCAGATACTAAATTAGATGTCTCCATGTAAGCTAAGTATCAGCTCCAAAAAGCAAAGTGACTAATTGAATTGCCTTAAGGTGTTCGGAAAATCCATTTGGAGTTGTCAGAATTGACCAAGAGACAAAGAGAGATTCAGACTTTGCAGAGTGACAGTTGCATGCTGGATGGAACCATCTAAGGACAACACAATTGGCATCAGACATGAATTTTGTCATGAAATATAGTCAGTACCATCAAGAGGATAATTCAACTCAGTTTACAGAAGATATTTGTGGTGACAATCCCATAATAAATATACGTGCCTAATACCTTTGAGATTCATAATGATATGGTCTTGTCATTCCTGTGCCAGCTCCTTCTAGATGCCTGATATACTAGGGCATTATAAACCCACTGATGTGTGTGTAACTAAGTCCCACGCTGGACTATAGAATCAAGCCCCTAAAAGTAGGTGAATTAATCTTGCTTTCTAATCTCTTTCTTTCTCATTCTACTCTTAAAATGATACCAAGAGCAATGACGTTACTATGGTTTCTTAAATATGTTAAAATGTTGTTATAACTTCATTAAAATAATTTCATGAAATCTGTGCATGAAAGCTGTTTGTGCTGGCTGAGGAACCAATCCAGCAGTTGTAAAGTGCTTTGAAACCATTCAGTAATGAGCACTATAAAACTTCACAGTAATATCTTCTAATAGATTTTCCTTAATTACCCACTAAAACTGTAGAGTTAGATTTCCCCTGCCCCCCCCAAAAAAAAAAAATCATGCAAAATGAAATGTTTTAACTGATTTTGCTGTTTAAACACAAATTATGCTCAGTTCTCTCAGTCAAGAGAGAACTCCAAGGCCACTGAATTTGCTCTGTCCCTGCATTCCAGCAGTAATCAGTATAGCAGTTATCATGTGATGGAATCTGAAGAAATTCCTGTGACAATAAATCATAAGAAAGCAGCATTTTCAACTTACACTTAGTGGATGGACATGACGACATTTGTCTAGATGCAGGGAGAGATACATTAAGGGTAAGCCACATGAGATGTTTAAAGACTTTGGCAGGGCTATATTACACATGCACGGAAAAAAATAAAAAAAAAGAAATTCCAGAGCACTAAATAGAAAATCACATTTAAATTTGCCATTTAGCTGTCAAAATATGTCCTACTGATTGTGCTACCAGTCCACAGAATGCATATTTCATCCATATCATGCATGAAAAGCAAAATACTTTGAAATATATCACAGACCTACAGAACAAGCATATTTCCTCTGGAAGCAGATGAGTGCCATTTAACCAGAGCTCAGTTAATGACTTCTGTCATTGTGCAAATCAATGAAGCCTCTACAATGGTTCATTTTATTTATTTTCCCTTTTGAACATGAACAAGTATAATTGTATTCTTTAATTAAACCAATTTTAATTATATTTTCCTCGCTTAAATACGACATATTTGTACAATGATATACAGACCTAGGCACACAAATAATAGTAGAACAAACATTGTGTTCATTCCTCTGCTCCTTTTAGCTATCTTCCAAGAAAAGCCACTTTATTTGCTTGAGCTGCTGAAGGTCCTTCCATTCAGCAGTGAGCATTCATTTCAATAGAAAAATAACTGATAGTAATAATAACCCAAAGAAAAATTATACTTGCCAAGAGGAGATTTATTTCTGTATGAAGGAGTAAGGCATTACAGTTATAATACTGCCTATATAATGAATCCCAGGCACTTGGCCTAAGATTGTATGAAACCCCAAACAGCTAAAACAGCACAGCAAGGTCTTAATTCTAAAGTCCCTTCTTAACAGCATATTGTGACATAGAGAACAGCCTTGGGAACATCTACACCAAATGTCATGCAGCATCAGTTTTAATATTTTTCTTCTTTGCTTCCACTTACAAACATGTTTTATATCTTTAAGCAAACTGTGCTTTCCATGATGAAAGTAACTTTTTTTTTAATGTAGTCTTTCAAAATCTTGCCCTGCCCTGCTGATGTTAATTCTTAGAGCAATATAATCACAGTAAAGAATTTCTAGTCTCTTGTTTATTATTAGCATTTGAGGGTCTGTATATTATTTTTTTCTCTCTGGTTTGATTGAGTTTTTTCATAAATAAAGTTATGGTAAATCTGTTGGAAGTCTGGATGAAATGATAGCCTGTACCAAATGATTAACTATTACATTGATTTTCAAAGGAAAGAAAATACATGATGTTAATGGCATAGTGTTAAATTATTAAATATAATATAACTCATTTAGACAACTTGTTCTTACACTTCTCACTATCTTCCTGCCCTCCAAAGTGATATACTCCTTAGCTGTGAACAGCAGTGGTCTTCAAGGTGTGTTTCAAAGTCACTTGCCGTTATTGACTTTGCTTCTCTTTTTATAGAAAATGTTTTCACTTTAACCTTCATAAATGTAATGTGAATATTGAAAGAGACCCTGCCATGTAAAATTAAAAAAAAACCCAAAATGCTGAGAAAGCCCACCCCCCAGAAAAAAACCCAAACAAATAAACCAACACTAGTTCATTTTGTTCACCCTGTTATAGCTGTTGTTATGTTACCTGTGTTACTGGATTTATCAGATATTAAAATCTTATGTATATCTGATATTCATTGATCTAGAGAGATGGTAGTCCTGTTCTATATGTGCCACTGCTGCCTGATAAACCTCAAGCAGAACCTACAATGTGCATGATGTTTTTCCAAACTTGAAAGATTTGTAAAAATACAATTTAGAAAAGCCATGAGATACAAGCCAAGTGCCAAAATCATCAGAGGAAACATTAAAACTTGTACATATATTAATTACTTGAGCTTATCACCTTCAAACATACTGGGTTATTTTTTCCCTTTCTTTTCAACATATTTCTTTCAGCCATATTTAGGAGTTTTTTCCTTACTTTCATTTATTTTACATCCAATTTTTAAGTGTTTTTCAAATTAAGAGATTAAGATATACTGTGTGCTAACTTTAATATATGCTGAACATTTTAATTGCATTGAAATAGAGAGAAAGATTTTCATTATCATTTTTGTAATTATAATAATTGTAATTTAATAATTGTAATACCTTGGTTTGAATTTTGACTTGAGTTTAAGAACTCCAGTAACATAATTTAAATTCATCAAGCCCTTTCAATAATATATTCATTCCAAATGTTATTTTCTGTTACAAAATTATATTTGGAAAAAACTGTATGATACAAATATAAGCAACCCTAATGAAAACATGCAATAAAACCTGAATTTTACAGTGACTGAATGAATAGACAATGATTTATATATTCATGCTGAGCATGACTTGAGTTTTTACTTACAGCAACTATGATTCCTCTGTCTTACAATCTCCTCTGGCCAGACATTTCCCTAGACCACAAATCATTTGAGTTTATAGAAGCATTTTGGGGAAGGATTGCTACAAAATTATACTATTTTCCAGTTCTTCACCAAATCTTCACTTTCTATTATAATTTGAAACAGAATACTGGACTAGGCAGAATTTTGACCTTACCAAGAAAGGCCATTTATGGGACATCAAAAGACTATCTTATATCCCTGAAGTGAAATTCATTTTCAAATTATTTTAAGTATAATATTAACTGAGAGCATTGTGGCACTATCTGTCCTGCAGTTTTCTATATCTCACATTAACAAAATATGACCTCTTCTCACAGCATTGTCAAGTGTTCATCCATTCACTCCTGGGAAAGAATATTACTACCTAGAGTTACATCCTCAATCTGTGCAAATTGTCATGGCTCATGAAATTAGTGCAACTATAGTAATTTATACCTGCTGAGCATCTGGTCCCTGGAGAGTACTGGGGAAAAAAATAAAAAATGTTAAAAATCTTCATTGATATCTCATATCTAATTTAGATTCTCATTTAGACCTTCTTGGCCAACTTCTCTTCCAGTGCTAGTTCCCTGAAATTAATGGAGTTATGCCAGCAGGGAATTTGACCTGCTATTTTTGGACCAGAAATTTTTATTTTCCAGGAGAACAGAACATACTCCTCACCACTGAAGCAGCACTGGGAGACTTTTGAATTTACAGCAAATTTCAGGCAGAACAAAATAACCTGGTGATAAAGGCATTACTGGTTATTGTTCAAACTTAATTATAGGGCAGAGCAGTTGCTCAGCTTTCCTGTTTCATGATGAAAGTGACATGTTTCAGACAGGGAAAACTTCCAAGCTAGCTCTTTCAACAAGCAGAAGATTTTACCAGGGGTTTTGTTCTAATTCTGAGAATAGAACAAATTAAAGGATGTCAAAAGCCAGCTACCTCTGGCATTCTTCACACATGCTAGAGACTGCTACTCTCCTGTGATATTTGTCAGGGTTTCCATTGAGATACAAGCATTTATTTAATTCGCAGAACAGAAGTTCTCTAAAGATAGTGTTGAGTGCATGAAACAAGCCTGGTAAAACAAAGCCAGACATCAGCACTGGTCATCAAAGGACAAGACATAGTAGGTGCCACTGAGACAAGTTATTTATATAACTTGAAGTTTCTTAGAAGCTCACAGCAAGATGTTAGAGAGACCTTGCATGAGTAAAATGCCATTTACATGGAATTTTAAGACTTAAATCAAGGGAGAAGGCCTTTGTAGTCACAGATCTAACTGCAAGTTATTTGTGCTTCTGGCTTCAAATGAATTTTATTAATCATAATTTATGTTCATGTTGCAGGCATTTCCTCATGATTTCTTAATACAGTTATCGCCTTCTGCTGAACATTAATATCTAGTTAAACTCTTGTGAATGCATGCTAGATCTACAATACCTCTTTTTCCCAGCTGTGTAGCTGTGATAGAGGGATTTTAGTGTTATATTTAGGCAGGCCATGACAGGGTCTGAATTGCTGTGATATACTGATTTCTTGTATATTGCCAATGAAAAATGAATTTAAGGCAATTGTCAATGTGTGTGTGTGAAAAGTATTTCCACCTTTCTCAGGAATAATATGAAAATAATTTTCCTTTTAAAATTTTTAAAGAATGGGAAGAATGTCTTCCTTCCTATTCTTTTCCTCACTTTCTGCTATGGAAAACCTCCACTGACCTAGCCATCAAGACTGAAAAGCAAAACCACAGCAGTTGAGTGAAAAATGACTGCAAGGCTGAAACTTGTTTATTTTGCAAAAAATATCCTGCTGCTAGCTTTCTTTGTACAAGTTTAAAAGAAATAATTAATTCAGAGACACAGCTTGTTGTGGCTCAGCTCACCAGTCAGCTGGTTCTGATACTTTTGAGTCTTTGTTCTGTTGTTGATAAATAACATTAATCACTTTTGATTTGTCAAATTATTTCAAGACTGAGGAAATCTTGAAACATTATTTCTTTCAGACCATCTATTTCTCTTCATGTGATTTTCCAATACATCCGGTTTTCAAGAGCTTTTTACAGTCTTCACACTATTTCAGTATCATATCTCAAATGTGAGAGAGAGCTGCCAGATCCTCCTGAGGAGCCCCTGAGAGGTTCATCAGGACACTGATGAGGGTTCCCTAGGCTTTTGTCTGTCCCCTGAGTGTCTCTTTCAGTAGTACTGGAGGGAAAAAATATTAATATAATGAAAGATATTGAAAGGTTGATAAGGAATTCTTCATATTCACCATTTAAATTGGAATGTTATTAAAATTTAAGAAGAATAAATCAAATGAAGTTACTTGCTGGATGCTGCGTAATTAAATTATGCAGCTGGGTAGATAGGTTCAATATGCATTAGAAAATTTTTGGAAGATAGATCCACCAGAGACTATTAAATTTGATGATCTAAGTGCAAACTTTGTCACAGAAACTCACAAACTGCTGCAGGCTGGAGAAATATGCTGAAAAAAATAATCCATCTGCCTATGTTTTTCTTATCTTTTTATGGGAATATTACAACTCACTGCTGTTGATCATCTGATTTATTTTATTTTTAGCTAAAAAGATCAGAATGTAATCTGAGTCAAACACTAAAAACATACATTTTAAGAACTGAGTGTTCCCCTTATTTCAAGAGGAAAACAAAAAAAAATTAATTCATACTGAATATTGTTACATTGCAAAAAATATCAGTAAGGATGGAAAAGATATTAAAAAAATTACTTTTAGTGATTCATGATTAAATTTTAATATGAATTTGGACTTCAGATGCACAAGCCTGTCTTCTGTTTATCAAGATTTATAATTTACTCCCAAATATTAAGTATTAAAAAAAATTATTTAATGCCAAGCTCTCTTCCTAAATATATTTCTAATTTTTCAAAATTGCATTGCTTCATCATAATAAACTATTACTACACATCTTTACAGTATTTTTTTTATGTCAAACCCTTTACTGGTTTAATAGAATATTACTTACAAGAAGAATAAAATGGTAATTATATGTCTTTAGTTTAACCTGAAAACCTACAGAGGAGGAGCAGAAAAACACAAATGCTTGACACAGAGAAGTGGAGAGAATCTATTTAAAGAAACTTAATGAATACTGGATGCATCACAAAATCTTGTAAGGAGGTCAATTATTGCAACACTGAAAATATATTGCAAAACTTTAACTCAGGCTAAAAGTGTAAGGACAGTTTGGATGAAGGAAATGATAAATTATGTACATCCTGAGCACAGCAAACAGAGAAAAATCCAACCTAATTTCCCAATATCCCTTGCAAATAGTGGTAATTTAATTGCAGTTGATTTTGGTAAGAAATATGCATATATATATATATATGTCTTTGTGTGTGTGTGTGTGTGTGTGTGTGTGTTCTGACTTAACACATTATATTAAAAATATTTGTTCATAATACTTCAGTTCTTATTGATAGCATAAAAAGAGAAGAGAAGAAAAAGTAGAAGTAGAAAATGAGAGGTAAAAAAGTCTTAATTTCTCAGTGACACATAATATTTAGCCATTATAAACAAAAATCCAAGCTGAAGAAATTATTATCATAATTTGCTTGCTTATGTAAAATATATAGTTGTCTGCTTTTTTAGAGAAGAATGACACAGTAACAATAGATAATATTTGGTCTGGTATTTTAATAATCGTATTTAGCTTAAACTAGTTTGTTTTCCCATCACAGAAGTAGGATTTTGTTCGGTGGTGGTTTTGCATGGAGTTGCATTTAATTATTGAGTTGTTTTTGTAAACTAAGCAAATAAAATATTGTGGCATACTGTTTGAGAGGGAGGGTTATAGAATTTCTGACCCTCCATGTCACATCCATTTTGTATATTCAGTGTGTACTAAATAAGCAAGAAATATGCTTTGACTGGAATAGTGGACAACTAATATGTTGTCTCTTACCTATGTTCACAAGCTAGCTTTAATTCCCTGGTAATGCCCCACTTTCAAAGGAGACTAGCAATTATCTTCGACCCTGAAAGTCTGACCTACTCTAGTGCAACACAGTGAATCGTGTCTTAAACCATTACCCAAGAGACCAGTAAAAACTGGTCATCTACCACAAATGACCTTTAGCTAAATCCATAGAAGACTGCAGTGGAAATTCTGGGAAATTTTTTAAAGTAATTGTTTAAGGTAGGATTATCTTCCAGAGGCAGAATAGGATATGAATAAGGTATATCTATTTTTGTTTAAAATAAAATACTGCCATCAGTGTATTTTTTAATTTATGTTTATTGTGAATGCGAAGTTCTTTTCACACTGCACAGCCAGGCAGCTGGCAGAGACCCACAGGTTAACTTAAAAAGCACATTACTGTTCTGATATTATTGATGATGCTGTCAATGCTTTAGGTAGGTTAAAAAGAGGAATTGCAACTTGTTCCTGGGCCAGTCTCACAGCAGTCTTGTCTCCTCTGGAAAGAAGAAGATCAGTTATTAAAATCTCAAAAGGCTTCATTTGCACTGTGGCAAAAACAAATTAAAGAAAAAAAAAAAAAAAACCAGAACTACCTATGACTTATACATCTTCTTATTTTTGTCAGGACCAAGTAAAGGACATGATCCAAAACTGAAAATTCCTTGAGAATACCTTTAGTGATTAAAATTAATGCAAGAACAGCATAGGTTTAAAGAAATCACATAATTGTTACATGAAACTCTTACTCTCATGAGTGCAGAAACTGAACTACAAATGCAAATTATTCCCGACCTTTGAGTGATAGGTGTGGGATTTTCAGAAACAAACCTGAGAACTATACCATGAACCTGTGGATGTGAGAGCCAGTTGGACTTTTATCATTCATTCCCATCATGGTTTTTTGGTCACAAAGGAATTTTTTGCACTAGATTTTGGCCTGGAAGAAATAGACTTTTCATTGGAAAGTATTAAATGTTGCGGGAGAGGAAGGATAGCAACAGGGAAAAAAAATCAGGGCTGCAGAGGAAGCCAGAAAAAGAGACTAGGAGAATAGAAGAAAACGGAAAATGAGGAGGAAATTATGACAAATCTGCTCATTCAAGTTCAAAGGTATGAGTTCAGAGAGGTGTAGAATTTTACTGTAATGAAGTAAAGAAATGGAAAGGCAGAGAAGAAAACTGACTCAATAAATCATCAAAGTATTGGTTCCCTGGTTGATGACAGTGACTCTAAAATAAATATTAAAAAATCAAATGAGCAGTTAGTTCATCTCCTGTGAAAGCAGGTGGCTCCTGGAGCGAGAGGGCAAAGATATTATCAAGAGTGTTTGGCAGAGGTGAGATGGGAAGGTCCTTTCACATGTCTGCACCAAGGTATACAAAGGTATACAAAGCAATGGAAAAGAGATTCTGCTATTGATGAATTCTTTCAACATTAGAAGGAGAGATACTGGGGAGATGAATTGTTTCTTGGCATTGTAGTCCTGTTGGCACAAGCTTTCTGAAAACATGCTGGTTTTATACTTGCAGGCAGTGCCTTTAACCTGTGGATTTCTCCAGAGGTGATTTCAAGATTGGAAGATGAAATAAAATATGTTTTATCATCAGTTTTTTTGTCAATCTTTTGGATTCAGTTATTTACATCATAATTTTTTTATATAGGAAAAGAAAAAATCTGGAAAATTCCAAGATAAATAAAAAAATATTGCTAAAAACTAAGTGTAGCTCCTAAATACAATCCATGAACTACTTTGCTGCCTCATATTTAAATTTCAAATTCTTAATGTCAGGGGAATTAATGGCTAAAGATATCATAAGGTGTAAGTTGAATACATTATAGATGTAAGAGGATTATTCTGATCAACCAGATGGAAATGCATATTTCATCACACTACTACAGCTTTAACTCTGGCCCAAAATAAACAACGTTTTTTCACCAGTGATTTCAGTATGTAAACAAAACATAGCATAAAGCCCTGCTGAAAAAGAAACAGTTTTGGCTGAGATTTTTAAAAAGAAGTTAGTGGCGCTGAACCACTCTGTGACTCCCTGAGCTTTGTAAATTCCTTCCTAAGACCCTAATCTTTGTACACAGCTAAAATGTCTAAGAGGTAGCTCTGAAATGTATCAGTTCATAACACTTCTTTTCTCTTAAAATCTCTAGGCACTCTTCAGCTGAGCCTGACAGTTTGTACAAACTGATATAGCATTACACTTTTGCTTTTGCCTGCTGAGGTAGGCCTAACATTTGAATGTGTAAGGCATACAAAAAGTTCCCTGAATGAGGACTGAGGTTGTCTTTCTGGTTGCTCAAGGTAGCCCTAATTAAATTTTATTAATTATGCCTGATTCTCTACTGTTATTCTGTTTTCTAAATAGTAATTTGCTTTATCTTTAGTAAAATGATAGAACATAAAAATATAAAGGAAAATACATTTTAAAGAAAAGTTAGAACAGCTTCAGATAACTACTTAGTTAATATATGATCTTACAAAAATACATGTTGTTAAGGCTTGAAGAGTCATTTCATAATGGATAAAATAAACTTTGTACCACCCTTTATTAAGTCCATATAGCTATCATCAGGCTCATAAGAAAATTGATAGAAACTTGTTTGGACTTTTTTCCCCAATGCCACTGTCTTCTGCATATTCCTGTCTGTTTAACCAATCCAAGACCCATGAGTCATCGGGATGAATATTATGATTTTCAAAAAGAATTTTTATTAAAAAAAAAGAAAAAAGTGAAAAGAAAAAAGTGAAGAATCAATCTGTATTGAAGACCTTCTCACATCTACCTTTTCAACAATTGGAATTTGTTTACTGTCTTTTCCGTTGTCAGTAAAAGGAGCCTCACTCGCACTGTGTGCATTTAGCGACTCTGAAGTCACTTTAAATGCCAGCATCTCAGAGCTGTTCTCTTACTTCCAGACTTAGTCACAAAGTTTTGCAAGAGAATTCAGAAACAGGAATAGACTATCTTCTTCCTAATTTAATGAAGTGGCATCATTCAACTGTTCTGGTTGAAAGTCAGGCCATCAAAACTGGGGGTATAAAGTTAGTCATCTGACATGGGGCTATTGAACAGATTTGGGGAAATCTCTGCTTGCATTTGTCAACAGCTTTTTGATTATCCAACTGTAACAAAGTCATTGCACTGTTGATGCTACTGCTTCCTGCTTCCTGTGGGGTTTTGAAACTTCCTACAGAAAATAAGAGAGGAAAGTGTGTTGAAGTTACTCTTCTGTCTCTTCTAGAAAAGAACATGCAATTTACTATAATGAAGGAATAATATTCTGCACATGGTGATCTAATTAACAACCTAGAAAAATTCTTTTCCAAGACTTCATAAACATGTGGGTGAGGATAAGAATGAGAGGGGGAAGACAAAAGTTAGTTCTTGGATTAACATTCAGAAAGGTAACAATTTTTTGCAGCACTAAAGTAATTATTATATGTGATGTTAAAGACAGTGGCTGGTATTAATAAGCTATATTTTAATATACAGTAATAATGACTTAAGTTCTTGCAGCCAGCTGAACTGATGACTATATACAAACTCACTTTTCTTAGGAAAACTACCATCGTTGTGGATGAGATAAATGGTTTGTCTAATGCAGTAACATTCCTACTGTCATGACCACTGGCAGCTAAGTTCAGAGGCAAGTACCAAACCACCACAGCATACAGCTTCAGATTTCTAGGTCAGGACATATATCAAGGAGATTCACTGCTATCTTGAAGATAAGGCTGCTGTCCTTTAATTTTTGTGCACTTTTGGGGTGCAAATGCACTTTTTTTCTCCTTTTTCAGAATTAGGTAACCCCAAGAGACACTTCATGGCAGGTAGTGTTACACTCTGCTCCATAAACTGAACAACTCTGAAGGAATTTGGAGAAACACATGTTAACTGGTTGCTGATACTGCTGGTCAGTTAGGTTCCCAGCCAGTAGCCAAGAGTTATATCATAACTTTCTATACATTAACTTTTCAAGTGGAACTGGTAATCATGAAAATCCATGTAATTTGTTTTGCTGTCAATCATAGGTGCCCTTGTGGTATAAGACAGCTGTGCTGTGCAACATAGACAGGGACTGTCCTTAAACACCAGCCTCTACATTTTAGAATTTTTCCTCTGTGCTGAAAAACAAAGGCTGTAGGTTTCCATCAGGCAAGAGAAATAAAAAAAAAGTCTACTTCTTAGGAAGTCTTCAATTTCAGAAAAAAATTCAACCCCTGTACAGACCAAATTAGTTTATGAATTATTTAATCCAACAGATTCCCATTGGTGTAAACACTCATCCCTCCACAAAACAAATCTCTAGCTAGTTTTCTCCATCTTTTACTTTACCTTGTTTTTCAATACTTAATTTGTTACCATTTTGTGCATTTACTCCCAGACATGCTAAAATGTTTTAGTGCTATGAATTGAGAAGAGGGAACCAGAGGAGTGTTTGGAGATCCTTTCTCTCACTCTACAAGACTGAAAAATTCTTCTACAAGAAATGGAACAATAGGGATTTTTAAGCTGTTTTTCCCATTTATTTGTATCAACTTTCTGTTTCACAGACATCCTTTACAGGGAAGGGAAGAGGGGTGAAGTGTAAGGAGGCGGAGAAACTGGGAGATTTTTGATGATTAGCTGGGATGAGACAGGAAAGAGGGGTGGTTATTATGAGATGAATCATACCCCAAGGGCTTCAGAAGGCTTCATGTGTGTTTCGAATACTCCTGGGCTGTAATTATCTCAGGATAGGTAAAAGAGGTATTTTTAGAAATGTCAATTTTCTTGATTTATTGGAATTTAAGAGCTCAGGCAGAAGACTCAGAAAATGGGAATTTGTGGCCCTGTAAAGGTTGCGACTCCAGCCATTTTGCAGTAATAACCTGAGGGAAGGAAGGCCAGTGGACCTTTTGAGACATTGATTTATGCCTAGTAAGTAGCTCTTATTTCCTTTCCTCCTTTTTTTTTTTTTTTTTTGGTGGTTTCCTCATTTGCTTTTCTGCAACTAACTTAATCCTTAGCACTTGTCTCCAGTGCATCACTTTCAGGGATCCCCAGTGTCTTTTTAGCTGTGGCTCTATATTCCCCTGTGGCCAAATCTCTTCAGACTGCTTCAAAGCAAGTTTGTACTTTTGATCAAATCCCCTTATGTATCTTTTCCATCTGTTTGTTTGTCACGTGCATCCTTTGTGGCTTCAACATCCCTGAAACAACTGCTTCCTTGACCATTTTTATGTTTGGTAGGGGGATGGAGGTGACTTTGTATAGAAATCAAACAGCCAAGGACAGGCAGTGGAATCTCAGCAGAGAGACTGGAACCTGGGCAGGTCCCCAACACCTCTCTGTTGTGCACAGATTTCATTGCACTTGTGCCCTCAGTCTGTCCTGCTCCTAAAAACAGCCTGGGACTTGACATTTATTACATGATGTATTTGCTGAATTTCCATTTATGTTCTGAAAAAAACCCAAAACACTTATAAAGTGTTGGAATTACAGACTAAAATAACATTTTTTCTGTCCAGTACATTACGCAGTTGCTGTGTAACCATGTGCTGTAGAAAAGAGGTTTCTCTCTGTTCATAGTTATTAACAGCAAGTTCCAGAGCAGACAAGAATATATAGCATTACTCATTTGTTTCAGGTGCAATTAAGTTATTGTTCTCTCTGGGTTCCCTACTGAGTATTTATTCACAGTATGATGTTGAGCAAATAACTCAGGGCCTATGTTCAACAAATGTTTTGGTGCCTTTACTTTAGTGGTTTAACACAGCCAGCCACTCAGCCCCACTCAGCTTCTCGCTCACCCTCCCCATGTGGGATGGGGGAGAGAAGAAGGAATTGCAAAAGTGAGAAAAGTCATGGGTTGAGAAAGAAAGTTTAGCAGGAAAATCAAAATCTGTGCATGCAAACAGAGCAAAACAAGGAATCATTCACCTCTCTCCATGGGCAGGCAAGTCTTCAGGCATCACCAGAAAAGCAAGGCTACATCCTGTGTAATGGTGACTTGTGAAGACAAATCCATCACTATGAATGTCCCCTAGTCCTCCTTTCCCATGAGCATGACACCACATGGTCTGAGCATGACAGCCTGTGCTCTGGGATGTTCTTTGGGTCAGCTGGGGTCAGCTGTCCCAGCTCTGTCCCCTCCCAGCTCCTCGTGCACCCCCAGCCCCCTCGCTGGTGGACTGAGGTTGAGGAGCAGCAAAGGCCTTGGCTCTGTGTGTGAGCACTGCTCAGCAGTAGCAAAACCATCCCTGTGTTACCAGGAGTTTCCAGCAAACTGGAAAACACAGCCCCACACCAGCTACTATGAAGAAAATTAACACTGTCCTAGAGAAAACCAGCACACTTACCAAGGACAGTCCAATTATGTCACATTTCTAGGTTTTGCTGACGTCATAATCCCTGTGAAGTTGAAGAATATACCATCTTTTGAATGTTTTTTCAGCATAAGACACTGGAGTTTTTCTGGATATATCTTACTAACACAGGTCAGCTGCCTTTCAATTTACCAGGAAAAATCAGAGGGTTATATTAGTTAATGCTGTCATACCAGTACTGAAGTTTGCATATTGATGTTTAAACATTTTTCTTTAATCTTTTAATCCTACCCTTCTCCAAATCCTTTTTGTTAGCAATGTAAACAATAAGCCATTCTTTTTAAAAAATAGTTATTACTCTGATGAAAAATATGCATAAAAGTGTCATATGTCTCTCTTAGAACTTAAGAATTGACTTTTTTCCTTTATTTTAAATTCTTGTGGTCAGAGTCAAGGCTAAAATAGGTGCTGTAGGGCATATAGCAGCTGCAGTATTTTGGAATTCACTGTCTCATATGTCAGTGTTTAGCTTCAGTAGGTGACTAAGTACCAGATAGTCACTTGCTCACTCACAGAGAATTGGAAAGAAAGGAAAACTCATGGCTTGAGAGAAGAGTTTAATAACTGAAGTAAAGTAGTAGTAGTAGCAGTAGTAGTAGTAGTAGTGTAGTAGTAGTAACAGTAATAATAATTCAGCAATAGGATCATAATTAATAATAGGTAGTAAAAATAACAATGATAATGAAAAGGAGGCCCAAGAGAAACAAGTGATGTGCAATACCATGCTTATTATCCACTGGCTTATTTCCAGTTCATCCCCCACCAGTGAACAGTGGCTTCTGGCCAACTTCTCCCAGTTTGTATACTGAGCATGACATTCTATGGTATGGAATATCCCTTTAGCCAATTTAGGTCAGCTGTTCTGGCCATGTTCCTTCCTGGTTTCTTGTGTACCTTCTCACAGGCAGAGCATGGGACACCAAAAAGTTCTCGACTTAGAGTAAGCACCACATCAGCAACTGAAATATCAGTGGGTTACCAACATTATTCTCATACTAAATTCAAACGCCCCAGAATTATCATCTAAGACGAAATTTAACTCTAGCCCAGCCAAAACCAGACACCAAGGGAGAAAACATTATCTCTTTAGATAGAATAATTCCATCTTTTAAAATTTTTTCTTTATGGTTTGGCTGTTGTAATCCAATGTTTAATGTTGAACAAATCCCACTTCATTATACTAATATATTTCTGCATACTGTTTTGATAAAAGAGCGTGTGTGATCTGTTTTCTTCAGCCAGCAACCCACTGTTGCTTTAAGTAGAAGATAAAAATGTTTGAGCATTAATTACTGACGTGCTGCTCAGCAGAGCAGCTGAAGGCAATAATGTGCTGTACCCCTCTGCTGATATTTAAATAGCTCCTGGGAAACCACTTCAATGTCGTTTGCAAGTTTGCCAAGCAGACCTTTATTGATCAGAATGTCAATTACAGTATCTCATATGCTTGCATTAAGTACCCTGTCCAAGCAAGTGTGGCAGAATGAAGGCTATCATGGCTGATATTAACCTGTCAGTCCATGAATTTGCAGCTCCTCGAGAACAGGAAGAGAATAATTTCAAAGATAAAAAGTCACCAAAGTTTTTGCACACAGCAGCTATATGTCATGTTCTGATGTTCAAGCTCATGCCACTATTTTCCTTTCAAGAATAACAGAATTTCTCAAGCCTCATTAATGAAATCTACAGGCCAGTCTCATGCGTGAATAAAAAAGTTAACTTGTGGAGCTCAGAAACTGAGTATGAATTAAAAGCTCTTGAAGACAAAATCTGATACTGAACTTTAAAAAACAGAGAAAAACATACATTCTGGCATAAAACCTCAAATTCCAAACCAGTCTCCTCTAAAGAGATGCTACCAATTTTTATTTATATTTCTAAATGTAAATACTTCTAAACGGTTTAACGACACAGTACTTCTCAGGATCTGAATCTTTCCCTCAAAAATGAATAAATGAAAATTAATCTAACAAGTTTAGCAAGTGCATCTCATGCATCTGATTAAATTTTTTAGTTAATTTTGACTTACTCTTATTACCTAGCTCAAATTCACTAAATAATCATAAGCAGGCCTATCAATCACACCTGCTCTGAATGGATTACATGGGAGGAGCCCTCTTGAGACAACAACTTTAGAGCTTTCAGTGACTTACAAAAATAACTATTTGTTTGTCAGATTAAATATTCATTAAATCAGAAATTAACTATCTTTTAAAATATTTTGTATGAGCTTATACATTTGGATGTATAAGCACCTCTCCAATATTCCATGTCCTTCTCACACAATATGTCCAGAGTAAGGTTTCAAAACCCCTTTCACAGAATTGATATTGAAAAAATAACATTTTATCTCAGAATGTAGAAGCAATTTTTTCAGGTATTTTAGTGCAGATGAGTCACCACCTTTTCTATTGTATGTATTCTGTACAGTGTCCAAAGCAGAGAAAACCTCCATACCCCTACTACAATGAAGATGCTACAGAGGGGAGGAAGAGAGAATATTAACTTGTGGTTTCTGCTCTAATGTGTATATTTTAGCTTCTGTAGAGAGAGTGGATAGCTGACTCAAGCATACTCTTCTCTAAGGGAAAAGAAAGGGTTACCTTTAGACATTTACAGTTGCTAAGAAATTTTCATTTCTATTCTAAGAAAAGCTTCATTTCAGTAAAGTGCATTAGGCTTTGAGAAAAAAAAAACCTGTGGTGTTGATTGAATAGGATGTATAAGAAATTCTGCTTGAAGTGACTGACAATGTCTGCTGCATTAAACCATTCAAAAAACATTTTATAGTGTCAATGCTAAAAAAGGAAATCTCAACAGCCCTTTTGTAGAAGCAAGAATGAGGTGATGTAAAGAGTGCAACTTGTGCAACCACGAAATTGCCTTTGTCTCCTTGCTCTTTTTTTGCTCTTGAGTTTAAAAGCCTGGGACGCGTTCAATGAAAGATTTCTCCTGTTTTGTAAAAAAGGAGTAAGGACTTATAGGAGTAGGATATATTTATAGGAGAGGGAAAAAAGGAACCAAGCCCCAACAAACCAAAAAAAAGGCAAAAAAAAAAAACCCAAAAAAACAACAACAACAATAAAAAAACCAAAACCCAACAAAACGCCCTCCCATTTTTCATAAAAAATAAGAACAGCATGATATCACAAGTCCATAACTACATCCCTGGCCACACTCCGCAATACTGGGCTTTATTTTCCAATATTTTCAGCATATTTCCACACTTGTACTCTTCTCTGCATCCTTTTTGGGAGGCAACTTGTGCTGTATGGGTACATATATTAGAATATAGATAATGGACATCTATTAGAGGCATTCTCAAGGTGACTTGTGATTCTCGTAGACATGTTCCAGATCCTGCTTGGTTTTATCACAGCACTTACAAAAGGTCAGTACCATTATTGGAAGTAATGCTTCACTTATGATTTCATGCACCATCTCCTCAAAACTGCTCCATATTCCTTCTTTTAAGGGATCTGTTAAGATGGCTTTGGTAATAGTGACATAGTGGTTTTCTGGGTCACCTTGAACTAGCCACTTAAAACCTTCCTAAACTTGGAGAAACCATAAAAATGCTTCTGTATTTTAGAGGGCTAATGTGGATGAATAAATCAAAGGCCTTCAGTGAATGTTTAATAGTCATGTGTCACAGTAATGTCGCTGCTTTTAAGGAAATGGGTGGATGCTTGTGATTTATATCTTTTAAAATACTAAAAACCTTTTCAAAGGTTTGGAAATGAAGAGGCTTTATTTACTTTGTTTTTTTTCTTCTGTACAGTTACTATCTTGTAAGGCCATTAGGAAGATAGATCAGAGGGTTGGTACTAGACAATCTTCAAGGTCCCTTCCAATCCAAACCATTCTACTATATGATTCATTAATGTTTGTTGGACTGAGATACCATGGTGATGAGCACCAGAGGAGCACCACTGAAATAATTTTCTTCCACTGTCCAGGCTTTGGATAATGGCATTAATTAGAGTAAGGAAAGTTTATTGTATTGAAACTGAATAGTTGGGTTTTTTTACAATTATAAACCACACGGTGAGTGGGAGCAGGGCAGGGGAAGTGGAAAATGTCCTGTTCTGGAAAAGAATTCAGTACTATTGGAGAAGCATTGGAATGTCTATATGTCTGGTTTTCTTTGTTCTCTATTTATACATGTGTCGAGAAAGGATTCATTATTTCAATCTTTACTGTCATCATAAATGTCCACACAAAACCACCTAATTATATAAATTTTTTTATATAGATTATATAACATTTTCCTCCATGCACATGTGTTCCTTGTTATTCTACCCAAAGTTCTTCAATATTAGTAGAGAAGTCAATTGACTAGAGAAGGAAATCGAAAATTTGTAAATCAGAACACATCTGGATCTGCCCTGATGAAGTGGAAACCTCTGAGTTGTCAGCTCCAGACACACCAGGTCATGGGTAACTTTGCATAATTCTGATCCAGATAAAGATGTATACCAGAAGAATATTTTCACCATTACTAACACATAGTTAAGCACACAGATAAAGAATCTTATAGGACATGTATGCTTGCTTGTATACATGAGAATGTAGATTTACACACATACATCATATGCAATGACTTTCATGTGTGTGAATGTGCGTTCACTCATTCATCAAATAAAAGCTGAATTTCTGTCATATTTCTAAAACACTTTACTGTTGAATGTTTTTCTGAATGAAAAATGAAAATCAGTTCTATCCATGAAAATAATTATCCATAGCTTCTAACAGAAATGTTTACTTATAGCCAGGAATTTTTTCCAATAAATATTTTGCGAATTAGCTTAATTCAGATTTTCTTGTTTACCCCAGGAGTGCACTCTTAATCTACATGCAGGTTGCTCAAGTCCACAGTTGCACCATAAAAGGGTTATATTTGTGTGGGCAAGTGAATGAGAGGCTTCTTTCTAAATCTGAAACCATACTTGGGGCACAAAACTACCAGTAAGTGGCATCTAGTTTAGATATGTGGCCAGTACTGTTTTCAGCTGGTTAGGGTTAATTTTCTGCTTAGCAGCTGGTACAGTCCTGCATGTTCAAAACATTTCAAAATTATTGTTTCTATTTCAAAATTATATCTCTCAGAATCTGTAAGCAAACCATGCACTATGCTGGACAAGCCTGTATGAAAAGAGATTATAGGAAGGTATAAACAATAGTAATTTGTGTTTTATAAAATGGCTAGCTGACGACCTGGTTTTTAAGATCTGTGTCTTATTCCAAAAGTTATTACTTATTCTACAAGAAAACTGAACTCCTTTCTGCCAGCCTTGCCTCACCTATTTTAGGAACCCTGGGAGGTTTCTACAGTGCAAAGTGCATGGAATATACGTGATCTGGAGAACAGCTTTTTTCGTCATCTGTAGCTGAACTGCCAAAATCCCTAATCTGTTCTGAAAACCTGTCACACTGTCTGACCTAAAAAGTTCAGTATCTCATTAATAACCTTCAGAGCTGTTCAATCTCCTCTGCAATATGTGTGTTAATGATGGATGAAGAACCCAAAGAAGCAACTACAGCATCAGAGAAGGAAATAAACAGGCTGGCATCGCCCTTACAGCATGTGATTGATTTAAAACATGTGCAGGAGCTGAGTAAAGGGTCTGCAGAGGTTTGACTACAGTTGCCAAGGCAATTGGTACTGCGAGAAAAGGTCAGAGGACTTAGACATAGTTAGATTGCTCAGAGATGTCTGATGGTGTCAGTTTTATTTAAAATAAATAAATATTTGAGTTTCAAGGGATGTATCAGTCCACCATCAAGAAGACAGATGACTAGGATTTTATTTGGTAATGGTTGTTGCTCTCGGAAGCCCTCTACATGGATATTCATTGTACCAGGAGCAAACAGAGACTAAACCTGCATATTTTCCTAATCTAAGAACAGAGTTGCAGGACTTGAAAAAACAGCACTCATGCCATGATATCTCTGCTTTTTGTCATGTCTTCATTTGATGTTCTGGCAGAGAGCAGGATGTCTGTTCCTCTGTTTTTTGTGACTTATATTTGGTAGGAACAGACTCATATTTTGCTCACCTCTAGCTTACTATGACATTACTTCTATAAAATCTGTTTAAATTTGGCATCTAAACACAAATTTACCTTGTAATAACTTCTCTATTTATGCTTGCCATTGTTTACCATAAACATCACAAACAGCTGCACAGAAAAAAAATCACCTTGTTAAATATTTTGCTGTTGTTTTAAAGGAAAAGCAAACTTCCATTTTTCTGGAGTTTTTATAAAACCAACCACTGTATAGAAAGTAAATGTTCAAATCTGAAATATTTTCATTGGGGGAAAATTATTTCTGTTTAAAACAATTGCCTAAATTCCTCATGAAACTAAAGCTCTTTTACCACAAATCAGTCTTTCTTTAGGCTACTGTGAAATAAATGTGTGAAAACTTTGTCACTTGGGAAGAGAAGATTTCAAGCCAAGGCTGCATGGAAAATAAGTTTTGATGTCTGACATCTTGGAATCAGACACATAACATTTAAGGAATCACATCTTATGTTCTCTCATAATGGAACACCCCAGGAGTTAAAAACCTGCCCCACAGCATAGGTTCTTCTCTGTGTTTCAAGGTTTTTCAGAGTTAAGGCTTTCTTTTCTTCTGGTGAAACCGACACTGGCTCTACTAAGTAATCTGGTGATTTTCTAGCTGACAGCAGCCTTCTAGTTTCTGCCATGTAGTTGGTTTATTTTCTTCCTCAACTAGTGTGTTTCTTAAAAGCACTTCTCTTTGTGAAAGGTGCTTACAGAAAATAGTAAATGAGTGATTTACCACAGAAATCTTTACAAATTAATTGTGAAGCAGTCAAGGTGATTCAGTTAAAAGACAAGTGTTGGTGTTTTCCCAACAAAATACAAACACCAGCAACGAAATGTCAGAAGTTCTTATTTACCTGAAAATTTCTAGAGTTTCTTATTTCATGTTTGGAATATATTTTCTCTGGACAAAAGTGGTTTTAAGACATGGATGCTGATAACACTTTGACATCCTCACTAGTCTCACATTTAGCTATGATCAAAGTATTCCAGATACTTTTGCAAATAGTTATTGAACTTTGAAATTGTAGAACTTTGGAGCATGTCGTCCCAGATTACCCTTCCATCACCTTCATGGATGTCTTATCCTATTGAAGAAGAAATCAGGTACAGAGGAAGTTCTAAACATCAGAAATTTATGTACCTATCTTCTGAAAAGAGATAAAGAATAGTCAGACTAAAATGAGGTGATATTTAGTATTCCAGAAACTATAGAATTGCCTAGCAGCCAAGAACATGCTTAACTAGTGGTCTGCAATAATACTAAGTTTTTCTAATCTTTTTCTAACTTAGCAACACTGGTGTCAGCTTGAAAGTATTGATAGTAATGCAGGATCTTTTTAGAAGACTTTCAGAGTGATAATAAATGAACTCCAGTAACAGGGAATTTGACTCAAAAAATTTCATGTGGATTATGTTGCTTGCATTTCTTAAAGTAACTGGGATTTGATGTGGTATTGTGAGTTGCTGAAGGCTTACATTTTCAAATGTATGAGATAGCCCCAAGAGCTCCAGCCTTTCTTCATAGGTGTCACTCAAGGCTGATGTTTCAACAGCAAGAATATCTTTTTGGATATCCCTTACTGTGTGTACTCATAATCCCAGAGGGATATAATGATCTCCATGCAAATAATTTTTGTCCTGCAGAGAAGAACTGAGCAGACTGAGGTAGTTCAAGTTTAATATTGTTTAATAACTCATCTCAGGACTGATAAACAAAACTTGCCCTAGGAAAACTATTATCAGAAGCTTGCTCTCATAGGTGAGTTTGGAGCCCTGAGACATTCATGTCTGAATAATGACAATTCCTCTGATATCTCTCCCACATGTAGTTACAATATACAGATATGTATTTAGCTTGTTGATGTTCAAGATACTTAGAATAAGGAAACGTTCTTGGAAACAAAAAGGAATACAGTTAAGTGGTAAACCAAAAGGAAAACACTTAAATTACACACCAAAAAGGGCATCAGAAAGCACATAATCAAAATATTCATTTACAATAATGCTGAAATTTGTTTATGATTTTCAAGACATTCTCCCACTTCCTAAGGGATAACATAACAGACTTTTTCTGAAAACTGATACATACCTTCAAAAAATTGCAAAAGTAACATCCTGAATTCCACAAATTAATCTGTTCCATTGAAACATGTAATTTCAGTAAAAGCCAGTGTTATGTGTAGTAGATATAGTTCACGCCATTTATAGTATGATATATGTGATATTGAATATCTGTTGGAGTATACACGTTTGTATTAGGAGTCCTCCCACCCTCGCAGGAGAAACCTGGTGTGTGTTGAAACCCGATTTACAAGTAAAAGGATGTGGCTCGGCCAGGAGATGGGCCGTGTCTGAAGAGATACGGAGACCCCAGGCACTGATCACCGCGTGAACGACCCGAGATGGAGATCATGGAAATCCTCGGGCAGATACATGTGAATGCAGCCTTCCCGTAAATGTCATCAGGGGATTCAACAACTCCAGACACTGAATTGTTCTTCCTCATCACCAAGAAAATCCTATTAACCTATGGACTCTGAATGGAAAAAAAGACTGACTGCCGAAATCTTGGCCTCAGGCGGAATTTTCCCTATAAAAACTGCTTGTGCCAGGATGGAGGTGTGGGCATAGAGGAAACCTCTGCTGAGGCTGACCTCGTTGTTGCACACCCAGAGCCGACCCCGGGCTCGGCTCTGTTCTTTCCTTGTGGCTGGCTAGATAGAATTTGATCATAAAATAAATATTTTATGTTTTTCATTTTTAATTTGGCTGGACAAATTTTCATTTATAACACCAGTTTATCTGCTTTCAATGCCCAAATTGTCTTGTTTGCTTCAGTGCAGTTTTGTCTCATTCATAACAGATGCATATGGTTTCTTTTCTTTTGCTTGTTTGATATGCTCTAAGTACTTGAAGATATGAGTATTTCATATTTGGTTTTTTGATGGTCTTCAGTATTTCAACCTTATGGTTGCTGTCATCTTCAAGAATGTGCAAGCATAAGTACACACAAGCTAAAAAGCATTTCACTGCAACGAAAGATAAATTCAGTAAATAGATAACAAGAACTTTACAGTATATGTTTTGAATTCACAAATAAAAGTCAATAAAAAGCATTACTCTATATTACTCTAAAACTTGATGATTTTCAGCATTGTTCATACAGGATAATATTTATTGTAATACAGCTCTAAAAGCATTATTGAATAAGGGGATGTCAGTTCAAGAAAAGGTTTCAGAGAAACAAGGTGCTTTGTTTCAATGAAACAAACCCTTAAACTCATCATTAAAGTCTCCATGTAGAAAAAAAGTCTGTTATTCAACAGAAAACATTAGATGGTTATATGAAATTTAGCATCTGTTTTTTTTAATAAGATAAGTGATTTAGAGGAAAATCCCCCTGTCCTATTCTCTTCTATGCTGCCTTTTTTTTTTCCCTTTGGATAAGTACTTTTCTCAAAGGACATTATTCACAAAATGTGAAACATAATGTATTGAAAAACTGTAATTTTTACATATTTCAGGGGAGGTTGTAATCAGAACTGCACAGGACACATATTTCAATATGGAATTTCAATGCCTATAGATTTCTGCATACTGTTCAGTAGTTAAAAAATTGCTTCTACTTTACTTCTCTGTAGCAATTCTATCTATTCCATGTTGTAGAGATTTTGACTCCTAGCAGCTCTTCATGGAATCTGCTTTATGCATCTCAAGCAGCAAATAGAACTTTTATGTATCAAGATCATCTGGAAGATCTCCCATCTGGTGCACAGTTGTGAATAATCTGAAAATCACCACAGAAATATTTTTCACAATCTAACCAACAAAGGAAGGAATCAAAAAAATTAATATTAAATTTCTTATGAAAAAAGAGAGAACACACTACTCACACATGATTTACTGATCTTAAACATAAAAGCTCAGGAAGTGATCCCTGGAAGAATTCAAGACCAGGTCAAGTCCTGAGCAACCTTCTCTGGTGGAAGGTGTCCCTGCCCATGCCAGGGGCATTGGAATGAGATTGTCTTAATGTCCCTTCCAGCCCAAACGATTCTATGATCCCTTAGGCTAAAGCCTCATTCTTCTAAAGGAGTAAATTGCACACAATGTGGTGTTTAGCACTCCTTTGGGTGCAGCAGCTACCGGGGCTTCAAGATGTCTCTAGTCATGACTGCGACCATTTTCCTGTGGAACATTTTGGATGCAAGTCATAATCTCCCAGTTTTCCTTCATTTCCTAATGTAATTCTTTGCACAAATATTTACCATCCTGTTTCCTTGAACTGTGACCATTAAGCTTTGCAGTTCAGGTTGACTGAACATCAACCAAGTGTCTTTCATGTTTGACATACCACTGTTTATTTTTTTTTTGTACTATCCATCACTTAATCAGAAATATTTTTATATTGTCATCTAAATCAAGACTAGGAATATTAAATAGCAGTGGAACAGGAGTGCTATTATTGGGTGACCTTGTGTAATGAGTTCTTCTTGCACAAAATTAACAATTGCATTTTGCAATCTGTTAGTGAAGCAGATTTAATCCCTCTATCATAGGACTTAAGCTATCCATCTTGCATAAAATTTAACTTTTAATCACAGTGCCATGTGACACTATGTTAATTTTTAATATAAATGAAATTATACTGCACCTACCAGCACTGTAATTTTTATTTTATTTTTTTCTAAAGTTTGTCTATAGTCTCTCTTCCAGAATCTAAGTGCTTCAGATTTGCAGCTATTTTTGAATATTATATATTCACTATAACTATTCAATACATAATATTTGAATATTATTCCATCATAAATGGAACTGCTGGATGTAAATGAGCCATGCCAAATAACTTGGAAAATGCTTTCATAGTTGCTATTTCAGGTGCTTTAATCCAACCCTAAATTATTTTGCTAATTTACTGTGAATGACGGCCTATAGATAATATGTCACCATTTGTAGACCCTAATCTTTTACAAATCTCTGGTTTAGGTTTCTCAAAAAAAATTGAAACTAAATATAATGCCCTTTAAAAGAGTAAATGGCAAACAAGTGTATTCTGTATCATTTCCTCCAAGATTTATTTTGAAAAATGTGTTTCAGATTAATCCCTCTTTCTGTTAGCATCATGGTAATTGGAATAAGTATACAGTACTTTCTCCAAATATATTTTGCTCCTCTCTCTTTTCTGTCTCTTCTCACTCTTTTCTTTTTCAGGTTTTATTAGTAATATCAGCATCTTATCTATGTTTGTAACCTATCCATGGGGACCTGCGGTTGTTCCACTCACACATTCTCAGTGATTCAATATGATTTTTTTCTCGTTCTCCTCATGGTTTAACATACCAGCCAATACTAAAAACCTGTTTGCCAATATTAAACCATTGTCCTTACATGGGTGCCTTCAAAACTGCCTGCTAGTTATTTCTTCTCATTTGAGTATTGCAGCATTTACAGAAGGTCAGAGGAGGAACATATTATTTTTCTTAATTCTGGAAGAATCAGCTACATTATTTCCATGTTGAGTTTGCAAAGACTGAATTTTGAAGATGATAATGTATTGATTATATACAGAATCATAGAATCACAATGGTTTGGATTGGAAGGGATCTTAAAGGTCATCACATTCCAAAACCCCTGCCATGGGCAGGAGCATTTTCCAGTAGACCAGGTTGCTCCAGCCTGGACTTGAACACTTTCAGGGATGAGGCCTCCACATCTTCTCTGGGCAAACTGTTCCAGTCCCTCACCACCTTCACAGTCAAGAATTCATTCCTATTATACAACCTAAATCTGCTCTCTTTCTGTCTGAAGCCATTTTCCCTGGTCTTGTCACTTGAAGGGCCTGATCAAAAGTCCCTTTCCAGCATTCTTGGGTCTCCCTTACATACTAGAATGGGGTCTAACATGCCACTGTAGCATTCTTGTCTCCAGGCTGAACACCTACAAGTCTCTCAGCCTGTCACCATAGCGGAGGTGCTCCAGCACTCTGAGCATCCCCATGGTCTCCTCTGGACTCACTCCAACAGATCCATAAAAGTCAACTTGAAGTTCTCAAAATATGAAGTCTTTTACCTGTATAGAAATTATTTCCAGACACACCAAAACTATTTGTGTAAAACGTTGCAGATGTCACAGAGTGATGCAACTCAATTTTGAGGAACATGTAGAGACTTGATCTGCCTAGAAATATAAGTTCAGAGCCTGTAAAGGTCACAGAATACTGTGCCATTTCACCCACTTTTGCACCTCTGCAAAGATCATTCCTTCTAATAAGAAGATTCTTCATAGCCATGTGTCCTTGTAAAGTCACAGATGCTTCTCCACCATAATTGATAAGTCAGCAGGACCCTCCAGTCTGAATCCTGCATGAATCCAGTGAGAGAATTTCTAGAAAAGTTAACATCAGATGTATTTCAAAGGGGCAGTCTGGGAGCAGATTTCTGACATGGAGTCAAGGTAAATTCACTTTAACACATTATTGGAGTAGCCCATCTTGAAGGTTCATTAAATTGGTTTTCCTTCTATTAACTGTTATAACTAGGAAATGGCAGATGAGAATGAAACTTCATCTCATTACAATTTAAAAAGTTAAATCCCTTCTGTCTCTAATGCTGAGAAATATGCATTATTTTATATTAATCACGCAATTGGATTTTAAGTTAACAACTTCAGAATATGTCCTTTTGTCTGTATCTCATCCATGATTGCCCACTTTTCAAGTGTTAAAACCATTACTGGCTTGGGTGATCAAACAGAAAGGGAAGAAGCTTTTTCTGCAAAGCAGTCAATCCCAAAGCGAGTGTACCATACTAAGTTGAGTGAGAAAACAAAACAACAACAACAACAAAAAACCCACTAAAAACATAACAAGTGTAACAAACTTTGTAACCTTCTTCATCATCAAGTATTTTGAACTATATTTAGATATAGGCTACAAGGCTTTTCCCCTTTCCCCCTTTTCAGAAAAAATTCACAAGGAAATGAATAAGAATGTTGCAGAAATATTCATGGTTAACTACAATAGTGCACTGCCAGTGCAGAAATGCTTTTGAAAAATACACTTCTAAGTTGCAATATGAGCTTGATCAGAGGAACAGGGAGAAGTGCGATTGTCTAAGTAAAATAGTAAAGGTGGATCATAAGAATGGAAAATACCAGATGAATATCCTTCTAATTGCCAACTCCAGAGACCTGAACACAGCACCCTGGAGTATGCCTGTGAATATTTCTGAGGCACTATTAGGCCCCTGCAAAACATGGCTTCGGCAGAGCCCATGAATCCTTCTTTCGACTGTGCCCAGGTGAAGAGGAAAGGACATGGTAACAATAAGAATTTTCTACTTCATGGACCAACTGAGAATTTTGGTATCAATTTGAAAGTGAAACATTTAGAACAATAGAAAAAAATGATACTTCATTGTCCCAGATTTCAACTGCAAAAATGCAAATGTTCTCTCGGCTGTATATAGCTAACTGAGGGCTAAAGATGTCAATGAGGCATTTTTGGCTCATCTCACTGTGCAAGGCCTTGCAAGGGGAACAGAGGCTGGATTGTGCAGAGCTCCTCAGTATTGTGAAAGTTGTGTTAACAGTTTGTGAAAGGTGTCAGAATTCAAAACGGAGACTGGGAATTGTCTCTGGTTCATACTACCTCCTGATACATACTTCAGGTTCATTTCGAAGAGTGCTGCCTGGACCTGTCCAGAAACATGCTTAAAATCATTCTGACAATTCCATAGCATAAATAATTGAAATCTGGTTCCTGGGAATATGTCTTGGTGCTTTTTAATTTATTGTTATAGATTCAGCTTCTGTCACTCATATTATGAACTCTCTGGGACAAAAAACATCCTCGTCTTGCTACTTCTCTATACTGAATATAATAGAGATGGATCTTATGTTGATCCGCAGGGTGCTTCCCATAATGTACATGAGTAATGATAATTATGATGGATTAAGAGAGAAAAAAACCCCTTGTTCTACTGTGAAAAATAACTAGTTGAGATGTTCAATTAATTTTTTGAAAAATCCTTTTTGTTTAAGAAATTCACTGGTAGTATTGGGGCTCACATTTCAGAGATATTTTTTGCTTCTTTTTTTAAGCAGTGTGATTTATGTTTCTATGGTGGACTAAAAGAAGTACTGCCATACAGCTTTTCATATAAGTTATTTTGAGTCTGACCAAAATTAATAACAGAAATTCAGAATAATGCTGATTCCCACAATGCTTATAAAAATGTTTTGTTAAGCAGAAGACTGTGATATGAGGCTGTAATATCATTGGTTTATATCTGATTGGGAAATATCTAATGCGTTGATTAACAATCACCAGAAAGATATTTTATACTTTCAAGATTATGAAAAGGACTACCTTTCAATTTACTGCTCATCTAACCTTTTACTAGTAATGCTGTGTGGAACAGATAATCACATAATTTACTAAGAAGGTTGCAATTGCCCTGGAATTTTTTTTTTATGCCAGTAACATCATGCTTTGACACCAGGAAGGTCATGCCAATTCGTACAAGTTCATTTGGCTCCTAACTCATTCAGTTTTAACAAATACCTGTGCTGAGGAAACCAAGACAGAGATTGCAGCTATCACAGTTTACCACTGTTTTATACTTATTTAATTATCTCTGTATATATGAGGTGTAGCCTTGATGACAAAGCCCAAGGATATTTTTCTTATTTAATGGTACTTCTCATTCTTAAATATTTTTATTTAAAGACTGCATAGTTTTCTTGCTTCATTTTCTTTCTGATATCCATATGCATTTTTTAAAATTTCTGTACTTAATTTAAGGTGTCTGCTACCCTGTCAGAGTAAAAAAAGCTTTCCCTCCACATTACAAATTATTTTATTGGCAAAAGATGTGTGGTGTTAGACAAATAGCCACAGTTTCTTTCTTTTTCATTCTGCAAAATGAAGAAAGGAATTTTCTTTTATTCGACAGAAGTGTAAGGAAGGCTGATTCTTTGGATTGGTCTGGAGATACTATCTGAAGGTTTACACAGAAACCAGTGAGAAGTACTTGGTGTTCACACTTTCTGTAAGAGGGGTGTTTGAAAACTTATAGAAGTTAGAAAGTAGTTTAGAAAATTAGAAATAAAAGCACTTTCAGTACACTGTGTATATTTAGCATTTCATTACTATTTACTAACCTGTTTTTTAATGTGCCTTTACAAATCAGACTTTACCAAAAATTGTACAAAATTTTCCTGAAAAATCTGACAGAACTTTCAAATTATTTCATTACACGTCACACTACCTGTAATAAAAGAGCAGGGCCACTAGGCTTTGCAAAAAGTAAATATTTTTTATGGCATTCTCTTCTCTGCACTTTGATATTATTGAGAGAAGAGCAAATAGATGAAATAGAAGTCCACAAGCTGGATTTCAGCAAGCTGAGGATATATATCAGTGTTATCACTAAGATTCTCACCAACCACATGCACATTTGTAGAGGTAGTTTGGTGATAGCCACTGGACAGTCCCCACTGCAGGACCACTTGCTCCATTAGAAAAAGGAGCCTCAGAGCTCATTCTTCTGCTGTATTGCATTGTGTGTGCCAGCAGTGGGAATTTCTGATGGGCTCATGCTGAGACTCACGGCTCTTCCAGCCAACAAACCAAAGACTTAAGCACACCAGCTGTGCTTCACAAGCCAGTGCAGAACATCAATAAAGGACATTTCTTCTTTCTCTGTGGATGTTGCCACTGAACTGTACCCATTTCCCATTCACCTAATTAAACTAATACTTCTTGTTAACAGGATGTTAAAAAAAACAAAACAACAACAAAAAAAACCAAACAAACAAAAAAACAACAAACAAACAAAAACAAACAAACAAACAAAACCAAAACCCAACCCCAAACTCTTATATGTTCATATCAGCTTGGCCACATAGTCAAAATATATCTAGACTCCTATGCATCTTCTAATGTTCTTTGATTACCATAGGCTCCAAAATTTCAGCCCCTAATGCTACAATCACACCTTTCAGAGGGACAATGTTTTGCAAATGCTTCATCCTACAGCTTGAAACAATCACATCCCTGACAAAGACCCTCCTAAAAAACCCTGAAATTTAGCATTTTTGGAAGAGATGATACCTAGCAGGGAGGGATGTTGTAAAGTTCTAGTATGTTATATATCTATAAATGTAATTATTCATTTCATTATATTTAGTATCAAAGCTATGATTATTCAGTCTCAAGCTTCTCTTTACAAATTAACTTTCATTCTCCTTTGAGGATTAGAACTAAGAGATCAGAAATCAATTTTGTAGAAAATTATCTCTCATTGGCTACTGGCTGCTACCATCATTGTAGATTGACCATGGCATTCTTTTTATTGTCTGCTTTATTATGCTGTTTTGTGCATATAATTTCCTCACAGAATGAAGTCACTTAGAATTTTCTCACAGATTTTGTTGTTGCTGCTGTTTATAGAAAACATGACTAATCTACTATATATTTTTTTCTATATATCTTCTTTGGATGAGATGTTGACTGTGAAATGGTTCACAGTTCAGAATCACACAGTCAGGAAAGGCCAGGCAAGGATTTGAGTGTATATTTGATACCTCTGACATGAGAGTCCACACCACTCGAATCAAGATTATTTTTGTATGTCTGCTGCCAGCCCTTAATGGTTTAGATTTTATTCCAAACCCAGATTAACTGGCTACAGGAATCATTGTTTAAACTATTTCCCACTCAGTTCTGCTTACAAACAGCTTCTCAGAAGCATTTATCTTGCTTATTAAAAAAGCTAGAAGTTAATTTTTCTGCTAAATCCTTTGTATAGAATTAATTATTTTGCTGAATTAGGATCTCAATAACAAAAAATATTTGAAACACAAATGAAGAAATGTCAAGTACATAAGGAAATAAAAATATTTATAAATTTAAAATTATATAAGTAGCTTAAAGTACTTTTGCCAGTTAATCAACCAGCTGAGATAGACAGAAGCAATATTGACTGTAGAGTCCCATAATTACTCTTTAAAGCTTCTGTTACACTTTTTAAGTTCAGTTTATTTGTTTTTAAATTTCTTTCTTTCAGCTATCTCCTATTTTTGAAGTGTGATATTAGTAATATTGGCTGACATCACAACTTGTTCAAGATAAGAATTACCTGGTGTTGCAGAAAGTGAGTTAATCTGTAGCAGAATAATTCCTCAGCTACCCATTTCAAAGTTCACTTGAATGCAAAATGTTTAATACTACTGTTGATTCTTGGTTTGAGTGTGAACATTTCTGTCCTGACAAGATGTTCATGAAATGAAGTTTCTGGCTTAAAGAATGAGAGATATTTTTCTTCAAATCAATGAAAGAAATAAAAAATTAGAAGGAAAACTGTGATAGAGAGAAAGTAATTTGACCAGAGTGCCACACAAGATTAATCAGAATTAATGCATGGTGACATAAACTCTCCTTAGGCCATCCATTTCATCATAACTCTGCTGAGCCTTAGAATCACAGAATCATTAACATGTTGTGTGCAAAGTCTACAAACCCTCATAGCAATGGCAGCAAGAAGTGTTTCCAGAAGTGGTCAGAGGTGATTTAGTCTCTCTGCTCTAACATTCCAAATATTCCATTATTAAGTGAAATTATGTCCTAATAATTTAGGCCTAATGCATAATTTCAGTTTTACTGCAGAAAGCATTTACAGCTGGACTCTACCAGAGGTAATTCCATACATATTTTAGAAATGTATAATCTTTTTGAGGGTTTATTTTTTGTCTCAAACTAAGAGATGGTTGTAGAAGCAAGCCAGATAATTTTAAATATAGGAACATTTACACATTAAACACTTTCGGAGCATGTTTTTCTTAAAAAGTTCTTCAGTTATGATTTGTAAATCTTCAGAATAAATCTGCAGGACTGTGTTTTATTTTACAGACTTTAATTTTAAAGACCAAATTTCATTTAAATAATTTCTAAAACATTTGACTCATTCCAAAATGGATTTAAAAATCCTCAGCTGCCATTTTTTGCCTTCTCAAATTTAGACAAATTCAATGAGAGTTCTACAAATCAAATTAAAAATCCAAAATAGAAAGATTTCAGCTACCCCATCTTATTTAACTCTTGAGCTATATTTGGTTTAGGCTATAAATGTACCCTTATATCCTGTCACAATAATCATGTTTACAAAGCCTCCTGTCATATTTAAATCTGTTATGATTTATAAGTCCTTTTGAAGTTTTATGTCTCTGATTTTCACCCAAAGGGAAGATCTAGTAAAGAGTTCTGAGTTCATTGTGTGTTCTACCAGATGGCACAATTCATGTGACTGCATCAGCTGTGGTAAATTCTAACAGTGAGCTTTAAGACAGCCCAAGTATCTCAAAATGTGCCTTACCACACGGCTCAAAATTGAGTGTCCATGCTTCAATGTTTTGGCTAGGAGCAGTACAGAAGAAGACAAAATACATTATTTTTCAATATATTCCAAGCAATAAGTATATTTCTGTTGCTCTTGAATTTAATTCCATTAACCTGCAAGAATGGATAAGGAGTTAAATGCAGGATTTTCCTCTAAGAGTTAGAGTGAAATTTGGACACAAAATTTAAAAAAAATTACTTCCATTCTTCCTTAATTAAATAAGAATAATCACAGCGAAATTATTTGCTTTTCAGGCTAAGGTTTGTCTGTTTTCTAATCAATGTAAACTGCTTTAAGACAGTACAAAGAAAAAGAGTAAACTATCTGCAGTGCAGAGCAGATCAGAAGGTCTAGTTGGTCTTAGAAAACTTAGGAACAATGTGATGCATTTTGAAGTCCTATTTAATCTGCTTGCACAATCTTTATGTCTAGGTATATTTTTGTCTATTTTTATACATTGGTATCTATATTTATGCATCTGCCGGTGTCTACAGTTTCTGTTTTGTATTACAATAAAATTCCCATGTTGCTTGTGTCTTACTGAACTCATTTGTGCAACAGATATTACAGATGCTTCATGTCTCTTTGTAAATTGAGGTAAAGCTAAAGGGGATTGAGTCAACCTCAAGTATTAAACAGCTTCTAGTTGTAAGCAGCGAACAGCCCAAAGGGACTAAACTGACCACAGTCCTCCAGATTGGATGAGCCCATGGAGTATATGAGCGATAGAGCATCATGAAATCATAATGAATAGAGAAATGTGTGTATAAAATAGCTAAATCTAGGTGATTTTACTCAATAGACAAGTTAAAGAAAAACAGATGTGCCATTGCAAAAACTCAGTACCATAGAAACCTGTGTCAGTATTTAGTGTTGAAAAAATGTTTTAAAAGCAATTAAATTCATAAGAAAAGGAATCTTCCCAGATCCAACAAACAAAAGATAGCACTAGCTCAAAAACTCTGCTAGCTATATGTTATTCGAAGCACTAGGGAACTATACTGTGAAAATACCATCATGTATGTGTCTTATTCTCAGATTCTTTTGCAGTGACTTACCATTCCACACAGTAAAACAGAATTCACAAACATATAAACTTCTGCTCTTGTTTTGAAAGGACAGCTCTCACTTCCCTCACATCATTCTTCTAGTGTCTTGGAGCTCTGCATGACACACCAAGTATACATAAGTAGTTCTATTTTTTTTAATATATTTATATCCTAGGGTCTCTTCTAAGGCGAATGTTCGTTGTTCAGTATTCAGAGCTTAACAAACAGTGAACAAACCTGTGTAGGGTAGCAATAAGTATTTCACATGATACTTTAAGCATTTCAAGCTTTTCAGAAGTTTTGAGGATTTTGAAATTTCATTCCCTCTTCTCTTATGTTGAAGAGGTGAGTAGTCAGGCTAAATGGGCAGTACTAACACAGCATTCTTCTGAGACAAGGAATAAAGTAGATCCAGTTATCCCTGTCAAGCATCACCAGGGCTGGAAGTTTGCATTCAGAAATTCTAGTTTTACATATTTGAGAACTATAGAAGCATTGAGTTGATTATCTCAGCTGGAGGCTTTGTGAGGTTCACAACTGAACCTAGAACACAATTTTCAAATCCAAATTTTCTTCTCTGACTCACAGAACAGGGACTATACATTACTCCAGAACTGATTTTTGCCCATTTTTGTGTTCCTGCTATGGGGTGCAACTTAACAAAAGTATCATTTTTCAGTCCATTAGTGTTCCATATCTTTTTTTATTCAATTCTACATTCAATAAAGGTGTTTCTTGCATTAAAAGAGGGGACGATGTGAAGATAACTGCTTCTATTTAACACAGCTGAAACAGACTTATTCCCTGACCTGCTCAACCTGACACTTCTGCAGGCTCTGGTACTGTCAGCAGACATCTCTACATCACTCTGTCTGGCAGTTTTCACTTTATAGCATAGGTGTTAAGTAGTTAAACCCTTAAAGAACCCCACCATTGCAAGTAAAATGGGAAGAAGTTCTACTAGAATAAGGAAATTTTTCTACAGAAGAATATATGATTTGAGAAAATAAGATTTCTCCCGGGCCAAAGCTACTAAACAAGTTAAATGAGAATTCAGAAATACTTTAAATTACATGCTCGGTCTATAGGAAATGGGATTGCAACTTCTGAAAATGTTTATTTGGCTGTGACTGCAGTTTTCATCTCAGGGACACTAATTTTCTAATTAGAAAGCTTTTAAAATGTTTTCTTTGATTTTCTAGGCTAACTAGTCCATTTCCATAGTAGGAAATTTTCTCAAGGCAATCCTAATGAGGCTGCTGCTGAAGCAGAGACAATCTTTTCTTTAGGAGACCTTTTGGTTAAAAGAATCCTCTGCTCTGTTGAGTGTCTGATTACACCCAGATTAGATAAAGCCAATTAAGCGCTTACTACTTAGCAAAATTAATATCTAACTAGTTATGTACATGGGAGCTATTAGAGGAAGTCAAAGGGTGACTTCAATAAGCATCTATGAGTACTTCTATAGCAAATCAAAACTGATGTATCCAATTCTGATATTAAATAGGGTAAAATAGGGGGAAAAATATCACTATAACTCTGCTAACTACATTCATATTTGCCATCTGATTTATTAAATTTAGCCTTGAGAAAAACTTAAAAGAATCATATTTATTTATTTCCATCTGTTGTCTGTATACATTCTGTCTTTGTTCAAAATTTTGCAACTAAATGTGGCTAATACCTAAGACAACAGAAATTTAATTGTTTTCAAATTTGTTCATGTTTTTTAAGTTTACATCAGTCCTAATTATTGCACAACTATTGTTATATCAGCATGACAATCCCTTATATTACATTACTAATAAAACCAAGAAATCCAAATTTTTTCATTTATCTACATCATTATAGTTATTACTCCTCTATTATCTCAGTCAAAAACATTGAGATAGTCCTTGAAGATAATATTATAATATGAATACAATTATACATTCACAGTTTTCTCATTCATTCCAAGCAGATTTTATAGACCTAGATTTCCTAAACTAGGTTAAAGTTCTATTTGCACAGAAGATAAGGTACTATGTGAGCTATAGGTTTGTGTCATCATAAAAATTACCCTCAGAAAAATATGACTAGGAAGTAAATAACTTATTCTCCTCCTATAATTTTTTGGAAAACAACGTTTTCATGAGACTTCATCCAAACTCTTTAGCAATATTCATGTTTTCTTGGTAGCTGTGTGCCTCCCTTTCTGCTTGAACTTATGAGGTCGAAGTATAAAAGAAAATTTCAGTGTTTTCCGAGGTGTCCACAAAGTTTCTACAGAAATCATGTAGCTCTTATTTTCTCTTTTTCTTCCTTTGGCATGCATTATGATGTCTGTTTTCATATAAAGATTTCCAGACCTCATCCATCAGTTGTAAAGGCTGTCATGATTTTACATCTTACCTTCGCACAATTGATTGAACCCTCATTTCTCTTGCTCACTTGAGAAACAAAAGTCTCTGCAGAGACCTCTCTCTTTGCTGTACTGGGATCTTCCAAGGATATTTGTGCAAATAATTTCGAAGTCATTTCAGTCTCCAAGGATAAGGGAGATTATGAGAAGCAGAACAAAAAAACCAAAGGAAAAAAAAAAGAAAAAACCAAAGGTAGTGATTAAGTAGTTTTTAAGCCTTATCACTGAAAGGATATGATTAGGTATCACCTGGAAGAAAGAAATCTCAGATACCTTGAAGAGATAAATAAGATTAAGTCTACTTTTTACCATATTCCTCTCCACCTTACAATATCCAAAATCCCAGAATCATTGCAACTGTTTTGGTTGGAAAAGTAATCTAAGATCTTCAAGTCCAACTGTTTACCCCAATACTGCCAAGTCCACCACTTAATCATGACTCCAGGCGTCACATCTTCATGTTTTTAAATACCTCTAGGGATAGTGACTCCACCACTTCCTTGGGCAGCCTCCTCCAGTGCCTGACACACCTTTCAGTGAAGAGGTTTTTCCTTAAAATCTAAACTAAATTTCCCCTGGTGCAACTTGAGGCCATTTCCTCTTGTCATAGTGTTTGTTGCCTGGAAGAAGAGGCAATCCCCCACCTAGGTAGAGAACTCATTTCAGGTGGTTGTAGAGAGTGTTAAGGGCCCCTGAACCTCCTTTTCTTCAGGTACACCCCCAGCTCCCTCAGCTGCTCCTCATGAGACCTGTGCTCCAGACCCTCCACCAACTCCATTGCTCTTCTCTGGACATAGTCCAGCACCTCAGTGTCTTTCTTGAAGTGAGGGGCCCAAAACTGCACACAGAACTTGAGGTGTAACTTCACCAGTGATCAGTACAGGGGTATGGTTGCTGTAATGTCCTGCTGGACACATTACTCTGATACAGGCCATGATGTCATTGACCTCCTCAACCACCTGGGCACACGCTGGTCAGTATTCAGCTGTCTGTCAACCAACATCCCTGTGGGTATGTCTTTTCTTCTTGGTTAAAGCAGTGATTTTCTTTTGTTGGTTGTCCATAGTAATTTCTGCATGTAAAAGATAATGGAAGGTTTGAAAAGAAACCTAGAAACATGAAGAGTAAGAGTATATTTTTGAAAAATTTTCCAGCAAAAGGCTCAATAGCTCATGTGATCTAAAAAGTGCATTCACCAGCACCAAAGTCAGCATGGACAACCCTGCTCAGTAATTTCCTTCTGGGCTGGCTGCAGATTTTGTTATCAGATGGCAGTACTTTTAAAACCAACTAAAGTACTTACACATCCTGTACCAGCTTGCTCTGTAGCTGTGTTCTTACCAGTCATCTTGTGTCACATGCCCCAGTATGAATTTAACTCTTCCCAAAAATGTTAGGGCAACTTTGCAATTCTTTTTATGCGCTAACAAGTGACCTTGGAATTAGGTTCTTCACCTGCAAAAGCAGAAATTCTCATGTTCAGGAAGGAACAAAAAATGAAGTGATATTCCAGACCCCGAAATGAATGAACAATAAAATAAAGGTTCCTGTCTATGTAAACAGACAGCTGGTCTTAGGAATTTATTTTGTCCACAGTTTTTAGACAGGACTGCTGAACCTAATCTGTACCAGAGCCCATCAATGTCTACAGTTATTAACAAAGCACTATAAGGTATGCGAAATATTGTAAAAATATTTACTGAAGAATCCACCAGGGCTTTGTTTCAATCAGTTCTTTTGGTATTTAAGTAATCTTTTCTATTAAGCTGTCTGACTGCACATGGCAGAGTTTGACTTATGCTTGAATGATATCCCAATGAGAAGCACAAAATGAGCTGGGATTCCCTTTATAAAAGAATGCATAAATAAGTGTACTTTGAAGAAATGAATAAAAGGAGTATGAAGAAAAAACCCTAACAGGTTGCTAGTGACACACATTTTTTGTATTTGAAAACCAAATTAAAATTCAGCTATTTCATTAAGAACACTTAAATGTGGTATAGTTTCCTTGCATTTAAATCAGTGGAGCTAGGACCAAGCTGACTGCTCTTCAAATTATTATAATGAAAAAATATTCAGAGAAAAATAGTTGTGGCTAATGCCATCAGTATTGACCATAATTTTTTTACTTACCACAGCACTCAACCTTTCTTGTTATACATTTCCATATTTTTCATAATGCAACACATTTTCAAAAGAAGATATATTGTTGTACCACTATAATTATGAGCATTTTCAAGTATGATGAATGCATGTGAAAATAAAAGACAGAGTAAAGATCACAGAAAGGAACAGAGTTACAGGGTAATTCAATCTGGTTGCCTTGCCATACTAAAAAACAAAGTGAAAAAAGAGATATAGGGATACAAGTGTCAGATTTTTGTTAATGTATTCATCCTTCTGTATACATTAGTGCACATTCATAATGGTAGGTTTATAGAGATATTTATCTTACAGAATTTTTGTTCCTACAAAGCATCTATTAAGAAATCTGTCAACTCATTGAAGTGATATATTTACCCTCAAACCAATATGAATTGTGATTAGAGCAGCGTATGCGTTGATAAAGTGTTATGAGTCTTGCTTCTTAAACTTGGATGATTGATCTTGAAAATTTATGATTCATGCAATCCAGGTATCATGCAAGATATTTTGCTGGGTGCTTAAATATCCTACAACATGAAAATACTTGAACCTTCTTAAACAGGTTTCTTGACAAGAGCACAATTACTTGGCAAAAGGTAGGGAGAAGTGGTTGATAAACCAGAGGGTTGCACTCTCAGTCAGAAGGACCTGGCAATTAGCCTGACACAAACCTCAGGTTCACCAAAGGGAAAGTGTTAAATCCTGGCCACAAGGATAATGAGTGTCCTAAACTAGCACAAGCTGAGAACCAGCTTGGCAGAGATGGGCCTGACCGTCCTGGTGAACGAGAACTTGAACAGGAGCTGTCAGTGTCCATTTGTGGCAATGACATCGGCTTCCTGGAGAGTATTAGGCAGAAAAGTGACAGCAGGTTGAGTGAGGCATTTCTTCCCCTCTGCTAGAGGTCCTGGTAAGACACACCTGGAGTTCTGTGTCCCTTTCTGAGCTCCCTGATACAAGAAAAATGTGGACATATGGGATGAAGTACAGCAGGGAGAAACAAAGATGACTTAGAGACTGAAGCATTTTTAATTTGTGGAGACACTGAGATAACTAAGGTTATTAAACGTAGAGGAAAGAAGGCTCAGAGGGAATGTAAACACGTGAACAGATGGGAAGCAATAAAGGTGAAGCCACTACCTTCTTATTAGTACCATGATAGCTGACAAGAGAGAATGAGTACAATTTGCAATACCAAAAATATCAGTTAAACTTCCTTTTTATTATTTTTTTACCTTGTCAAAAATGTTCAGCTGGTACAGGTAGCCTGAACAGAATATGGAATCTCTAGCATTGGAATTGCACTGAGCAATCTAGCTGACTTTGTTATGTTTCCTAGAGATGCCTTTCTCTCCCATTCATTCTGTTATTCTATGAAGGACAGCTTAACACCAAACTGATGAAAAAAAACAGAAGGACAGCAAGTCCTTTAGTGTCTACATAGAGAAAAAAACCTCCAAAACAAATAAAAATCCTCAGTCTGACTGCAGTGGCCACTACTGTAAGGCCTGCTTAATATGAGCAAATAAGCAGTAGAGTTAGGAAAATAATCTTATTCTGTTCCTCCTGGTTGCCCCTCTGGTAGCCATAAAGTCTATGAACTGGATCTTATGTTTCTTCTTTTTTTTTTTTTCCCACTAAATTACAAAGCTCAGTTCAAGACTTTCAAGAAATGACATGATTTGTCATTATGGTTTTCTAATTATGCAAAGTACAACCATTAGAAAGCAAAACAGACAGTAAGCCAAGTAAGATTTGTCTGGAGCATTAGATAGACTGGGTGAGTCACTGAACCAACCACACTAACAACTATTGCTTCATCCAAAGATCACTTAAATCTTTTTAGAGGCTTCAGTGGATTTTGGATTATCTCTCAAAAATATAAGTTTCTTCATTTTCCTGAGTAATTTTAAAACACACAAAAACTCTTTATTCAAGGCTTTTCTCATAAGAGCAGGACACATGAAGAGGACAGAGACATGCTGCTATTTCTATTGTAGTTTCTTAGAAAATTATCCAATGTTCCAGTTTCAAGAGACTTTTAAATAGCTCCTGAATAGGCAGGCAAGCATAATCTACCAAACTAAATTCCCATATATATTTTATGTATTTAAATATTTTTCTAAGTATGTTGGTAGCATAACAACAACAGTGGGTATGTCTGAATCATCTGCCTGATTTTTTTAATACCACCATTTTGCTTTTGAAGGTGTAACATGTAATTTTTTATTTCTTGCAGATATATTTTCTTTGTTTATAGGAGTCATAATGCTATTTAATTTATTTTGTTCATGTTTTTTTGGGATTTTTTTTGTTTGTTGTTTTTTTCACTTTTAGATAAAACAAAATATTTATGTCAGGAACCTTTATTTCAGTCAGACCTTTTAGCAAATATTTTTCCAATTATAATAACAATGCTTCAGCTTATGTTTATTACAGTAAATGGTGTACTGCAATTTTGGCTGCTCTATAGATATTCACAGCTTTAGAGAGAGGTGAATAGGTTATTTTTAGGAACTCTGGCAGCTTCTTAAAAGACTAAAGGGGTGGAAAATAAGATATTTATTTAAATCTGCATTCAAAATACTTCAGGCAACATGCCATGGTATTAAAAGCTTAGACCTGTACACAACTTAAACAGCAGATAATTACATGAAAACCATGATTCTCTCTCATGTATTCATGTGTCTTAAAAATATATGCTATAAATGAGAAGACAATCCTATCTTTCAGCAACACAAAACAAGGTATGCTGTAAAATGTATAATGCAAAAATCACTCCGAAAACATTAGCCCCTTTGGAACCTTCTGTTTCACAAAATGTTGTGTTTTCTGGAAACAAGAACAGTTAGAAGAAGTTTGTTTTCACATAATTATAAATACCTTAGAGACAACCATGAAACACAGTCTAAGGAATAGTAAGCTTCGACTATGAACACATTTGCAATGCTAATAAACAAAGATGAAAACAAGAGGTAACTAGCTAAAAAACAAAGTCTGAATGCTAAAAGCTAAAAGAGTAGTGAGGCCCAGGAAGATGGCTCTGAGATGTTAAACCTTCCAGCATGAGTTAAAATCTGCCTCAGATTTTCAGCGACCTCAGGGATTTATAATATAAAAACCTATACTATAATTTGACCTATAAAAAATAAAAAAATAACTCTATCTGTCCAGCCTTCCACTCCCCATTATCACAGATACAGAGGCTTATTTTATTAGACTGTTAGTTTACCTTTAAGACCATGAACATTAGCACGGGTATATTGTTAAATTTGTCATGGACTTGATGCCTTCAAATGCTTTATTTTCAAACCTGTAATTCATAAGTTACAAAGAAGCCAGTTTTTTACATGAGTAGTTCACTTGTAATTTTTGTTGTGTTAACAGGGTTTTTTTTTTTGTTTGGGTTGTTGTTTTGTTTTGTTGGGTTTTTTTAATTCTTGTTTTTGGGAGTTTTTGTTTGTTTTGCTTTTTATTTCTTGTTGTCTTGGGTGGCTTGGGTTTTTTTGTGGGGGGGGCTTTTGGGTTTTTTTGTTTGGTTGGTTTTATTTTGTTTGGGGTTTTTTGTTTGTTTGCTCATTTCACACAAAACGTTTTGTTTAATATTCATTTATCTTCTAACACCCATTTCAGGAAATTCAGACTATTTACTGAAATAAAATAAATAATTTATCCAATTTACATGATAAGGACCTCTTTATTTAAAATGAAAGGGATGAAAATTGCAGGAGTCACCTACAAATTTTGTTAAACTCAGTATTCACCAAAGTAACTCTGAAAGAGAGATAGCACAGTTTGACTACAAATTCAGGACTAGGGATCACAAGAAAGACCCCAACAAATCTTATTTCCACACTCAAACCACTACAGTGAACACACAGGACAAACTGAAAGTACATCAATTTGGCAAGTAATGTTCATTCAGGGGTGTTTATAATAAGTAATCATTTACATTACTGTATTACCATAGCTCTGACAGAATAATAGAAGAAATTAAACAGTTTTATCTTAAGATTTCCTTGCAAATAGTTAAGCTCGGGAAGCTTCCATTATTTGTATAATTGATTGTGATTTCTACAACTTCAGACAAAATACATGAAGCAGAAGGATATTTCTGAATCAGTGAAGACTGATTGAAGCCTATTTGCCATATGTTTTTTGGGTTTGGTGGGACCTGCAGACAATTTCAGCAGACAGCCATATATAAAAGACTAGTGAGTGGCATCCCTGGCTGTGGTATGGGGGTTGGAACTGTATGACCTTTGAGGTCCCTTCCACCCTAAGCCATTCTATGATTCTATGAGTTGTGGTGTCCTTGCAGACATAAAATAAACATATACAAGCCTACAGCAATGGCTACGAAAGGTACAAAAAAGATCAAGACACGGAGAGAAGATGAATTACATTTCTTGCTAGTTGTAGGAGAGGTAGATATTTTGCAGGCAATGATCCTATGAGACTGGTGGCTTGAATGGTGATTTCCCTGACATAGAATAAAGACAATCACAACCATTTCAGGTCTTGAGAAATCAACTTTTTTTTCACATGTTAGCCTTTTGGTGTGTTTCTGGTGGTTTGTTTTTAGTTTTGGGTTTTTTGTTGTTGTTGTTGTTTTAAGAAAGGCTGATAATTTTTTTGAAAAAATAAAAGCAAATGAGTTTTTATTTAGTGCACAATTTTGTTGAATATAGTTTGAATTTAAAAGCATTTCCGCTAGCTCTAGTTTACATGTTCAAAATCTTTGTTTGCCAAGTGCAAATAACATAATTACAATACCAATAACAAACTATTTCTAGAATCTTTTCTTCTTTGTGTAAGAACAATTCCATTGAGTATGTATAAATTTTTGAACTCTTGGCAGACACCAAATTTTTGCAGAGTAGAACTTCTGAGAAATTCCTTTTCCTTTCAAATCAATGCTTTCTCTATTCAATATGTAGCTGTAACCTATCAGATTGCTGAGAGACACTTTTATAAATTTAGAGTGATAATTTAAGGGAAATGGGAATGAAAATAAGAAAAAGGTCACAATTGGTAAATTATTTGGAAAAAAAATCTGTTCAACTCCCCGGTAAATATGCCAGAGTAGGAACCTGTATTAGGTTACAGTTTGAAATCTCTTGTCAACCAGCTATTTCTCCTTGGAATTCTATTGTGGGGGTGGTGCTATGCTGGCACAGGTTACCCAGAGAAAGTTTTGGATGACCCATTCCTAGAAGTGTTCAAGGCCAAGCTGGAAGGAGCTCTGAGAAATATCATCTAGTGGAAGGTGTCCCTTCCCACATCAGGGGGGTTGAAATGAGATGGTCTTTGAAAGTCCCCTACCTAAACCATTTTATGATTCAATTAATTTTTCCAGACACCTGCCCCTGCCTTTTTTATCTCATGTTGTGTCTTTTCAACTTCATTAAATCTAAAAAATTTGGTACTTTTTACTTCCTGGTAATAGATATTTTGATAGCATCTTGAAGATCCACTCAAGATGGACAGCAGTTTGTATTGGTTCAACACCATACCTGAGATTTAGTTACCAGCTCAAAGACTCCAATCAGACAAAGCAGTTGTGTTAAAGATTACAATACTCTTTATACTTATAATAAAGTGGAATTATTAGTAGCAATAATGCACATTTATATTTTAATAAGAATCAGAGATCTGCTGAACTAGGAAATATACAGAAAAAAAACATGCATTTTAAAAGTTAATTTCTATTTTTGGTGTCTGAGAAGACCCTGCAAAAGAATGAAACAAGTAGGATGATGTTGCATTTAAAAGTTTTAAAGTAAAGAGAATTTAATTTATCTTCCCAAGAATCTGTATTATGGTTTCCTGGTTGTTTATTTTTCGTTTTATGCCACTGACAACAGTACAAACATGTAGGCACAGATATGCATTGCTTACACAGTACAAAAATTACTTTTCATTCTGAATGAAGTACATGTTCTCTCCATCTAATCTTAACCCTCTAAATGAAATTATTCATTCCAGTTCTTATTTTAAGATGTTCTGATGCACATGCAATATATAGTTCCTTTCCAGACCAGTTCCAACCTGGATTTCTGATTTACTTCTTTGGTTATGTGTCCCTCCATACTGCCATAGGGACCAAGTCAAGGGATTACCTTGCAAATGACTAGAGATTCAGCTTTTTCATACATTCTAACCTGTTTATGTTTTCAGTCAGAAAAACATTTTAGCAACCTTGTGTTTTCTGCATACACTTATGAATACGAGCAGGGAACAAACACATCTGGACAGTGAAAAGTCAGGATATTTTGGCTCCTGGCAAACTGAATGTGCCCAGAAATGTTTCCTGATGCTGAGGCTAAGTACCGTGACTTGGCTTTAGATACAAGGAGGCTGTCTAGAAACTGACTATTGGGAGCCACTTTTAGAATATTTTGACAGCCAAACTCTATTGGGGAAGTGTATAGAAAGGCTGGCAAAATCCATGCCCAAAGCATATTAACGGCTTAATGATCCCGTAACACACTCCAGTGCCTAGGAATCTTCCTGAGTCCATGGGTTTTCCTTCCATGTTCAGTCTTTGTGCTATTTTAATCTAAAAATTGATTCAGGCACATTTCTGACACAGACTTAAATTATTAGAAGCTGTTAATATTTTTATATTGTTTTAAACTGTATTTACAGCAAGGAGATAATATTGTAAATATGGGTTTCATGTCTGTGCAAAGGGTCAGAACAAAACTTTATGAACCACTCAAACCACTGAAGTCAGGAATATGTAGCTTATCCTAAATAATATTAAGGTTATGAGAATGACTAACTGCTAAATCAACCTGTCCACTTCAGTCTCGGTGAGTTGTTTGTGTAGTTTCTGAAGGCAGTGCTTGGCTGCAAGGGGCAATTTTTTTTTTTCCACCAGTGCCATTTTTGAAAGAATTTTCCTTTGTTACAAATTGGAGTAAAAGATGAAAACAAGATTTCATTTCATCTTTGGAAGGAAGAAACAAAATTCGTATTTTCAGCAGATAAAACATATTGCCAGTTTTGTTTCTCTCTCTGGGATAAAGTAATTTCAGCCTAGTACTCTGTGCTTCACTTTGTCTGGGAGAAATATCAAGGTTGTTTTTTTGGTTTGTTTGTGGGGCTGATTTTTTTCTGCTTTTTGTTGTTGTTTGTATGTTTGGTGGGGGTTTAATTTAAAATTCCTCTATTCAGTTTTTTTTTCCTCTTTTAAGTTGTATACTCTACTAGAAGAGTTGAATGGGAACCTGCTAGTCACCTTGAGTTTTCCTATCTCCACAAAGTGACTGAATTCTAGACCAAGATAATTATTTAATGCATTTACTACTCTGATCAGAAATTTACTAGGCATTCAGAACTATCTCACAAAATTGTATTGAAAATGACTCCTCAATTTAACTCAGTATAGCATAAAAATGATAAATCAGAGTGGATCTCTTATGGATATTTTTTTAATTTTGTAATTTTTTAGGATTTAAACAATTTACTTTTTTTTCAGGACAAGTCTTTTCATTTTTAACATGAAATCCCTGACCAGGACAGCACTAATTGCATTGCCTAGGCACATTGAGTAGGGATTTCATTTCACACATCACAAACTATCCACACAAGCTTGTCATAGTAATATTTCATACATATATTTTTCCCAGCAAAGTCTAATGTCCCTATCCTAGTTTCACAGTCCACTACTCTGAAACAAAGCTCAGTTAAATCTTAATAAAAAAAGAAGAAAAATTAAAAAGATCAAAAGGCTCAGTGATTTCTCTCTGGCCATTGTCCCTGAACTTGATAAAGGTTTCTGCAACTTTAGTGGACTCAAGGGACAGGACTTTGGTAGTCATCAAAGGAGGGAGTTGCTGATACAGCACATTCAAAGGGAAGGAAAATTAGGTGCACAAAGACAAAGAATACTTAGGGTTAAATAACCATTATAGAGTTTAATAAAATTTTGGTTTTTATTCACTGTTTTTGTAGGAATTAAAGCTTTGAAATTAATTTTTTTTAAATTGATACAAATTGCCTTTAAATCAAAGACAATTAATTTCAGTGCTTTATCTTGAATGGGTCTTGGATGGTTGCTAATTGTTCTCTATTGATTTCATGCAGCTGTTTTACCTCAAAAACATACGTTTCAATCAGCAATATGATGAGAATATGGGAAATTTTCATTTGTGCACGTGGTATTTCACTAGATGTGTCATAAAGATCTTAGATTTCCTTTTGAAACACTTTTACAGGTCATTGTCAAAGTCAAAACACTAGTTGGTCCATTGACCTGTTATGGTGTATGCTTCTGTATATTGCTTTTTACCTCCATCTCTCAGGCAGGTGCACAAAAAGGTGAAACAATGTTCACTCCTCCTATTTGAAATAGGGTCTTTTTTGTTCAGAAATTGCTGTTCTCATGAAATTATGTGATTGTTTGTTGTGGTTTGAAATTCACTCTTTCCTGTAAAATTTCTTGGGGTGAAAAAAAAGGATACAATATTACAAATGGCCAGCTGCAGTAAATTCATGAGAGTATGATAATTATTGAAACAATTGGCATCAAGATTGCAACACATTGGATGCAGTGTTTGCATGAAATCAAAACAATTGCACCAAGCAATGATCTGCTCCTCTTTCAATGTCTTGAAAAGCAGATTTTGATTGACTATCTGATTATTAGAAAAATATAGCAGGTATTTAAGAGTCTGCATTCAGAGCAATACAGATTTTGTTACAAAGTAAGTAGACCCTTTTCTGCTTTGGAACCAGAAATATCACCCTTTTTTTCACAAGACCATTGGGAGGACCTAGACCAGAATAATTTTTCTTTCTTCATTGTTTTAAGTGTTTTTTAGAAACTATCATTTCACTCCAACTATTTTTAAGGGGTTCTGAATTTATCAAGATGTGCTTTTTCTCTCTATTTATTCCTCTAAAGGGGGCATGGCTGTTCAGGTAACAGTCATTGAAAACCTGATAGCACAGGTATATCATTAATGTTAGCAGGTGTGCTTTCACAATGTAGAAAGCAACATACTGTTCTCCTGCAATTCAATGAACTTTCCTGATTTGTGAAGAAATTTAGTGAATTTAATGGACTCACTTGATTTGGCAATTTTTAAGTGCCTGAACCTTGGAAGACGTTTTGCAGGCATTTTGATAGTTTTGCAAAACATTTTTTGAAATTTTTTATTCTGGGTATATATTGTTTTCTATGTTTCAATGTACTGAGATAATATTTAATGTCTTAGAAACAATCAACTTCTGATAAACAAAAATCAAAATTGCATATTTTTTTCTCAAATATATTAATGTTTTTATTACAACTTGTGTTCTTCGAGATTATTTGCCAGGACATTTCAATTTCAATGTCACTAACAGCAGAGTACTTTGGGATGCTAGCTCAGCAGTTTGCTTAGGTTGTGTATAAGAAGATGTCAGCACCTTAAAATGTGTGTGCTTAGGAACCTACAGCTCCATTAAACCAGTGCTAATATTTCAGACATTTCTGACACAAAATTAGCCCTATTACTAACAAATTAAAGTATGCTTTCATTGTAGCATATTTGTTTATGGTATCTAACAATCTGCTCTGCCTGTGTGCCTGGTACAGATGAAACCATTGCCTTCTGCTTGGCAAGTCAAACAAATGCCACTAAAGCATTTAAGCTCTGATAAAACCATTCATTAAAATCTGTGTTCCTGGACTCCTCTCTTTGGTGCATCTGTTCCAATCCTCCAAGCATTGAAGATGGAATTCTTCAATGGACTTCTACAGAGTCAGTGTCTTTTTTCTGATGTCTGTCCATAGAGTCTGCCCTGGCTAGAGTATTACAGAGAAACAGCAAATGCCCTGAGCTGGCTAATTAATGGAAATACAGAAAACTTGCTGCCAGGGAATCAAATGTTGGCAAACAGGTCCCTTTAGGCTCTTTCTGAGAAGGCTGGCAAATGCAAGCTGTCTATGCATTTGGCTTGGGATAAAACACAACGCTAGACATGGACTCTTTAATTTTCTTTTCTTTTTCTTCCATGTAAAAAATTCTGCAATAGCTTGCATGGCTTAGATTGACTTCTAGGCACTTATGCAGGGTGCAGGCCAATATGGAATTCACTCTGCACCATCATATGTTTCATATTAGGTTGTCATTCACTTTGCAACTCCAGAGTATAACTCAGGAATGAGTCTGCCAAAGAATGCAGAGTTAAATTTCTCTTTAAAGAAGATAAAAAAAGTGAGAAGAGTATAAGGCCTATATTGTGAGGCTAAGAGAGAGAAAAAAAGGACCATGGAAGTTGAGTGGTATGGTTTCAAAACTGCATGTTCTGCAAAAACCCTCAACCCTCCATTTCCCAGTGAGATAGTTCTTTGACATGGCTCTAAGCCAACCCATGATTTAAGCCTGCAGATCTGTCTCTTACAGTGAGAACCAGTGGACACATGAGTTTTTTTACTTTTTGCACACAGAATAGGATAGACGCCTATCTTCACAATATAGTACTGATTTGGCATGCAGAAAAGAGCATAAATTATACTAATTTTTCTTTTATCCACCAGCTGTAATGCTGAGGAGTTTTCCTTTGGAGCACCTCACCTATCTTGCTTCACTCCTCAACTTTAACTTATTTAAAATATTCTCAGAGAAATATCTACCAGCACTGAAAGGTTAGAGTAACTCTGTATATCCAGAAATTAAATGATGAGTCTGCATAAGAGAAAAATAGTCAATTTTGGCATAGCTGACATCTTAGCTGCCTGAATCTTAAACTGGCATATAGGTTATGCCTCACTTTCATATATCTGATCCCAGTTATCATGGAATGGCTTGGGTTAGAAGGGACCTTAAAGATGATCTGGTTCCAACTCCCTGCCATGGGCAGGGACATCTTCACTAGGTTGTTTAGAGCCTCATCCAGCCTGGCCTTGAACATTTCTAAGGATATAGCATAATCATCCTTATAGTAAAAAATTTCTTCCTAAAATTAATCTAAATTTACCCTCCTTCAGTTTAAGACCATTCTCTGTTGTACTATCACTACATGCACTCGTGAAAAGTTCCACTTCAGCCTTCTTGTATGTTCCCTCTAGGAACTGGGAGCCCCCTTTATGTACAGCAGATATTTGTATCATGTCTTCTTCCACTTTTAGTGCTTATCTCCATCACATGGGGTCTGTACTCTTTCTATTTGTACAAGAAGTTTCAGAGGTCCTGGGTTTGACCATGTGCAGCATAGAAAAATTTCTGGTCTCAGTAATTTCTGCTGTTATGAAAGCTGATACTCATCCAAGTTCAACTGTCCCACTGGTTGTGCCCTGTCACCCCCATCATCAGTCTGCCTCAGTTGCTCTACACATGAACCATTGAATAGCTCAAGTTGGGAGGATCCCAAGGAAGGGTTTGAAGGGTTCATCAAGTCCAGTTCCCTGCCTCTCACAGGGGTGTGTAAAACTACGCTGTATGACAAAGAACATAATCCAGACAGTCCTTGATGTCACAGCAGGATTGCACCTGCACCTTGACAGCTTCACACTCACTCTTATTTGCCAATGTAGAACTTCCTGTGCCCATCACTTAGAATAGGAAATCATTCATTCCTTAGGCAAATAAAGCAGAGTTCACACTATCTTAAAAAAGCACCAATGTCTCCTAAAATTTCACAGCCTTCCTAGATAGATAAGATGAAAATAGGACTGAAAATATTTTCACCCTCATAATTACCTAATAAAAGTCCAAATAAATACCAAGTATTGGTTTTCAGTCCAGTTTATTCACAATCCATTTTAATCTTGTACACAAACACCATCTTCACTCTTTATTTTATATTTGTTCTCAAACTGCCTTCTTTTTGTCCCATGGTGATTGCCACCTACTGCTGTTGACAATCTCTAATGTAAATAAATTAGACTAGACCTTGGCAAACTATTTAGGTTTTCAGATGCTTGTTCACAAAGAGTAGGCAGGCATTTGGAAGAGACATTTTCTCTAAGTGACACAATATGCATGTGAAGCTGTGAAATCAATAAACCATCCACTGAAAAGGAGTTGATTTTCTGAAAAGTTTTCTTGATTGCCTTTTCATTAAAATGCTTTTTAATATATCCCTAATTGATTACGATCTTCTCTTTTGTGAAAACCATTAATTAAAACGACATCACAATCAGAATAACTTGTAAATAAAATGAACAGTATGACTGTGTTCATATAATAAAACTTTTGATTAAAAAATAGAAGGAAGAAGGAATTCTGCTTAAACTTATGTGTGTGAGACAGATGTACATATAAGATGACAACTTCCACTAGTATTTGTCTTTAAGATAATAACCCAGCCTCATGAGTCTTCATTTGATCAAGGACTATGTCAAAGAAGTGCTATTTACAACACCAATTATTAAAACTTACACTCAGTTGGAACATTAAAAATATTCTTGTTTTACATAAATTAGTTACTTTTTTTTTTGCTTTGTGGCAGTATTCAGCTTGTCTGAGCCTAATTTCTAATCTTCAAATTCAGGTTTCTCAGTTGTTGAAGTGTTGTAAGTTTCCTAGCAGTTGGTTTTGGTAATTCTAGTATCTGGAGTAAGATTTTGGGAATGAGGAACAATTGGGAGCACATTGCTCAGGACAGCTTTTCCCACAATGCTTGCAAAGGAGGAATTAGCTATGGACAGTACAAGATGTTATTGCAGCTCAAGGGAGTTCCCTGCAGACTACAAGCCAATAAACTCATGCTGTTCTCTAAGATGCTTAAGGTCCCAGTTTTCTGGGGAAATGCTTCTTTCCTTCTGTGATGCTGAGAGGGCAGGTGATGGCAAATACTCAAGAGAAGACTCTCCCCTCTGGAACTTCCACCAGTAATGCAGCAAAACCTGAAGGCATAGAGGAAAAAAAAACAAACACCAAAACCGTCCAGACAGGCTTTTGCCTGAGATAGATTAGTATGATATTTCAGTCTGCCCTTGGTTTCTGTTTGAGGATGTGCCTTTGCATTTATGCTTCCTGAGTAGTACTCAAAAACATCCTAGAGAAACTTGCTAAATTCAGCCAACTGTTGGTAAATAATTTAAAATCTATATTTTATTTGTTGGAAATATACTTGGACTATTAACAGTGGAAGTGTGTTGTATTTATGCCATCAGAAATGGCTCACTGGTTTACACTGATGGAAACATGGCCTATAAAGACAGAAAGGACTCAAATGTCTCTCAGCTACTGCTCTACCACAGCTCCTTAAGCCTAAACTAATACTTTTGTTGTGAAGGCTGGAGATGAAGATGAATTATTTGTAATTACTAAGTATCTGACTGTGTGATTTTATGTTCCATATTTTATAGCCACTATTGTGAGGATATAAGAATTGATTCCCATGCACACCAGATCTGTACTTTAGTGCTTATTATTAAAGCCCTGTGAAAACAAAGGTGAAGATGACTTTTATGTCCTAAATTCTCCCTACACTAAAAATCAAAGAGCACAATAACCTAAAGAAGATAAAAGTTCAGTAGAAAAATAAAATGTTGGTATGTTAGAGCTAAAGGGAATTTTTTGGTTAATGTCTGCTTGGTGTTGTGTTTCATTTAAGCATTGAGAATCCCCACACAGAAATAACTCCCATTCTGTTTGTTGTTATGCAGAGATTAAGTGCTTGAGGGGTACTGCTGTCTTCAGAAACCTTGATTTCTGAAGGGACAGAAAGAAAGAAATACTGTAATCCCCAGTTTACAAAAGACAGTGATTTAGTAAAGAGAGATAAATCCCCAGTCAGTGGACTACTTCATTTTTAGGACCCCTCATATGTTTCAGAGTTCATGGCCAGGGAGCACCATCTCAGCATGTATTTAAGCACACCAAAAATCAGGCACATTTATGATTCCCACTGATTTTAATGGAATTTCAGTAGTCTGCATGCTTAAGTGCTTTTCTAGGTCAGAACTCTCTCTGTTTTGTGTCATCTAAGCTGTACTGCCCTCTGTACTATCACTGTTCCTGTGCCTGAGGCAGTCTGGGTATTTGCAGTCCTTTCCGAAAAGATGAAGGATGATGTGTATTGGTCAACTACCCCTTGCTAATAATGACTTTTCCTTTTTTGTAAGCAGCAATTAATTTACAGTATAAAAAAAAAAAAAGAAACATATTTAAAAGACTGGACAAATCTATCCACAACTTTAAGTCCTATAGTCCTTTGGAACAAGCAGGTATTCAGGTCTCCTTGACCACTCTCTGTCTTTTGTCTACTTTTCTTTGCCCCTCAACAGTTTTCTCAGTTTTTTGTCTTTTTTTTTTTTTGGTCTCACATATTTCTAGGAACTGGATCATTCCCAATAATGCCATGTTTGCTGGAGTACTACAGATTAAGTAGAGTTAAAAGCAGCTTGGTCTGCCAGCTCATTTTCATCAATTCTTCATTGCTTGTTCAGTGATAGCTACCATGAGCCTTCCTTCTCCTTCACATCTAAAAACTGTGGAGATAAACCCAAAGACAAGACAGTAGCAGAGGTAAGGAACAGCATATGGCCCACCAAAGACATCCAATCCGTGAGCAATGGCAGATCTTCAGAGGCATTCAGAGATCTCCATCTCTAAAGATATCCAAAACTCAGCTGGACACAGTCCCAGGAAACCTACTTTATTGTAGAATCATAGGTTTTGGTTGGAAGAGATTTAAATCATCTTTTTCTTTGGGCACTCTCTTCTATCTGAATGCTCCTGAGCAATGAGGTTGGATTAAATTATCTCAAGAGATTTATTGCATTTCAAGAATTTTTGATTAATAATTAGCACATTTAAATAATATTTTCCATGATCATGCATATTCAGATTTGGAACAGTCAGACCTACTGCTTGTGTGAAGAATAGCATTACTTTTTATGATTCATAACTGATTACAAAAACTTTCACATATCTGTTAACTATAAAATAAAAGCATAATTATCTGTCTAACTAAAGCAGTTCAAAAGAACAGAAAGAAATATTTTTGGCATCTTTAGTGTTAGAAGATTTAATTGTTTTCACATGAGTAAGGACCTCTGGCTGTACTATTCACATCTTCAGTGTACTACTGAAAGCAATAGTGCTCCAGGATTTCTAGTTGGATATAGAAATGACACAACACTATCTCTCCCTGGGAAATGAAACTCTGTTTATGATCAACAATTAAATATAGAGATGGGGATTTTACTTCAGAAACTCCATGCTGCTTTTAGGATTAGGGTTTCAATGGGTGGTCCACGCATTCCAGAGGGAGGGAATGAGGAGGGAATGAGTTGCTTGTACCTTGCTTAACTAGGTTAGAGCACTGAATTCCAATGTCTTGTTTTACATATAAGCAGGTTGCATTCAGCTACAATTTCTCTATCTGACAGTCTTTGATCTTACTATTAGGTTCTAAAATGTGTCACTGTCTTGGATTAAAATATCTGTAGGGCTTTCAAAACTAGCCTAGGAAAGAGACCTGTCAAAATGAAAGTATCACTGTCAGTTCTGCTACTGTCTTTTACACTGAATACAAATGATAAAATCACCCCAAACCAGTTTCCTTTCTTGCAAATTTCTAATTACAGTGAAGTGAAGTAATGGCATTATAATGCCTTTTTGATGGGTTTAAAGTCAGTCAGTCATTAATATAATAGAACTTGCCCCTCTATTTGCTAAAGCAATAGATCTTTCACCAGGGCTGCAGTGTTAAAATTTATATAACTATTGACTAAAAATAAAAATGTTTTCTAAATATTAACAGGTTTTATAAAATAAAACCCTTTTCTTTCTTTTGCTAAAATTTAACTTGTTAAGATACTCTTGGGCATAATAAACTGAAGGTTGAAAAATATGTGTGACATATTAGAGAAAGAATCAACCCTGACTTTCTGCTCATTCTCAGTGAATGCATTTCCTCAGTCTGACAAATATACTTTTTTCCTTAGATGTTTGTACTTTCCAAATATTAAAGTTCCTTTAAAAGCTCTCATTCCTTCTGCATGAAGAAAGTGTCACCAGCATCTGACACCTTGCCTCTTTAAAGCATTGCTCAAAAATAACAGCAATTTCAGGAGACAGGTCTGAGGGCACCCAATATACCTGGTCAGTGGAATGATTACCTCAGCAAGTGGAATCATGTTGATTTTTAAGATTAAGTACCAAGAATACTGGGCATCCATAATGAATTGTCTCTTCTAAAAAGTAGACAAAGCAATCCTAACTGGTTCATAGAAAATGAATCTCCTCCAATTCACTTTTCTACGTTTCAAGTGTCCTATATGCCCTAACCCAAATGGTCAGTCTGGGCTCCTTTGGATTTTCTGAAAGGAAAGCAGCACAGTCAGTATAAAATTCACCTGACCTATTTTATGTGTCAAATGGAGATCCCTGGGAAGGAGATATTGTCCCAACTCTAATTTTGCAGAAGTCACACTGGATTTACAGGAAAGGCATGCTCATTCTGGAACTGCCATTTAAACTAGTGAGTTCAGCGTACCAAAATAGCACACTTCTTCCCATGATTGTGGAGTTTCAAAAAATAATTTTGGGCTCAAGTGGCTAAAGAAAACGAGATAAATTACTAAAAATCTCTATGTAAAAAAAGCCCAAATCATCAGATTCTATACTAATGTAGCATTTCTCCATGTTTTTCTATTGTTTTGAAATTATATAATAAATTTTTAACATCAAAGTTAAAAATGTATATCTTATTAAAGATCATAAACACTTATGATTTAAATAGTTAATACTAATACAGTAAATGTAATCATACTTGTATCAGTGACTCATTTCTCTGATTTCTCTGTGCTTCTTAATGACATAATTTGATACCTGTAAACTAGGACTGCCTCTCTGCTTATTTACTATTTCAGTGTACAATTAAAAATTCCAATTAATTAAACACTACATTAAAAATATGTCATTAAAGATTTTATATTATCTTTCAGCCCTGAAATCTGTGGAAGATTCCTCAGTTGATATTAGCCTGGGAGTAGAAATTAGAAGTCTAAATCCAGCTACTCAAAAAAATATATTAATAAGTGAAACGATATTATGAGATAGATCAAATTTTATTTACAAATGTTGTTCCAAAAGCAGCTCTGACAACCAAGAGAAAAAAGTAAACTGATAATCCTTAATATATTTTAGAGATTCAAAAGAATTTAAATTGTATGTTTACAAGAACCTAATTTTTTAAGCATAGACGAGAACCTGGAAATGGATGTGCTGCTGTATTATATGGTTTGCACAGTGACATAAGATCCTTTTTAAGGATAACAATTTGGAATGTGCTGCAGTGTCTCTGAATGAGGAGACAAAAAATATGAGAGACAAAAAAGAAGCAAAGGATTTTCTGTACTAGTTTATGGGAAATAAACAGGTTACTGAAATTTGTTTCACTACCACCAGTACATCTCTGGAAACTGTTGAATGTATATGAACTTCGGTGTTTCTCTTGGGGAGAGTAGATGAAAAGAGTATAGGCAAACAGAAATATGGACTTCTCTAAAAGGCTAAGACAGGAAAAAGATATTGGAAATTTGCAGAATTCTGTCTGAACACGTTTAGTGATAAACCTGATAGAATAGAATAGAA
>QUSF01000006.1:38638558-38944878 GCA_003676055.1 Chloebia gouldiae
TAGAATAGAATAGAATAGAATAGAATAGAATAGAATAGAATAGAATATGGCTATTCATTTTGAAGTGACCTCCAACAGTCTGGCCTAACTGTTTGACTACCTCAGGGCTGACCAAGTAAAAGCATGTTACTAAGGGCATTATCCAAGTTCCCCTTAAGCATTGTCAGGACTGGGACGCTGACCACTTCTCTAGAAAGCCTACTGCTTGAGCAACTCTTCAAGAAAGAGATGTTTCCTAATATCATACTTAACCTCCCTTGCTGTGGCTTTGAATTTTTCCCCTGTCCTATTATTGGATACCAGAGAAATCAACACTTCCATCTTCACTTTTCCTCCTCAGGGAGACATAAGGTCACCCTTCACCCATGTTTTCTCCAAATCAGAAAAAAATCTCAACTAGTTTCTCACAGCATGTTCATTCCAGCCCTTTCATCACCATTATTGCCCTCTTCTAGATGAAAATTCAAGGGTGTTTTTGATAGAGGCCTATAAGCAGGGCCAATAGAAGTTTTATCTTTTACTAGAGTGGTTGCTAGAAGTGAAACATTAACTCAGTTGTCAGGCACATGAATATTTCTTTGTATCTGAAATAGAAAAAAGATATTTCAAAGTTAAAGTCAAGACAGGAATAAATGTGCCAGTTGGTCTACCTTGAAGGAAAATAGTCCAGCAGAGTTTGGATGTTACCAGGAAAAGCTAATTAAGTAATTATTTTCCAGGTAAAATGAGGATACAAGTTGTTTATGACTTGTGTGACAGAGCTTAACACCAACAGATCCCCACCACTGCCACGGTAGATAACACCAAAATAGAAACGTCAGCATTTATGGATCTCTCATCTGCATGTTGCAGGATGTAGCACATTTCACTCTGGGCATCAGTGTCCTCATGGTGTCAACACAGGATAAGCCAAGCAACAACTACACAGCAGGACAAACTCATGTAATCAATGAAGAGTGGAAACACCCCAGTGAAAATAAGGGAACATTTCTTACAGAACAGTCACTTCCTCACTCCTGGTTCTCAGTGAAGGCTTAAAAATCACTCTGCAATGAAGAGTCTGGAATATTTATAATTCTGTTCAGGATCAGAAACAATGAGCTAAACAGAGATTGATCTTTCCATAGATTATATTCTACTTCCCCTGCAGTGACAACAGACAATGACTATCTGTCTTTCTCTTTCTCATGAGAAATAACTGTCCTATGTCCCTATTAACACATTTTCAGACCTATGCTGATTTCAAGGATGGCCTAACATAAGTACATTGAGCATTTTTTTCTTAACCTTAGCTTCAAGGTTTGATATTTGCAAGAGGGAAATGGATGCCCAGTAGCTTGTCTAATTTTTAATAGGTATGATTAATATGATGACGTGTTCTATCTCCATTTAAATGGTTCATCTTCCTTACTACTGTAAGTGCATACATAAGAGAGAAAACTCAATACCAAGTCATTAAAATTCATGTCTTCAGTAAATTGTGAGTCTTAAGTTCCAGCATGCAGCAACATAGGTAGATTATGAAGATGTCATATCAAAAAATAGACACATCTCTGAGACTTTTTTATCCAGAAATTCTGTATTTCTGGATACAGAAAGATACAATATGTAAGGAATGTGAGCCAATTTTGGAGATTTTACATCTGAATCCTTTATTTATCAAAATGTGATGCTTCATGAATCTTCCTGCTCTCTGTGGTCTTTCTACATTGTGATTCCTCTTAGCTCATGCTCTCTAAATGGGGAGGGATGGAAAGAGTTTGAATAGGGCTCAGGAACTTCATTCCAATGCTTAACAAGCACTGTTACATCTGCTTAATAATATATTTTAGAAAGATCCACCAGTTTAAATGGGTGTATCTTTTCCAGAACTGTATCACCATGGAAACAGGAAAAGATCATGGTCCTTGCACAGTCCTTGTCTCTTTGTCTCCTCCTATTGAACTCTACAGGGGAAACTTTCAGTTATCTTTATTTTACAACATTTTACAGGGTCATTCTACAAAAAAGGAGCAATTAACTCACCAGAAATACCTCTAAGACTTTCAACAAAGCAAGTTTTGGAATTTGGCATCCATGGCTGGTCTTCTATGATAGTATATTATCTTTTAACTCTTTTAAAAGGAAATAACAGAAGTTAGGGTTTCTATTTCTCAGATGTAGAAAAACCTCAACTGTTTCAATTTCACAATATAGGGCACATTTTTCCTGGAAACTTCTGTCTTGATGTGAATTGATCATTGTGTGTAAAATTTGGGGCAAGTCCTTCTGAGTGATGCTGTTTCACCAGTTTCATGTATCTTGAATTTCATGTATCTTTCTTTGAAATTATTCCTCATGGGGGTAGAAGTTTTTTGAAAAAATTAAAACAAAATAATGGAAACCGCCTTTCTCATCTGTGCTAGAAAAATCTATATATAAGTAGGCAAATTGCTTCTTTAATATCTTCTAAGTTTTCTGAAATTTCTTATCCCTTATGTCTTTTTTTCCACCTTCAAATTTTTTCTAGTCTTGGTTTAAGTACTCTTTAAATTCTCCATCTTCCCAACTAACTCTTTTTCAAAATGTCTCATTCTCTCTCTATCAGCTTCTAAATATGTAAGAGTTGTTAAAACCACAATTACTTGACTGAGCAAAAAAACCATTTTTCGTATGATTATTTTGGTTTATTTTTTACCAAGCTTGGTTTATCCTACAGCATCAACTATAATTCAAGGACAATACCAAACCTAAATTGATAGAAAATAACACTGATCCCAGCAGGACAATGCAAATGTCTCCCCAAATTTAAAGAAACCATAAATGACCCTAGCTAAAAAAATTAAACAGCAAGTTGATTAAGGCATAATGCAATTATCTTGGCCTCTTCTGTATCATTTCCTTAATTTCCCCTGCCTTATCAATATTAAGATTTATTTCCATTAGGTAGTGACTTTTTTCCTCTATTGGCAGTCTCCTAGCCTTGAACACAGCATTGTTAGCTATGACTTAGTAGCTGGTTTTGCAGCTAATTTGGATCACTTCAGCTTGTACATGTCCAGTTCTATATTATAGGTATCATATTTTCCCTGATATGTTGCAAAAGGAAAATGAAGATCAGTCAGGCTACAGGGTACAGGAGGCTCTAAAAAGCAATGGATTCAATATCATTGCTCTTGTGTAATTAATATCAGGAGCAATTCACTGTGAATAATATGAAAATAAATTTCTCCTACAACTTCTGGCTTGAAGGTTGTTTTATTAGATGTTACACTAATGCAAATGAGCAGAACATATTTTTTATTGTCTAATCATTGAATTAACAAGACTGGGTGGTTTTAGAAGCCAATGCCATACACAAATTGACTTAATAAACAGTGTATGTATTTTGTTTCAGGTGGTGTTTTAATGGCTGTTCATGTTGTTAAATGATAAGTAATATTTTATGCCACATAAGATAGCTCAAGAAGATAGCTCAAAAAAAAAATACAAAAAGTCATTAAGGGCTGAGCTGTATTTAATTCTTTAATAGAAATATGTCAGAGATATGACAATGTACTACTAGTGCTTGTAAATAGGATTTTGCCCTTTCTTGTTTCCTCCAAGAAGCCATCCAGCTTGTAAGAGAATTTTCTCAGCAAATAAAAGCTAAGTCATTGGTTTCTCAGGGATGCTGTTCATGATAATTAAATTGGGCCTTGTATTGTCCTCTGAAAATTTCCCCTTTCATACTCCCATAAACAAATCTCAGATTCATTGTCTAAAATATTACTGAGATAAATCTGGACCAACTTCAATGATCTCCAACTGTCAAGCCTCATCTCAGTGAAAGTTAGGGTAAACTCACTGAAGTCATTGGCATGGTTTTGAGTTCCTACTGCTGTAAATTAAACTTAATATTAAAAATTACATTGAAAGTAGAAATAATATGAAAAAAATTCCCTTTAGCCATGATCCTAATAATGCAAATATATAGTTCTTTTTTCACTACTTCATGCAATTCAAACATGCTAAAAATGTCAAAGCACAGCTATGATACAGTTTAAGTACAGAAAAGAGGGGAAAAAAAACCCTGCAGACTTCATTTTTACTAAAAGAATGAAAATATCTAAAAGGAAATATCAGAAGGATACTGATGCTAGAACATCAGTGTTGATAAAAGAAGAACAGGAATTGACCATTGGTGGTGAGGGTCACATGTTTCTTTCTACCATATTCTAGTATTTGTGGTGGAAAACTGGGTGAATACAATGAATTGTGCAATATACTTTCAAAGGAATATTATTTAAAATACAGTAGGTCCCAAAAAATTTAAGAAAAAAAAAGAAAAAAGAAATCCAACTAGGAAATGTTCCATAATGATGAAAAATACCTTCTTTCTTCTATCTTTAGCTTTTCTGAAGTTTCAGTTACAATTTTATACAATTAACTTGAAGGTACTATAAAAAAGATGTCTCTTCCTGTTTAAATGTTGCTTAGGTAAAAATATTCGTGATGTTATGGAGTCTACTGAGAACCAAAGCTGAATGGTGAGAGTGTGGTAAAAAAGTAATATTCTTTGAGGGGAATAATGTGAGCCACATTGTGCACACTTTATAGTGAATCAATTCAGTGAGATTTGTGTCAATTTGATAACACAGTAAACACGGATGAAAACCAAACTGAATAGAGTTTTTCTACCTTGTTTCTTTAATAATGTCCTTTAAATTATCACTGCCAGTATTTCCTCTCTTGAGAGACAATCTTGAGGCTTTGTGATGAAAGATGAAACCTTTATTGTGGCAAGGTGAAAATATAGTTTCTGCGCAATGTCTGGCACAATTCACCATTTCCAGCAGATAAATTGTAACCCTGATCAATGATGCCAATCCATATATATTGGGTCTGTGTAGTAAAGTTTTGATAGTGGAGGCAGTGCAGGGATGGTTTCTGTTCCAAGCTTCTAGAAGCTTCTCCCATGGCAAAGGAAATTATTTCCAGCCAGCTCCAAGACGGACACCCCTGAAATACAGCACCCCATGGAAGGGACTCATGATGGAACCCTGTGTGAAGTGCAGCCTCTGGGAAGGATTCCTGCTGGAGAATCCATGGAAAACTGTCTCATGTGGGTGGGACCCCATGCTGGATCAGGGAGAGTGTGAAGAATTTCTCTGAGGAGGAAAAAGTGGCAGAAGCAACATACGATGAACTGACCACAGCCCCCATTCTCCCTCCCACCATGTAGCTGGTATTGGGAGAAGGCAGAGAAAAAGGAGAATAAAGTTTAGTCTGGAAAAAAATATGTGAAGATTTTTTTTTTTCAGTTAACGTGTTATAAGCATGTCTTGGATACAATCCAAAACTAAACAAAAATTAGATTAGGTCATATAATCATTGATTATTTCCAGCTCTACCAATTCTGTCTCATTTACAAGAGTGCAGCAGAAATCTCTGGTAAATTACTGCCTATGCATTTTGTGGGATTGATCATATACATAAATACCCATATTTTTAGAAGGGCTTCTAGCTTTACAAATGCAAACTTGAGCCAGAAATTGCTGAAAAATAATGCACTGAATATGTGTGGGAATATGTGTGGAGAAGAGAAATGCTGCTCTGGAGTGTTTTTGCAACCAGATGTTGATATTTCTATTTAAAAAAATAATGCATAATTCCTGGAAGGGCCTTTTCATGCAAGACTTTAAAATGGAACAAAAATTTATGGTAATTTTATATGTTCCAAATCAGTTAAGTATTTCAGTGGGAAATTAACTTATAATTGGTGAAGTCCACAAACAGCAAGGCTATCTAACCTCAAAATTATATGAGAATGCTCATATAATCTTTTTCAGCCAAGTTATGAATGTCTCCAAGTCTGGAAATTTCATAATTTCTCTTGTCCTCTTTCCAAGTGCTTGACTGCTGTCATGATGAAGAGGTTTTTCTGTACATTTATCTGGAATTTCCTGAATTCCAGCTTGTGTCTTATCCTATACATATCCACTTGCTAGCTGAAGACGGAAATAAACTCTCTCTTTAAATTCAGAGAATAACTTACTTTGGAAGGACTTTCAGAAGCCCTCTATTCTAACCACCTGCTCAAAGCAGGTCAAATTAGAAAAAAAATATCCTTATATTTATTGAAACTATATTTTCTGTTGTTGAACTTTATGGGGTTTCTGCCAGCCCACCTCATCAACCTGTTGAGTTCAGCCTGAGAATGTTCAGTTGATGGATTTACATGCTAACATGCCCCAACTTTATCAAGAAAAAAAAAAAAGGAATAGTTGGGTTTATCTTCTATTGTTGGTATTTAATTTCATTATCTTCCATTTTTCCATTTATGGCTAATGTAAATTTGCAAAGATTAACAATGCAAACAAACAAGTAAAAGATCTCTAATTTAATTAAGCAAGCATTCTGATATGATGATACTAAAACGCAATAAATTTAAATGAAAATATTTAACATACATGTGTAAGTTTTGAGATTTTTTTTGCCAATTCATGTGTGTTTACAAAACTGCCTAAAGTATCCAGAAAGAAAAAATGAGGCCCTGTATCAGTACAGGCCTTTTTATAAAGGTAATAATGTAGTTTTTACCATGCCATGTAGCTGAATTGATAGCAGTATTCAAAATTAATGGACTTTGTAGTGCAGTGGATTAATGCACTCTGTGCATATTACATAAATCTTCCTGTCTGAAATTTCATATGGAATCCAGAACTAGACCAAATTTGAATGACAGAGGAAGACTTTTCAGTCTCTAGGCTGTACTGAAAATTACACCTTGACATTATTCATAAATAAAATTTATTATCAGGACAGGTTTGTCTAGAATTCAGCAGTTTGCCCTAAGAAAATACAAATATATGGCTAACATAGATTTTAAATATTATATTTTAATGTTTTTCACATTAGTCTCTGTAAATAAGAGTTCATTTCAAAAAGATTGTGCTTTAAAATGTTGATTATATTATTATTTTCTGTGCTATAATCAGTTATCCTTTGACCTACAAAAAATGCTTGAAGGCTGGAAATGTGTGAACTAAATTTTCCTCTCAGCAAACCATGTAAATACTCAAAACAAGTACTCAAATAATTATACTTCTTTGGATTTATATCGTTATATAAGAAAAATCAGAATTCAGCATCACGTTTCAATTACTGCCATGGAAAGCAATGTAAATCTGACAGAAAAAATAATTCCAATAATAAAGATTTCTTTTCTCTAGCATTATTTTATAGTATTAATTTATTTTGATAAAATTGAAATGTGTCCAAAATTTAGTGTTTATTATGAGGTTTTGTGTTGTTGCAGGTTTAAAAAGTGAAACTTTTTTATCAAAACCCTATGAGATGAACCTCTGTTCTCAATAGTCTCATTGCTCAACATATACTTATATGTATATATACTTCTATATATTTAGGTAGTTATGTGGAGAGGTGATAGTCTTCATTACTGTCAAAACAAGTATCCATTATAAGGAGCTATTTTAGTTTCCTACTTCTGCCCTGGAAATGATATTCTCTTCAGTACCCTGGAGCAAAGCCGGCCATGCTTGCTTTCTTTGCCAGCTAGGATTTTCCGTACACAAGGAGAATTCCCAGGAGTTTTACTAGCTTAGCATTAAGCTAACAGATCAGTGCAAAGGAACTATATCAGGAGCCAAAGGTTTAGATCAATATCATTTGTATCCTATCACACAACTTGCAATCTTACTTGCAAATTGTCTTCTCTACTTTTTTTCCTCTTTTTAATTGCATAAGCATTATTTTTTTTTCCATTTTAATAGTGGCTGAAGGTTTCAGGATGAAGTTCTACTTAAACATTATTTTTCAGAATGAAGATCTACTTAAAACATTCTTTTTCACATGTAGGAGAAATTAAATCACTGTATTCAGCTTCCAAGCACTGTTCGACTAACATTTCCATAGAAAACTTTTAAGAAAACTGTGTTTGCTGCTGCCTCCTACTACCATGATACTATGCCTTACTCTCTATTCTATTCTTTGCTGTATAATTAAAGTCAAAGAATTATGGAGTTATTAAGATTGGAAAAACTCTTTGAGATTACTTAGTCCATCTTTCTGTAGGACCAGCTTCAAATTCAGACCAGGTTTCTCAGGGATTCACTGAGACCCTCACCAATGTTGTAAACTCCACAGCCACACTGAGAAATCTGCTCCAGTGTTAAATTATTACTGTCATCACAAAAGCTATTATACTAGTATTCAAACTGAATTTTCCTTTTTGCCACTTCTATTTTTACAGTGGACCTCACAGGTGGTGAGCCTATCTATCCACTGTATCATTGTTTCCTTTGTCATTGAAGACAGAATTTTTTTTAATCTAGCTCAACACTCTCTCAATGCCTCCTTGTAGGTCAGGTGCTCCAGTCACTGATCTTGGATGGCTGCAGCTGGACTTTCCTCAGTATGTCACTCTCATACAAGAGGGCACTAAACTAGGCATTGTACCCTGGTTAAATTCTTATTGCAGCTGAGCTAGGGGGAATCACTACTTTCCTCACCTGAAGAGATTTTTTATTGTCCAGTATCCTCAAGTCCTTCTTGTCAGGGATCTTCTCAATTCATTCAAGGAGATGTATTAAAACAAACTGGAAGTTTCTGGGATTATTGTGTGACCCTTGTAGCAAATGTGACTAATGTCTTCCATGAAAACCAAGACTAATGAACTGATGATTTCAAGGAAACTTCAGTCACTGTCTCTTTTTGATCAGACTGACCAGTAGAGGCTTGACAGAACTTTAATTTCTCATCTTACCTCTGATCATCACCCATAACGTCTCAAAAAACATTATGGCCTGTTCCTTTGCAGAGCTCCATATGTATTATCCATGCAAATGCTGTCCATCCTTATGTATCCATGCTTGCATTCATCCATCCCTGCACTCTGTTACTGCAAGCTGTCCTGCCAGTAGCCATTGTGCAGTTGTGCACAAATCTGCAGAGAAACATTTCTGTGATTTCCATGCATATGGTCACAGGATGTGTTTGTGTTTACAGTTTCCTACAGGCCATTCTGTTGTCTGAATTACCAAATTAATGGCATTTAATATTCTCATGCTAAATGAGTATTGTATTTTAACTTATTTTCCACTTGCTTTCATGCCTTTAAATATACTCTCTTTCAGAATGCATTCTTCAAAATTTGGAGTTTAAGGCATTTAGTTAGATGGATCACTTTTATTCTCCTAACTTAAGATATTAATCTTGCTTTATTCAGTCTTATGGTACCTTCCTGTCTTGAAAGGTTTGTTCTAATCCTTGTGCTCAGATTACGCTGCCATATGAAGGAGACATATGGCATCACAAATCTGGGAATGGGATAAAGACCACCAGATCATGTCCCATATCTTGCATACCAGCTTCTAGTCGCTGGTATTATAAGAGTGAAAAGATCTTCTAATCTGCTCTCAGTACTTCAAGCCATACTGTTTGTACTTGGTGCTGCTCTACATCCCATTTCATCTTACCTGATAAAACTAAAATTAAGCAATTGAAATTTTTCAGTTGCATTATATTTTCATTCTGTGGTTGGTATCTTTTCTAATGTTACTGTACCTGTGATATATAGATCTATCACAACTTCTGTTACTGTGCTCTAAATTTCAAGACTTAAAAAAAATTATGAATGTAGACATTAGCATTCTCATGGGCCTGGCCATCAATATTTCATCTTAGGTAAACAGCAGTTTTGCCTAATTTATTGGTTCTCATTATGTCTGGCATATAGAAGCTAAATTTCCCCTCTGCAAGGGAAATTGCCCATCTGCCTGGAAAATGACCTTTTGTGCTCTGCAAATCAGTAGGGACACAAATCAAAAGGAGCACAGTTGGTTAATATTGTAGAAAAATGACTTAATTTGTCACTAACTAAATTGTCACGATTTTGACCCATTTTGAGATTAGTTAACATTTGCTTCCTTTTTCATGTTTCATGCATAATTCATTTGGATTCTCACTATACTTCTGCTATGCTTCTGGAGTGAGGATGTTTTGTATAGTCACTCTTAGGAGCAATAGTAACACAACATTTGTCAAAGTGTCATAGTGAACAATGAAACCTCATTATATATCACTCAAAGAGCTGAATGAAAAGTGATGCAATTTTATATCCAAATCTTGAAAGATGAAAGACAGAAAACAAGTTTTTGTTGCTTTGACTGTCTTCAGTTTGATTTGTTCCCTGAGAGCTCCCACAAAAGTCAATGTTAATATTTCTGGTTTTCATCCTGCTCTGCTGGAGGTGTTGGGAATTTCACCAGTGATTTCACTGTGAACAGAAATAAACTGCAAGTGAATAACAGTTGCTCATGGGTAAGAGTTTACGAGATAAGATCATCAAGGGCAGAGATGTCAATTTTGTTTGCTTTGCACAGTATGAAAGATATTCTTCATTCTACACCCAAAAAATACAAAATACAGAATACAGCGCTGCAATCCCCCCCAAAAAAGAGGCCAGTGCACACACAAGAAAAACAGGCAAGATGAACAGTTCAGTTTGGCTACTGAAGTGTACATGGAAAGTCATAATTCCTAATTTAAAAAATCCTCCAAACTGAACATTTGCAACCTCTCTTTGGACAAGTGGGTTTTTCTGTGCCTCTTTCCATTTTGCCTTGTCTAACTACCTGGATAGATGGCTTTTTTCTTTGCTGCTATGATGACGAAGTGCCTGTGCCCACCAATCCTAAAGACAAAAAGAATAATTTCATCCATGTACTGATCATATCCTAAATATTTAAATTCCCTGCAGTAACACCTCCTTTCTCAAAGTTAAAGTTTAGTAACATTCCATCAAATTGAACCTTTTTATAGAAAATTAGAAGAATCATATTTCATTATCAACATAAAATTTTCAACAAAACAGGCAGTATAAACTAGACTTCCTTAAGGTAAGAGCATCTTTACCATGGAGTAAAGGAACAGAAGCATCAGTGTTCACTAGGTTTAGCTGTCCCTTCACCCAAAATTCCTCTTTACTTAGAACACAAGTCACTTCTGGGGGTGTAAGGTGAATCAAGGCTTCTCAGCAGCGTAAATTGTCTCTATCTAGGCATTTCATTAGAAAAGATATGTGATCAAAGATGACAAAACCCCAGGAGTTAATCCAAGGATGACAATGTAAAAACATAAGCATAAGCTTTGCCATGTCGATATACAGCCATACTGTCAGTCATTGTCAAAACTATAGAGTGGAGCAGCATATCACATCTTTTCCTGTCAAAATGTTCCTTCTGACAAAGGTCAGTGCCTTCATGACATAAATCTGTTATCCTATTATTGTCATAAGTATCACAAGAAGAAAGGAGTCAAATGTTTGGAACAGATAGAGTCAATGCAACTTAATTCAGGAAAGGGCCATATTTCCCACTTCCCTTTGTCAGGCTGCCAGCCATCAGCATGAGCTTTCCCTCTCACAATCTGTTTGTGTTCCAGTGAGTAATATCTTTTTACTGGCCTGGAAAATGACTATCCCGTTACTAGCAGAGTGCATTCATAGGATCAAGAGCCTTTTTGAATAGTTAAGTACATTGTACCTTTTAAATTGATCAGACTTCAGATGCAAGCCTTAAAACTATGGCCAATCTGTTGGAAAATTAAAAATATAGTAAATCTAGGGCTGAAACCAGGCATATTTATGAGCTACTCAAATATAGAGTCATTCAAAATAGTTTGTTATTCAGTGGAATTTACGAGGGTTTTTTTTTTCTTCATGAGAACCAACATTTCCAATAACTCATGCACATTTGTAATAGATGGAAAATAAAAATAAAGATATAATATCTGGCAAAATTTATCCCAAACTGATCACGGCAATGTTTAGTTTCACATCTATTTGAAAAGATACCAATTCATGATAAGATTTGTGTGTATGGCTCTCTTTCCAGTAATGCCAAGGTGAACAGGGAGTAAATGGAACTAAAATCAATATATGCACATGAATTTAAAGCTACAGTAAATGGGAACATTGAGAATACCGAATATGAATGTAAATTGACTAAAACACATGGAGATGTTCATAACATGTGTGAGGAATTAGAAATAATAGATATCAAGTTTTCTGGATGAGTCTGGCCAGTTGCATGCAATGAACAAGCAGACCAGGCTAAAATGTGGTTCCTAGGTTGTATTCATGTGATCCATATGACTTAAGATTTTATTTTGAAATAGTCATAACGTTATAGCCATGTTAACATAAACTTAAGGAAATCGGGGAAAACAGTCACCCAGAGCTTACAATCTAGTTTAAATTGCAGAGCAAATTCCAGTGTAGAGTTTGAAGGATCTGATTATTCAGCCACAAAATACAGAATTGCAGTGTTGGAGGGTTGATTGGACTATTTTTCATCTCTTACTGGGTAACTTTGTGATCCACACAAAATTACTTTTTTTTTTTACTGTTGAAAATCAAACAAAAGCTTTGCAGTTTTGATACATAAACCACCTCCTGGTCTCTCCTTCTGAGCGAAAGGACCTCCAGGATTTGCAATTCAAATAACAGGAATTTGAAAAATGAATGATAGAAAAAGAATTATTTTTTTTTCTTTGCTTGTTTGACAGCCTCTTTTCTTACAACATACAAATGAGAAAAAAATATAGAGACTTGAAAACAAAATTGCCACCTGTTTACATAAAATAGAGAAAACATAGTCAATCCTGTCTTTACTCCCTAGAGAAATTAATTTAGGCCTTCTTTCCTATCCACTTTCTTTTCAAATACCTCAGTGTTGGTCTTGCCTCCTCCTGCATTTAATAATTCTGGTGAACCATTCCTGGTGACTGTCACACCACTTTGCATTTTTTCAGAAAACTAATATAATTCCCCAAAACTTCCTTCCTCAGGATATTTTATGGGTTCCAGCTGTAGCTCTAACGTCCTCTTTACTCATGTTCTCTGTCAGTGCTGTTTCTCCATGGTGCAGCTGGCAGATGTTAATGCCTTAATACACTTGGAAACAACCTTAATGGAGCAGCAGGCATTACAGACTTGTGTAGGGAGGTATAGGATGTCCCCAGAGAGAGGAGAAGACTGAGGGAGACCTCACTGGGGTCCTCAACATCCTCACTAGGAGAAGCAAAGAGAAAGGTACCAATCTTTTCATTTGTGATCAGTATCAGGGCTTGAGGGAGCGGCATGAAACTGAGTGATGGGAGGCTTAGGCTGGCTATCAGGAAAACGTTTTTTCCCCCAGAGGGTGGCTAACCACTGGAACAGGCTCCCCAGGGAAATGCTCAGAGCACCAAGACTGACAGAATTCAACAATATTTGAACCATGCTCTCAGGCACACAGGGTGAGTCAGGGGTGGTGCTGTGCAGGGCCAGGAGTTGGACTTGATGATCCTGATGGGTGGGTCCCCTCCAAATCAGCATACTCTGTGATTCTATGACTATGAAACCTTTTAACTGAGATCTTCCACTCTGCAGGAAGGTGCTAGCAAAGTATTTCTGAATTATGCCATAAAATTTAAGCAAAATAAGGCACAAATGGTGAAATTGGTACTTGGATCTGAAACAAGGAGCTCTGTCTCTGTGAGCAGAAAATTTGATGAGAAGGTAAAGACTGACCTCTGTATTTGCTGTTAGTTATGAGGACAAAATGTATTTTTAAAGGATCTTAAAATGGGTGCTGTAACTTAGGTGTTTATTCTGTAATAACTGGGGTGGCAAGAAAAGTTGCATTGAAATACAGATTGCACTTATAGACTCATGGCCTCAGCCTTTAAGGTCATACCTTCATAAATAAACTGAAAGTAAATCAGTGATAATCCAGCGTCTTACTCTGCGATTCTTTCATCCCTCCCAGAACAACTAGTGATGCATACATAAGTTGTTGAAAACAAATGTCCAAGCCTATCCTTATACTACTTCATTTGGTCATTTCATCATAGTAACACAAAGGCCAAGGTATTTGAGTGAGAAGTTCTCTAATTAGAACTGAAATAAATTTTTCAGGCTGCAAAGCCTAAATCCCAGTAATTTTTACTTTTCTGTAAGTTCAGAAATCAAGCCTCTCTCCTAAGTGCTTTCATGGGCCGCTTCACAGGTATCTCGAAGCAATGAGTTTTAGAAGCTCAGTAAGGATCTTATGAAGAAATAAGTTTTTCTTAAGCTTTACATTTTCTTTCATTCAAATCTATTCAATTTCCCCTTACTCTTACGTTATAACTAAAACTGAGTAATAATGACAACAATTTAATCCTTTCATCTTTCTTTGAATTATATGCCTTTGTTTTTTACTGTTTGTCCTAAAATTGCATGAAGAACAGTCAGATGATATTTTTTTAATACTTTAAACTTATATTAAAATCTGTAATTTTTATTTTTGTTAATCTCAGGTCTCAGTTAAAGATGAAAGGTAAATAATGATAACCTTCAGAAATGATGAAAAAATATATGGAACTGAAAAAATATCTTCTAGCAATCTAGAGGGAAGGTTCAGCTGTTGTTTAGAAAGTAGTTGTTTTATTACTCATGAAAGATAAGACCAGAAAGATTTCAGTCTTTATTAATTTCCTCTATAATTTCTGATATAATATATAGGCAAGTTCCTTATGCTGATCAGACTTGGGAAAAAAAATAATAATAGCAGAAACTAATATAATAAATATTTATTAATTTAATAAAAATGTAAATGTTCATCTACAGATGGGGTTAACCAAATGCTGGGAAAAAGGATGGGCATCTTCATTTTTGCTGTTATATGAATTTCCCATCAGATTGGTTATCTTCATATAGTCAACAATCATAGTTTTGATCACAGTGTTTGTATATATATATATACATACTTTTTTATTTTCCCTTAGGAAGTTGGCTGCATTTTCAGAGGATTTTTTCAGACATCCTTCTGGCTTTATTAAGGTAGGAGTACAAGATATGGACTATATATTTTAAAACTCTCTGTCTTCATCTTTGAGGCACAGCTAAGTTAAAGTAAATTAAACATTCATGAAAGGAAGTCAGAGGAAGAAAATGTTGTCAAAAGAAAAGGTTGGATAAAGGTTGGTTTATGTCACCATTACCTGCACAAGATTTGAGGTGTTTGTACATCCACTAAATATGAGAGAAGGAAGTTCCTGTATCCACCACTCGCTTGTATTTCTGTAGCTGTTCTGTTCCTATTGTCATGACCAGATTCTTATCACAACTCAGAAGCTGGAAGGAACCCACAAGCATTACCAAATCAAGCATTTATGTGAACAGCCCTTCTGGGACTCAAACATGCAAACTGAGTGGTTTTAATATTATGCACTAACCAGCAGGGCTAATCTCAGGGTTAATTTTTTGGTGCTCATCACAGTCAGGCCATGTATGTGTGGAAGAGCTGCTTCAATTAAAAAAAATTAAAATAAAAAAAAAGATTAAGAAATGGAAAGCAATAATTTAATTTCCTTTCTTTATCTTCTTGAAAACAACACCTCTTCCTTCTTGCATATTAAACATGATATGACTCAGGTTATAATTTCAGTGCCAGAATCTGTTTGGCTTGTATATAGATTTGTCACAGGTTCTTTTGGAAATCATCACTTTAATCTTCAGCTAGTTTTTGCACCTCAGGTGTACAGAAATCTTTGTAAAGTTTGGGCAGCCTGACCTATAATGCTTTGAACAATCCTCCTGTCTTTTCTGATAGACACAATTTCTACAGTACATCAGCAAACTTAAAAGATATGAGTGTTCTCATGCATGATATTTTCTCTAGCTAGATTTTGACTTGATCAAAGATGGCATTAGACACATATTTCCAGCCATGAAAGGAGACAAATGGCCAACATTTTCAAAATTTCTCATCAAAGTGCAAAAATGCCAAGTTAAAATCAGAATAATCTGCTTACAATTAGCAGTATGTGGTCTATCTTCAAGGGGTATTACTTTTCATTCTTGTGAATGAAATAGCTAGGTCAAGAAAGCTGCATATTATTTATTAGAAGTCAATTAAATATTTTACAGTGAAACAAGAAAGGCTTCCACTCTCTATCATGCAAACTTGCATGAATATACTGAGAAAGTGAAAATAGTAATTTCCTTACTTGCCAATTATTTGTATTTTTTTTTAATTTCATGTTTTACTGAAATTGTTTTGAACTATTGAACTAGATTGGAGCAAATGAAAGAATTTCATACAGATAGAAAGATGATCTGTAGAAAAGAGTGACCTTTCCTGCAGGAAGGAGTCACCCCAAGAAGTCAGGAAGATGGATTGTGCATCCCCATGAAGTACAAATGAAATCAAAAAGAAACTCTATTGTGGTTTTAAAATTGAGGTAATTCTTTAAAATATATATCTGAACTTTAATCTTTCTGTTAAAATTTGGTTTGGTTTGGTTAGGCTGATTTGGTTTGGCAATCAGGTTTTCTGCAGGGTTTTTTTTGTAGGGTTTTTGTTCGTTTTGGTTTGGTCTATTTTAACCTATGTTATAATGAAAATTTAGTTTTTCATAGGACTCCTGGAACTGCAGATTTTAGAAAAAAATTCAGAGAGATGTGAGCAATGAAGTAAAGCTTCATGTACGTAATGGACAATTTTTAAAAGTAACTGTAAACATACTTATGGAATCAAGGACTTTATTTGTTATCTAAGTCTTACCCTTATTTACCCAAGTCTCCAAAATTCTAATGGAACTCCTTTTTCTCACCTCAGCCCAAAGATAGGGCAAATTTGTTAAAATAATATTGTGAAAAAGGAGGCGGTCTTCCTGTGCTCCATATTTTTTCAAATAAACTGCTATGGTTTGTTTTGTTTCTTTTTAATGATGCATTCCAGATTTGTTTTGCATTAAGTCATAACTAATGACCTTGGACAAAATTGTTCAACTCTTTTTGTTATTTGTTTACTTCTCTGCCATCCACCCGACAGAAAAGTCATTGAGAAAAATGTGTAAATCCCTGACATTTAGAAAACTTAGTAGAAAAAGCATGTGCTACAGCTACCCACTCAGTGAACATATGTGGAACAGTTTGCATGTAGAATATAGTGTCAAAAATGAAATCCTTGTTTTTGGCTACTGCATATGCAGAAGAGTCAAGATTGTGTGGAACAGATTTCTAAGAATGTTGTACTTTGTGAGTGTGATTGTCACTATGGCCTTTATAATGTAAATCCCCAAAACATGGTGAGATCCTGTTTGGAACTTTTGCAGTCACAGTCTATCTCACATGTCCAGTATCTGCTGCTTCAGCCTGTCCTGTTTACAACAGGCTTGTGGTTGCTCTTACCTATGTTGCTAGCATCAAATCTTTAAGGAGTTTGCACTTGCAGAACTAAACTCCACTATGTTTCTCATACATCCTACACAAAATCCCCATGGTAGAAAATGGACAGAAACAGCATTACCAAGACTCTTGTTTAATGTAGATATGTCTAAATGCAAGCATTTTACACTTTCTGATCAAAGATAATTAATTGGAACCAGGCTTGAGGATGTTTAATATTACAAGAATTCAAGTTGTGCAAAGAGGCTCAAAGAATTCCTTTGTGAACAGATACCATGAGGCTACAATCAAATCTGCAATTTCAGCTACCCTTTGATGCCATCCATATGCAAAGGTTCTCCAGCCTGGAATAAGGGCAGCTATGCCCAGCACTGCAATATTGTCTTCTCTTTATTAATCACTGCAAGTTGATTTTGGCAAATTCTGCTCCGTGCCCCGAGATCTTCATGGCTGGGAAAAAGTCTGATGTGCCTTGAGGGCCATCACAGAGCTCCCAGCCAAAGGTCAAGACACCAGCAGAACATTGAAAGACCAAAAGGGAAGGAGACAGTTTCCTACTGGGATCTATCCAACTGTTTATTAATGCAATCAAGTCATGGCAAAATGGTGGAAGTCACTCAGAACAGGAAAGAGACAAGTGCTAGTCCTCTGGGCTGATTCCCTCTTTCTCCCAGATCTGACCATGGATTTTTCATAACCTGAGTTTAATAGTGTATCTCTGTTAACTTGTAAGCCATACATCATTGTTGCCCAGATGAGGAATTTGTAACTTAGCTTTTTGTTAAACATCTCTTCCAGATAATTTGCTTTATTCAAAAGCTTCCTTCCCTCAATATGCTCATTCCCTGCAAACAGACCGTTATCACCTGTTCTCCACTTGTTTGCATGCTGATAGCTCTTCTTCTCTCATAAATTCCATTAATTAATGAATAGTCAGCAGGGAATTGTCTCCTCGGGCTCATTAAAGAAATGGACAGTAAAATGATATGAAAGCAGCTGCCTCCTTTCTGTTATTCCCTTCTGACGGCTACTGCTTTCCTCATCACTGCTAAATTATAACACTGCTTTGATTAGCAGTCCTGTTACTTGCTGCAGCTGCATTTAGAGATGGAAATTTTAACTATACAGTCATGTTTAATTGATATTCTCATCAAACTGTTGGCATTGTAAAAAAAACACAGCACTCTGATATATCAGGCTTGTGTACGTATATTAAATCCCGTTGAGTTTTTTTTTGACCTTGTAAGCAGATTGAAAAGACATGTTTCTTGATGCTTTCTCATAAGTCACTGATTATCAGCTGAGCTCATTTTGGAACCAGATGTAAAATTTGTGAAAAATCTCAGGCCAGAGATCATTCTAAACAAAAACATATTTGATTACTATCCCAGTGCCTAAGTGTGAATGCTCATTTCTATCCTGAAAAAAATGTAGAAATTATTTCTTTTAAAGCATAGGATGAGATCTGAATTTTTGTAAAAGATTTCATATCAAAGACTGTTCCCACCAAAAGAGCGAATTTATGCCAGCAGATAATCTATATGATGTCTAGTATAAATTACCATAGTTTGGAAGATGTTCTAATTAATGCAAGAAGGATGGTTGGGCCAGACTTGCCTATTTGCAAGGTTTAAGTTCCAACTCATCCTTTGTTGAAGAAACATTACTCATAGAACAGTCCAAATCAGGACAGCTTTCTCTACTCTGAGGCTGCTGAGACATGATGATCCTCTACTAGCATAGTCTTTGAACAAGGGATGATAGAATCCTGGAGTCATTAAGGTTGCAAAAAAACCTTTAAGATCATCAAGTCTAACTGTTAATACATCACTGCCATGTCCACCACTAAACTATGACCCCAGGTGCCATATCCACATGTTTTCTAAAGATTTCCAGGGACAGTGATTCTACCACTGCCCTGGGCAAGTTTCTTACAGGGCTTTACTCTTTCTGTAAAGAAATGTTTCCCAATGCCCAATCTAAACTTCCCCCAGTGAAATGTTATACCATTTCCTCTTGGTCTAAAAAAGGATGTCTTGCAACTTTGAGGTAACATAACAGGAATGGTTAATTGTCTTTTAGTGGCTAGTGCTTTCACTCAGATAAAATCAGATGCCTTTCTGGGATCTGGGACTAAGTGGGTGATACAGGGCAAGGAGAAAGTCCTTTGGTCTGGCACTGACTTGTGATGCTGCCCATGTTCAAGTTCAGATCAAAAGTCAGAGGAAGAGGTCATTTGCAATGGAGTATACCAGCAATCATCCAAAATGAGAACTAACAGGAGCAGGTCTTCAAACACTAGCCCTAGGAATAATATATTGAGCACAATTCTGAATTATCAAAAGTGTATGAAAAGGCTTCAAACCTGTTTTAGTCCCTGTTCATTAATTTCAGAACTGGATTTTAACTTCGGTTACCAAATATAGTCGCATTTTGATGAAAACACCAAAATTTCAAATTCAAAGGTGCTACTTTATAAAAATATAATATCCTTCCCTGACCTTGAAAACTTCTTGGCTTCACTTGGAGAGATTTCTGTTAGATGTTTCAAAGTTGGTACAGATTGATTATAGAGTTTGTAATTCACCCACAGTACTTAAAACCCCCATTTTATTTTGTATCAGGATGAGCACTTAAAGGGAATCTCCCAGTCATCTCCAGCTCCTGCATTGTTGAAACATCATCTGTTTCTGTTCTGCTGCAGCCCTCAGTGTGGGCAACACCCTCAAGTCTCTAACTATGAGAGCTTGTTTAGATTCAAGCTGGAGCTTCTGGCTTTATTTCTACTTTTAGAGTTCCAATAGCTAAAAAATTGGGTGATTTTACTAAGTTTCATGTGAGATCCTTACTTCCCGCGGAGACCAAAAAGCCTACAGAAAAAGCAAGACTGTTTCCTTTTTGATCAAGACAGAGACCGAGGGGTTTGCTGTAAATATCTTAAATTGCCCTGGTGTGAAGGATATCAGCTTTTCTACTCTAGACTTAGCAGAGAAGTTTGGCCTTTGAACTGAAGAAGTGGAAAAGTAGTCCCCCTGTCAACTCTCTATTTGAAACACTCTCATGTTTTGTTGATAGCTGGCACTGTATCATGTTAAATACCACTGCTTTGAGTAAATTACTAAAAATTTTCCCTTTTTGTTCCAAGTGTTTAAATTCCTTCATTCTTTGATAGTCTGTGATTATACTGCATTATTCTCTATTAATTGAATAATGTCTTCCTTTGAGCTGCTTTGTGGAAGCAGTGAAAACATCTAGGTAGTATAGAATATCACAGATATCACAATATATACATGGAGGATTCACATATGTTATTAGGATTATTTTAAAATGTCATGTCTCTGTCGTAAAAAATAATTTAAAGAAATCATTCTCTGTAGTAGTTTATAACTTGGCTCCATTGGCATGGGGAATCTCAGCTGCCTTAAATTAGATTAAATTATTTTAGGCCTAAAAGGATGATTCATGGGCACTCTATAAAATTCATGGTACAAATTAAAAACTAGAGGCTTCAGTAGATTTTGGCTGTAATTCAAATAGAATAGGACTCTAAAATTAAACAAACATATTCTTGAAATGTAGTGCACATGTATTCATTTGTGCAATACCCAAGTTTAATTTTAAAGTTTTATTAGAATTTTTTATATTAGTTATGCTCTTTAAAGATGTCCAGGTTAGGTGAACAGAAGTCTCCTGAAAGCCATTCTCTAACTCAAGGATTCAATAAGGCAGACAGGGTTTATCAATTCACTATACATAAAAAAGTCAGTTATCCTGTGGTAGAATTGTTTTTATCTTTGGAGATTAAATATTAATTTATTACATATATGTGAAAAATTTTACCTCCTATTAAGCCTTTCATATGTTTCCCATGCCTAAATCTCTTTTTGTGTATACTGATCTCTAACCTATAAGTCATTAAATTATTTTTGCCTCTAAGGTAATTTATTAATTATGACACATGTTTGTTGTTAATTAAAAGATGCAGTTAGCTTAGTACTTGATATTGTGGCTAAATTAATTCACTAGATCTTTTACTAAAAGCCAAGATATGACCTTCCAATACTGCTATAACTGATGCTGTCGTTCCACACCAGCTACCACAAGATCTAATAATAATTACAGAGGATTCAGGCTATCTAGCTGCTAGTAAGGATCTCAAGACAGTAGAGGAGAGAAAATTATTAGAACTGAGATCTGTGTTCACACTCATAGAGAGAAAGAGCTTGTCTAAAAGGAAAAGGAGGGTCCTGACGGCACAGACAGAATACATAAGAAATGTTTATTTAACCACACAGGCAGATTAATCAGTGTTTCAGGGCAGTCAGAAACACTTCCTTGAAAAAAAAAAACCTTTCTTCTTTTATAACACTAGAGTGAATAATAACAGGTAGCCTGAATTAACCTGATCTGGGCTGGTTTTGTTTTAGCAATGTACAGTGTATAAATCTATAACTGTTGTGTTTTGATAAGGTAATTTGTAATTAGAGCACTGCTGGAGGTCCAATGATAAAAATTATTCTTCTTGTTCTTCACCCCACTGTCTCAAGAGCCTTTCTGCAGGGATTATTTGCAGTGGCTGACAGTGTTCTGCAGTCACTCTCCACTCAGTCAGGAATCTGAGATTTTCCTAAGATAAAAAAGTTTTGGGGTTTTCTTGGACACAGTTGGTGTTTGTGCTGGTTTGGAGCATATCACAAAAAACACTTCTGCAATACATATCCAACAACATTTGGAGGAAAAATAAGTTAGGACGTAGTTTTTAATCCAGCAGTCTTCAAGAAGGATCCAACATATGCAGGAAATTACTGACATCTCTCATTTCTTCCCAGGCAACAATGCCCTAGCATTCCCTGATATGCAGATATTCTGGTTTCCTCTTGACCAGAACTATTCCAGTCTCATCAAAGCCCCCATGGCAGAGAATGTTCTTTGTTTTTCCTGTGCCACTCATTTCTTTGTATATATCCATGTTTATTTTTGATAATTATTCTTTGGCTAATAACAGTATCAACAACACACACTGTGTTGGGTCCATTGGGTTTATTTGGTTTTTAGAAACCCAGAAACACCCAGATTTTATATTCATTGCTGAACTTTTAACTAATTGGTCAGAAATTTAAATCAGTGGAAAAAAACTACCATGGGAGAAAATTAATGTGAAGATCATGTAGACAGGTCATTACTTGTGCTAATTGCATTATTTGGACTAATAAACTGTGTAAATGAAAGTGGCACTTGTTTCTCATCTATTCATAGAGATAATTCTAGATTTCTGAACAAGTAAATGTACTTATATTTTTATGTAAAACTTGCTCATGTCTTCAGGAAAAGAAATAGATTCTCATTTATGTAGACTACTCCTTTCTAGAAATCCATACAAATAGGTTAGAGGAAATGGCAATAGTGTAAGCCATTATGTAGAAAATGGTCAATACGGAATGCATTATTTCTAGCCATATTAGCCATTACGTTCATTACACTTCCATTACAAACTAAATGATATTACAAGAGGTTTCACTTTTTCATTTTTGATTTTCTATTCTGATGGTCTTTTTCAAAACATTACACCAATGTCACCAGAACATGAGATCAGAATTCTTCCAGAATTATGCTGGGACACTGTGGTCATATTAGGGAATGGCACATCACCCTGGTTGCCTTTTAGGAATGTTTATCAGCCAAGGGTACAGCAATAAAATATTTAGTCATCAATGTCAACAGGGAGGTTCATTATTGCGTCAAAGCAACATTGGAATTGAGTACACCTAGGGGTTATATAATTTATTTTTAAAAGAAAGCTTTTCTTCACTTCTTATCCTGTACATTTCCATTTGATCAGAAATAAATTGTGCTATTTTGGGATTGAAAGTCTTATTTACCCAGATAGCAAAAAAGGCTTTTACTGGTCTTTTAAAGCAGAAGTTCACATCAAACCTCTGTCAAACTTGTCAAGAGCATATTTTTCAGCTCTTTAGGAAGAAGGAAATTTGAAATTTGAATGATAATGATTAGAATTATTTTGATAAATGACATAATAGAAAGGACATGTAGTTTTTTAAGGAGAAAGAATAATCACAAATGTATTCCTTCATGTGTGGTTCAAAATTTGTCAAAAATAAAATAAACAGATCTGCATCCCACGCTAGATATGAAAACAGCTTCACTAGCAATGAAAATAAAGACATCAAGAGGATAAGGAGTTTCCAAAGCCATGAATGTGAGTAAATATGAACAGAAGGAATTTAGGGTTATTTGGGGTTATCACAGCAACCCAAATAAAATGGATTTTAATGTCAATCTGTTTTTGTGAGATGTAAATGAAATACACAGATGCTTTAGAAATGATCAAATTTAACAGCTCTGAAACTTTGTGTATTTAAAAGCATAATATAAATTTTAATCAGCATTTCCATATGGGAAGGTCTGTGGATGAAACTGCAGATCTCACAGAAATACAACCACTGCTGCCAGTTTGTGTTTGTGGCACCGGGGCTAACACAAAATGTCTTGCAAGGACAAAAGAGAAAGCTGTTATAAACACTGGGATCAGCAGCAAGGCAAAGTGCTGACTTCCAGCCTCTGTCACCTTCCACAGCCCTCAGCCCTCCTGCTCCTTTCCTGGAGCACATTTTAAGCAGGATCCTTTAAGGAGGTCTGAGCTATGTAGAATTTGGGAGGATATATGTATAAGACAGTACATTTGCTCTATGCTAGCTACAGTCACAGGTGACAGGACTTGATGATCAGATGATCATTCATCTTTTTTGTCATAAAGAACAGTTGGCCAGTAAAAGTGGTATGATAACTTTAAGTAAATGGCTCCTAAAATTTCCAAAACATATTAGCTGATTAATCATTATCCAGTTTCTTCTTACAAAGGCTTTTTTTGAAAGTAATTACATTGTACTCTAAGTTTTTTCTCAGTAAAAACTCAGGGATACTCAAGGGGGTCTTGAACAGTTGCCAGAAAAATATAAAACAAAATTGAAGAGTTATTCCATTTGTATGATCAAAAAACACATAGATTGCTGAGATTGTGTTATTTTTTTCTCTTAGTACTTAGGTCTATGCAGATTTTAATAATGGAATCTGACAAATGATCAGCCATTGACAAAACTCATGATATTTTCAAATTTGGAGGGAAAAAAGGAGTAAAGATCATTGCATTATAGATGAGGTGTATTTAGAAAACACAGCTTCCCCTGGAGATTTGTACTCCACATAATTACATTCCACATACAGTAATTGAAACTTGTGAATACGTCAAACTGTGTGTTTTCACAAACCTGCAGTAATCAGCTCAAATTATTTAAATTCACTATTTGACATAATTGCTATAAATATGACAGAAAAAGATATTTCTAGGGTATATTGCTTCATAACTCTATCAAATGACTGCCTAGGGAGATAACTACATTGTGTTCCTATGGAGATCTGCAAGATAGCAACATCCAATACTGAATACTTGTCTTTTCACAAACCCTCTTTAAATTTACTACAAGATCTACTGATATTAAAGGGAAAGGTCTGTGGTCTGGGACAATCCACATACATCTCTGATTCAGAAATTACTGTAAAATCAAGCACTTGGAAACTGCTGGCCAACAGCTCAACAGCTGTCATCAGGAATAACTCTACTGAAGTCAGGAAAAACAATGCTGATTTTTACCAACAGAGAGTTCAAATTGCTCATCTAGGGAGAGTACACATGCTGGGCTCCTGACAACGTTGCAGCAGACTTGCAACATCCACAAAACTACTCTAAGAACAGAGATTGTCCTATTTGTTCTGTATTTAACGTGTGAGAGAAAAGGCTTTCTATGGGTTCATGAAAGCCAAGTGCCAATTGTAGTTTCCAGCCCTTCTGAACCTTTGAGATGTCATGAGTGCCAGAGAAAAAGATTTTCCCAACGTGTTTGCTTTTAGAAGTGTTGTGAAGATGGAAAGGAAAAGAAGAGGGCAGGGGGATGGAATGGGTTGGGGTATCATAAATTATAGTGGAATGGTTCCTAACATGTATTTTAAGGAATTAATTTATTCCAGCCTGTTTTCTGACTGACCAAAAGTCAAATGGGGTATTAATTGATAGTATGTATCACTGCTGGTAAAAAGAATAAATGGAGTCATTGCAGGAAACAGATACACAAGAAAGCATTTGCACATTTTTATTGGGAAACATGAGAACTTTCCACAGGTCCTTTACAACATCTAAGTTCTAACAACTCTTGGAGGGTCCCTGGAGTTAAGGTGAATTAACAAAGAGGAAAGCAAAAACAGAAAACCACACAGAAAACTTTTTCATCTCTTTAATTATATGTGTGGGGAAAAAAAACACAAAACAAAACAAAAAAAACAAACAAAAAAACCCAAAAACAAACCACAAAAGAATTTGCTAAAACTTCTTCAGCTAGAAAGTGGAAGCAAGCTTTAAAATGGGGTATTTTCTTTTACTTCGTCCCTCTGACAGTATGGTGGAAGGATGAAGTTAAATGTACTAAATTATCTTGTCTTTCCCTCAAGAGTCAGAAGCCTTGTGCACATTTCCTAGCATTGTGGATGTTCTGATGACATTCTGTGAGGGTGGTGAGGCACTGGTACAAGTTGCTCAGGGAAGCTGTGGATGACCCATCCCTGGAAGTGTTCAGTCAGATTTGATGGGGTTTTGAGCAGTCTTGTCTAGTGGAAGGTGTACCTGTTGTTCTATGGTTATATGAAATGTATTTGAGAGGAAAGGCAATTTATTTAACATTATTTTTCTTTTTGGTTTTTTTTTTTTAATGGAAATACCATGTGCTTTTCTCCATCAAACAAACTGATCTGTGCATGTATATGTATTTGTATAGCCACAACATTTTATTAAATATATATATATATATATATATATATATATATTCAACAACTAGTTCAAAAATAAATTATATAAAGATATGGCTAAATATTCCAATTATGAATCATGTATCACTGCTTCCACTGTTCCACAGTTATGAGAAGTACTGGCCTGGCAAACCAACACAACCACTTTTTCTCAAAAAACCAAAGAGACTTCTAGATATAAAATGGCCACTGGAGCTCTTTAGTGGCAGGCAAATATCTGAAATTAAAAAAACCAAACAACCTTTTTTAATCAATACACTGATTTAAATGATTGCTGCATTCACCCTTTATTCAAAGTCTAGGGAGTCTGAGAAAAAGCCTCAAGCCATCGCTCATTGACATACATGAATATCTTCAAAGAAAATTTAAATGGAAGTCAAACTATTCAAAAAATAACTAGATCAAAAATTATAGTTAACACAGGATGAGATTAGGAGACAGTCAGCCAGAATGAGAATGAGTCCAGCACATTTTGCCAGTTCTTTATTAGAAAACTCTATGACTCTATTTTTGGATTAATTTGGGATTTTTGACTAAAAAATTAAGTGAAAGCTTTGATGACCAATGTTATGAATTGTCTTACAGGGTATTTCAACCTGAATGTTCTATAATGTCTTGTTAACTCTTACTAGAGAGTTCTTCTAGTTTTGTTCTACCCAAAGTAAATTCTTTATTTTACACCCCTACTAAGCAGGCATAATTTGTGAGTTAAAGATAAGGATTTTATATATTCTTATGCATTGAGGCTCTCTTACTATTTTAAATTGCATCAGACTCTTGATGTCCTTTTCTGCAGTTTTGGAGATATGTTTTGTATATTGTATAAGCCAAGATTGTACTGGGAGCCTAGCTATTGTATTGGTATCTTAATTTGGATAGGTAGTAGACTTGGAGTTCCTATTTCTTTTCACACCTTCTTCAACCTGACTGGGCATATTGGAATTCTGGGTTAACTTCTGGTACTCATTGCCAGCCTTCTCATGGTGTGCCAAGACTGTATGATAAACAGGAACATTCAGCCCTTTAAGACAGAACATCGATTTAGAAACCTGGGAGAGAACAAACACATTTTGTTCTAAATGTATCATATGAGCTAGGAGAGGTATTCTTTCTTTCATAGGTACATATGAGCTTCAGGGTACCCATTTAAGTGGAATAGTGGCTTCACATGTTGTTGTCAGAGAGGGTCCAGCAGCAGAAAGAGTAGACATATGGATGTTCTTCAACTTTTAGCAGAGGTTAATGGCAGCATAGCATTAAGTCACAGAATATCCTCAGATAGCTTCCAAACCAGCAACACGTACAATCCTAAAAATCCCTGTACATATCTAAATAAGATTTTAAACAGTACGTATGCATTCATTTATTCAGATTGTCTAAACTAATGGGTTTTCTGGAGTGTAATGTGCAGTTTAGATGTCTGCATTCAAAAGTCTAACCCCATCTTTATAAAATCTAATGCATTTTCCTTTGTACTCTACAAATGCCAAGTGTAACAATTTGACTTCATTTCATAAGTGCTTTCACAAACACAAACTTCATCACTAATCTTTTGTGAGTGTGTTCTGGGAAAACTGTACTCCTGTTTTTGAACTTAGGATGTCCTGTATTTCTGTACTCAGAATGAACAGATAACATGAGTAACTTTATCTCACCCTAGCAGAGGTAGGATTTCTGAAAAAGGAACTGTGTACTGCTTTGGGAACACATTTGGGAATACCATTTTTCTTTTTTTCTTTTTTTTTCCCTTTTTTAAAAGGCATTTCATGAGCCTCTTCTTAGGCTGACAAGTCAGCACTCTTGTGGAACATGAGCATGCAGGTATCAAAGTGCCAGCTCTAAAACTCACAGGAGTTATTTTCAGCTTTGGTAGCTAATATGGGAAGGTATAGGACAACTGCATAATAATTATAACCACCAGAAAGGAATAACAGCTTTGGAGACAGAGGTTCATCTGATCAGTGTTACAAAATGTGAAGTGATGCAGGATGCTTGGATCAGAAATAATATTTGTAGCTGGCTGTCAAAATCCTCTGCCAGTCCCACACTGAAAATTTGCTTTCTTCAATGCATGCCTTCAAATACTCTTCACTTCGAGTCTTTCCAAATGTGCAACATCCTTTTTCCAATCAATAATAAGGGGTCAAAGTCACACTTAACCCTAAAAAAGGTTTCCTATAACCTCAAATAGCAATATGTGAAAACAGGCTTCTTAATGATGGGAGAGAGATTTTCAGAAAATTTCATTAATATACTTAGTACATTATTTCTGTTGTGCCACTAGTATTAGCTGTTCTCTGTGCCAGAGGCCTAGGAGACAAAAATATCTCAAACTGCCAGTTGTTCTTATAACTGGCTTCACCTCTCCCCCAGGAAATCATAAAACCTATTGATTCCCAGAATTTGAGAGGTATAGAAAAAGGATTGCTTTATAATGGACCTATTTCTTTTACTTGTCTCTAGATATACAATGCTGGCTCAAAATTAAGCCATAACACAGGGCAAGGCGGATCTTGTGCTTAAAGTGCTATACACTCTGATGCTGTAGCTCAACCAGACTTCCCAGAATAGTCAGCCATGCTCTGTCCTTTGTTTTGCCTTTTGAAGGAAACGTTTCTAAGGGGGGTTATCTTCATCCCTGCATTGTTATGGATTAACTGGAAGATGGGCTGGGTTTCCTTTGTGCAGTGCATTGTTATCTCAAAGCAACAGCAGGAAAAATGGGTTGTATGCTGGAAGTGTCAAATTCACTGCTCAGTGCAGGTTATGTGCTTGCTGGTTCTCTAACTCTGACTCCCTCTGACACAAGCTCACCTTGCACCAAGAGACACAGCCAGGAAAACTCTATGCTCTTTGGTGAGAGATGCCTTAAGGGGAGAAAACACTGCTTGACCTTGGAGGTAAATACAAAGCTGGCTGCTACATCCTGTTACATCCTAATCTCACACAATAGATCCTGTACAGGTGACACATGTTGCAGCTGTCCCATCCCTGACAGTGATCTTGGCCAGGTGGATGGGGCTCTGAGCAATCTGGTCTACTAGAAATTGTCCCTTCTCAAGGCAGAGGGGTTGCAACTAAATGGTCTTTAGGGTGCCTTGCAACATAAACTTTTCTGTGATTCTGTGATTCATGGAAAACAGTTTTGATCTATGTTGCCCAGCACACTGCAAAGAAGTATTTGTGCTGTGTTGCCCTTTGCTCAACTAGGATGACCTTCATTTGGATCACATTATAGTCATTGTGGGAGAAGGGAGTAGAGACAGGTTAGCCTTTAGAAAATGCTTTAGGAACCTTTGTCTGGGTGCTGTATGAAGTATCTTTTGAGTTTTGGCATGCCCCTGTCACTTTTATTTATAGCCTCCTCTCTCTTGGTTCCATTCTACGTGACACAGAAGGGGTTTTCTGAGACAAATTAAAGAACAAGCAAAGTTAAAATGCCAAAAAGCATAGAAATTATACTAGGATGTAAAAGAAAATGTAGCAGATATCTTATTTTTTTTTTAATTTTTGTGAAATGGATTCTTATTCATATGGGTGGGTTTGCTAGGCATGAACTGTATAACTAATAGATTTCTTTTAGCTTAGTCTACAGAAATAAAATGTTTGTGTGGATTTCTTGGTCTTTTTCTTCTCTTTGGTATTGATGTCATCTGTATTTATTGTTAGGCATGAGGTGTTCAGACCTTTCAGATCTACTTCCCAAACCAGTGTTATCTGGATGTTGTTCCTCTTTCTTTTGACTAGCATTTAAAAAAGATGTGTTTTTTAATGTTTACTGTTTTTATTATTGTTTTCATTATTGTTATTTCTCAGTTACATAGAAAATTGAGTTGTCTAGGTAGATATGCAGTAGCTACTGGTATATTTTTGTATTTTATTTAAAAGGTATGTTACCTTCTCATCCTCAGACTGCTTTATGCAATTAGATATTAGAGGGAGGGAGCTCATCTCTGATATCACTGCTGGTCCTTGTTTCTGTTGTTCAGTCTTGTCTCATGACTTATACATGAGCTATTCATTCACCTACATGCTCACAGATCAGAACAAAAATTCCAAAGTGTCAAAGTGTCATTGAAGAAAGAACAGAGAAACCTGTCAGGCACTCCAAGACACTATGACAGCTATGACTTATAGCCTCTGGTGTTCTGACACAAAGGTGTAAAATAAAGATCCCGTGGATGATGGATCTTATGTAGCTATAAATTCAGTGGACCTTTCCCCCTCCAAACCTTGCATAAATGTAATGAGGCAAAATGACTGTTAAAACGTTGCAACTGAGAATGGAGATTATCTATTTGCTTTACATTCACTTTTGCAGAGGAATAATTTTTCAATTGGACTTACCCTGAGTGGCTTTTTCTTACACAAATTTCTGGTGTCACAAGACAACATTAGCTATTTTCTAGGGTAGGCACAAGCATGTACATGTCATTGTCTCCCACTGAGGAGTTCAACTGAGCACTCTTTCCAAGTTGCACTTGCATCAGAGCACAATTATTGCTGGTAAATGCTAACACACCCTTTCCTTTACACTTCATTTGTTGCCTAATCCATCTAATCTAATGGCCAGGCATGGAAAAGGCATTACTTTCTGCAGTGCAAAGATCTTCCTTTAACCTTTTTGTGATAGTGACAATGTCCTATCCTAAATTTCTCTACAGGGAATATATTTACAGTGACTTTTTTGCATGCAATTCTCCCCACCTGCACCCCCATATAATTGCAAGAAAATTTAATAGCCAGGCTTTAAAGTCATTTTGTCTCTCAAGCTTGGTCCTTATATTCAGGAGTTGGGGCAGAAGCAGAGATACAATCAAAGCTGATGGCTTTGTATTGCTGCTGTAAATGTGTTTCCATGAAAGAAGAAAGCTTTGTTGTGAGGATAGGCATGAGCACGATCTTATTCTTGCTATCTTATGTCATTAATTTCAAATCTTTCCAGAATATCATTGGTTATTCAGTTCCTCACTCAATTTAAATTATGTGTAATTCATTTAACCTAATGTCAGGATCAGAATTCTGCTGTCTACATGCAGGCTTCTTGTACCACTTGAGATACCCTGACATATTTGAGATATCCTCATGGACATCACAGATGTAATATTGGAAAATTATATCCCATTGGAGCAGCAGCAAGAAAGACATGAGCACACAGTTCACAGAGATATTAACTCTGATGTGTGAGCACAAACCTGAACCTCACCCTGAAAGCTATATGAGGTAAATCCTATCCTTAGAAGAGCTAAAATGGTAGCTTTGACCCAATTATGCCTCACAAACATCCTCTAATGATAAATGGGGTTCACAAAATGATGCAGATGAATTCACATTTGTGGTGTGAATTTTGACATCCTTTGATGTAATTTATTTTCATGAGTATGATTTTAGCACACTTGCTACACACTGGAAAAAAAAATAAAACAAAACAAACAACTCCATTAAGGACAGACTTTAGGTAAAGAACAAGGTACCTGTTGCTGTAAGCTTCACCAAACTGGCAAAATGTATTTTCTTCAGTGGAATTGTGAGTGTCTTGTTGGCTCACAAGACCACTTCTAGCAGTGCCATCTAGGGGCTGCAGCCACAGCAGTGCTCTCATGAAGAGAGATTGCCAAATCTGTTCTTCCATCTCACTGGCATGGCTAAATAGTTCAATAAGATTAATTTTGAATTTTAATAGTTCTTTGTTCTGTGAGCTTCAGTGAATTTTTTTTTTTTTTAATCTGAAATATAGAGACGTGACAAAAAAGAAAGTGGTTTTGACTTGATTTTTAAATGAAATGTCTTGGTGAAATGCTGGCTCTGCTGAAAGCAATGCAAAAGCTTTCATTGATGTCTCTGAGCTGAAATTTCACTTGATTACTTTTTCTATTTAAATACATTCCTCTTTTAATGAAATACATTTACATCTATAACATTTGAGACAGACAATTCTAAAGCTTAATCTTTCTGTAGAATCTTTAAACTCGAGTTGAAAAGTTGAAAGCAAATCAGAAGTAATAACTAGACATTTATACTTCCCACTCAAGAGACTATGCAGAAATGCATTGCTCTTTTTTCTGTTTTCCTTCCCTTTCCAACACACAAAACATTTAATCCATCAGTAGCTACTGCTTCAAAGCCTCAAAGGCTGCATAAATCTTGGATTATCTCCGCAGTCTCTAATAAGAAAGAAAATATTTGAGGTATGACCTTCTTCTTCTTAAATTTCCTAGTAAAAGCACATTCTAATCATATCAGTAGAATTAAAGTGATAGAATTAATAGCATTAGAAGAGTTATCAGCAGATATTATGGACCAGCTTCAAACAATCATCTCCTAGTTTTGTTTTTCCTTCCTACCTTTTCTACTTTTACATTTTTTTGGTACAAGAATATGGATGATAATGTGTCATTAGCAATTACTAAGCCTCCAGTAGATTTATAGTATAAATTGCAAAATTATGTGGAAAACTGAGATACTGCAAAACACCAAAACACTGTGAAGAAAATGCATGTTTGCTTTAATATTGCTATTAACTTCCATTATGTTACATCACAAATGGAGGTAGTACTTAGTACAATGTTTTTTTTTAAAAAAAAACATGAACTGAGGAACAGAATAGGTGTGGAGGAACAGAAAAGGAGGGTCCTCTGGAGAGTTTTGAGATTGCTGCTCAGCTGGTGCGCTCCCAGATTTCATCCTCAGCTGCCAGCAGCTCAGTCCCACACAGCACCCACTAAAAGCTGAGTATCACTATTCTGTGCTTGACATGGTGACTGATAGAATTCACTGGCATGAGACTTGGTTGAGGAATACCCAGTTTAGCAGCTGCATGATGATCAAATTTCTGCCCTGATGCTTTATCTGAAAATACCTGCCGAGCTAGGAATCCTAATGCAAACCTTTCCTGTCCTTGCTGGCCCATCAAAGTGGGTTTTCTTGTTGAAGATAAAGTGTAGGTAGTGAAGGAAGAATCTCTGATTTTGAGCTTCCTAAGTGATTTTATTTTGGTTCAAACCAGACACCCCTTTTGATCAGTGGTTTTGCTGTTAAATTCATAGGTGCTTTCTTGGGAAACCAGATATGCCACTCAACTACTAGGCAGTTAAATTGCCAATGAGGCTGTGGATTCTGTGGGCTTCCCATCAAGAACATTTGGGGACACTAGTACTTGTAAGGTGGGATTTGGAGCACCTGTGAAATCTATGTGATTTGGAGCACCTCCCACTGCTTGAAATTGGATGAATAAACCCAGCTGTGCCTTTGGAAAATGGATCTGAGAATACTTGAATGTTCCATACTGTCCCAAAGCTTTTGATTACCAAATATGCTTTTCTACAGCCTCCCACTGCAGTGATTTACTTTTGCTGTTATGAAACCCAAGCTCATGGAAATGAGCATACATGCTGTGGGAACTAATCATGTTACTGCCCTGGATTTTCCCCCAGTACACTTGGTGAGGGGATGATCCTCACCATGGTACCCTGGAGGCACAGAAACAGTCACAACTGTGTCCTGCATGTAAAGGGACAAACAAATCAAAAAATTTTACTGTGTGAAAAATTGTAGGAACTCAGTCTTGCTTGATCTCAGTGTGTTCTCAATCCATTTAGGATTTTGATTTGGCCCCCTGCTGTTAATTTTCACACATTATAATTACCATGGTGACTCCTTTCAAAACAAATGCAATTCTGTTGTGCTTGATTTTTTTTCCCCCCAGGAAAACTGCATAGGTGAATTTGAATATAAAAATAAGGAGATAATCTTATAATCACAAAATATTTTGGGTTGGAAGAGATTTTAAAGGTCATCTATTTCTAAATCCCATTGCATGGGCCGGGGTTCTTCCACTAGACCAATTTGCTCGGGGCCCCATCCAACTTGACCTTGAATATTTCCAGACATGGGTCAGCCATAACATTTCTGGGCAACCTGTGCCAGTGTCTCACCACCCTTACAGTGAAGAATTTCTTCCTAATATCTAACATAAACCTTCCAACTGACAGTTTGAAGCCAATTACTTCTTGTCCTGTCACCCCATGGCTTTGTCAAAACTCCCCCTCCAGCTCTCTTAGAGGCAGGGACAGGGGAAGGGGTCCCTTCGAGATCAGAAAATTCCAGGAGGTGTCATGGGTTCACCTCTTTCTTGTACCCTCTGTCATTAGCTTTGTTGCTGTTACTGTTTGTTGACTTTTGTTCCTCCAGTTCTCCCCTCCAGCCCTTTGAAGGGGGGATGCGGGACGGAGAAAAGTGAATGAGTGAGTGGCACATGGTTTGGAGTGTTTCAGACGGAACATTAAATTGAGAAATACCATTCCTAAACTACAACAGCCTGTGGGAAAGCTATGTGATTTCTTTTACTTTTCCCCTCAGGGAAATTGAGGAAGCTTAAAATTCTTTTTCTTCTAGTGCTAGACTAAAACACAGTTGTCTGTGAAAGCACACCCACCAGGGCAAGAAATGATATCATGAATACATTTAATGTGGCAGATGAGTGTTTATGGAAATGTTTTCACAATATTTCTTTCTTTCTTTAGAAGTACTGCTTTTTATGGATAATAAAATTTATTGGTAGAAAATATTAAAAAAGTATAGCCACAAAAAGCACTATTATTTTGTGTGGTTTGGCTACTTAACAGCTTGACTTTAGCTTTGTATCAGCTTCCTGATAATTATTTTTCTATCACTGGTGATAAAACTAAAGGAGATGGAATAGCTCTTTAACTGAACTCATGCTTTGACTGAACACATTTCTTTGCAAGATTTAAAACACCAAGGTATTTTTAATATTGCAATGTGCTTAAATGTCTGTTGTTGTTCACAACCTACTTAGGCAGGATACCTCTGTCTAAATTCAGCCCAGACCACATCCTGATTTTGAATGAGACTATATATTCCTGGTCACTTTAATGAAATTGGGATTTAGAAATGCACAGAGATTCCATTGTTTAGATCAATTTTAATCTATCCATTTTTCTTTTTGGACCCATCTAGTTAAATTTTTTTTTTTTTGGTAGAAAAATCTGATTTTGAATAGAAATTCCTTGGCTTCAAAACAGGGGGAGCATCCATGAATCCATTCAAAGGACTCCATGTCATATTGTCAGTGTTTACGTGATTTAATGGTCATGACAACATTGCAGGGATCCTCAGAAAGTGGGGAGCCATAAGAGGATTCCAAGTTTGCTTAGCTGCTATGGGGCTTGTGCCTGACTCATTTGATAGAACGAATCAAATCATAGAACGATGTCACAGAGTCAAAATGGTTTGGGTTTGAAGGGACCTTAAAGACCATCTAGTTTTAACTCTCCTGCCATGGGCAACCTTTCACAGGTTACTCAAAGTCCCTTCCAACCTGGCCTTCAACACTTCTAGGGATGAAGAAACTACAACTTTGAGCAACCTGTACTAGTGCTCATCCACATTCCATTTCTGAAAGAAGTTGAGGAGAACCCTAGTGTTCTCTTCATCATCTTTAAAGCATGTTAAATGATGTCAGCATGAGCAACCAAGTGTAAACGTGAACAAGGAAAGGGTTTTCCTCTTTAAATCAGAGGTTTTAACTGAAGAGGTTTTAATCCAAAATCAGAGGTTTTTATTGCAGTAAAACTATAATTAAACTCCAGTGAAAAATTACATAGAATTCAGAAAATTGAATTGACAAGGGTTTCTGAAAACAGGGTACAGCATTTCCCTGTTACCTTGGAAAGAGAGAGAAATGCCTTCAAAGAGAGCAGAAAACAAAACCTCTGTGGACACAGGGCTCAGAAAACTGAGTGGTAAATACAGATATAAGCAATGCTTCAACAATTTATATTTTCCATGTGAAAGAGAATTTCCATCTTTAGTGTACAAATTCTCCTTGATCTGCTTTTTTACACATTTACATATCAGAACTGAAGGTCATTAAAGCATTTTAGGGCAGAACTTTTCCATTGTGTTAATCCCTTACAAACTTAATTTCACACTACACCAGTCCTTTGTACTTGGGCTCACAGAGCCCACTAACAACCTCCCTCCAAAAATCCTACAACAAAACCTGCTTCCTCACTGTGCTTCAAACAAGGAGTATCTAAGACATTCTAGACAGAGAAGAGGGGCATAAACAACTATGGAAAAAGAATTTCTGGGTAAACTGCATGTGGATTAACGTCTGGTTGCCTTTCAGCAAGCCCCAAGGCATTTCTGAGTGGTGCACAGATGTCAGTAATTCTGACCTTAAAGGTATATAGAAATTAGGAGAATATCAATAATTTTAGCAGTTAAATGGGGAACAATCTTCTCAGACTAATAAGGGCACAAATTCCACTACCTAGCAGCTATAAGCATTTATTTCCGAGAGGGAACTGCATCCGGTTAGGAAGATTTAGATGAGGTTGACTCAATATTCAGTGTTCCAATGTCCAAAATTCACCTTTGTGTAATTTTACAAGGGGGTCTCATTGTAAACTCACAGATCTGTGCCCATTCAATCTTCCATTAATGTTCAGTCTTCAGAGTGAATTCCAGAGTACAGCAGCTTCTATTTGATTAATATTTACATATATGAATTAGATATCTATAATAAGGTGCATGTATCTACATATAGTTATATATCATTCCATCTGAAGGAAAGAAAAGATTTACTATCCAATCATTACTTTTACAGATAGAATAAAATATTTTTCCAGGTCTTTAATATCCCTCTTTAAAGATTATCAAATATCATGTCCCTTTTTTTTGACTTTTTTTCAAGTTTTTGTTTGTTTGTTTTTTCTATATTCAGTATGTTTACCTTTTTTTTATATAAATTTTATTTGGCAGACATCCTAATATTTTCTCCATGGCATCTCCATGAAACATTGATCAATTTGTAACTTTGTAGATTTTTAAATACTCACATAACTTTCTTTTTAGTTCAGGAAAATACAGAAATACAAGTTAAAATCCATCCCTAAGATGCAAGAAAATTTTAAAACCGTTTTTAAGTGCATTGCTGATTCAAGGCCTTAATATATTGGGAAGAAATATTAGAGGAAATGCTTTGGATAAAGCTGTACATAAACGGGACATTTAAGAAATAAATATTTTTAGCCCTCTCATATTTTCAGTTTCTTCTCTCCAAGCTTCTTATTGAGCATTAAATTCTTTCAAGCTCTATAAAACCCTGGAAATCAATGTAATATTACAGGTAGTGTGAACCAGAATATTCTGTGTAGATGTTAATTATACTTTTTTATTAACGTTTGGATTTAGAAATTAAAACCCATGGTGATTTAGGCTTCCTTGTAATTAGATGTAATAATTGGAATTTCTTTCATAGTGAGCTGTGCCTTCATTTTGAAGGAAGAGCAATATTTTATACTTAGTGATATTTGATATTTATCAATTTTCCAACATTTCCTTGTGGCTCTCTCTGCTGAAGCAATGCCCATCACTTTTTACAGGTCAAGGAGTTTTGTATGAATTTCTTACTTTCCTTCCATTTCTTTAACTATAATTTCCTGATAGCTCAAAAGTGACTTTGTGCCAGGGGATGATCTTTCTGAAGAAGGTACAGCACAAACCAAACACAGCCATGGAAATTTGCCCCAGCAAATTTGACTTTTCAGAAGAATGAGGTCTAACAACACAAACATCTCTCCTGACGCATTCCTCCAAATCTGTTTTTAGAGTACTTTTGGCTGTTTATTTATTAGGCTTAAGTGGCAGATCTCTGGGTCATCACTTAATATGAGATTGCATAAAGAGAATGGGCTAAATATTTAACTATTTTGTCAGTACGTTAAGTATGCACCTCGGAAGTAAAATTTGGTATTAACACCTGTCTAACATGCACCTTTTACAAATAATCCCTTCATGCTGACAGCTGGAATTTCCTGGTTTTGTGGACAATCATCCTCCCTCTCATGGGGAATAACTAATTAAAAGTTTCTCTTCAATCACTCTGCATCCAGGAATTTTCTAGTGATGGGGGTCATCTGCACAGGGCCAGCATTTAAGCATTAAGCTAAAGAAAAAAATATGAACAAAAATCAGACTTATTTTATAGAAGTGTCTCTGAGATTTGCTCATTGCCCTGATTTTGGATCTTCCATACTTGAAGATATTAATATCCAGCACATTGTTTTAATTATTTAAGATAAGTCTCTAAGTCAGATTCCAATCTGCATTCAGGTTTTGTTCAACCAGCCCTAAAAACCTGAAGGGACAGATAAAACATCTATTTTATATTCTATGTTTATTGTGCAGATCAGCTGATTTATCAAAATAGTATAAATGGGTGACTTATAATGGTTTCACACTTGATTCCAATATTCTTCTGCCTTTGCTTCTCTTTTTAATATATTTTTGCCTCATTTTCATGATAGTAGCAAATTACTGAAACATATAAAACCCCTGCAATTTATTTTTTATATTGAGTTTTTAACCTTTGATCCAGTATTCCAAATTTTCTAGAAGCAGAAAGCACAAGTGGAGGGAACAGAGCTTTCATAGCAATAGAAATCAAAGCATTGAACAATAAACCAAGAACTCCTGGCTGAACAGACAGCAGAGTATGGCAAAATTAGGAAAGAGCTGACAGAGAAGCAAAAATGAGCACTGTAAGGTATATTTCCATAACTTTTAAATCTGCATTATTCCATAGTTTAAATATCCAGTCTGGGGTGGGATTCAGATGAATTTTAAAGCCTAGAAGAAATGCAAATATTTTTTGTTGTTATTCAGGTGTTCCACTGGAGTTTCACACTAATAAGGGGCTCTCTTCTACCTAAACAGCAAAATTTCTAATGTGAAGGATGCTTGGATCTTAGTGAAAACTGAGACAGTGATGGCTAGAGAATCCACCTCAGCAAGCAACAGCTTACATCAATAAATGCAACCCAACAGGCTAAGGCAAACAGAAGAAATACAGAGAGAGGCTGAGAGAGCTTGTTTATTCAGCTGAGAGCAGAGAATAAGGAGGAGACTTTTGTCTTCAGATGCTTAACAAAGGGATGTGGAGATGAAAGAGCAAGGCTCCTCTGGGAGTTGTGCAGTAAAGAGGCTGTGACAACAAGCTGCAAAAAAGATAATTTTGGTTAAATATAAGGAGAAAGGGGGGAAAAAATCACAATGAGTGTCTAGAACCCAGAAAAGAGTGAATGGATTTCACATATACATTGGAACTTCTAGTGAGAAGGTGGACTAAACAATCTTGGACATCCCTTCCAATCTGTTGTTTTATGGGTATGAGAGGGGGTCTGTATTAACATTATAATATGTACAGGATTGTTTCCCAATGCCAAGTTTGAACCCTAGTTTCCTTTTACATATATTATAGATGTAGCCTATAATTCTATCAGTTGATGGCAATAATCAGTAATTCATACAGTGATATAACATACATATTTACTCTGCTTTAATATTTCTACCCAGTCCACAGCACACATATCTAAGGAACAGGTGATTTCAATGCAATTACACTCTTCAGCCATGTTGTCAAAAAATTCAAGTATAATTTAAATTTTGTAGGACAGATAAATGTACTTTTTACTCAGATATACAGAACAGAACCTGGGATTGGTCAGTTGCTTTCTTTTGTAATAGTCAGATTCTATTCTGTAGCTCCACTTCTTACTAAGATACCTTGCTCACAGCTTAATAGAAGCTGATGTTGTTTGCATCTGCTCAGGGTCCACAAGCATAATCAGGAAACAAAAATAATTTCAATCAGAAGACAAGAAATTTTGATTCCCTGAAAGCTTCTAAATCACTCATAACTGAGGTTTCTGCTTTCAGGATCATTGCTTTTCTGCATTACATGCACTGAAATTATTGTTTTATGAAAGAAAATAAAAGGAAAATTAAATATTTTCTGATACAAATGACAACCAGATGCTTGTCTGTTAGGGTGGTTTTATTTAAACAAAATGTACTCTTATAATACTGCATTTCTGATTCTACAATCCTATAATCTTCAGGCTGCTTCTCTTCTCCAAGTCATCATAATTAAAGGCAGGTGTTCAATTTAGCCACCAGAAGGGATGAGTTAATGTTATAATTATTAGTTGCAAAAGATTTCTAATTACAAAGTATTTAGTTATGAATAGATGCAGGTAGATGCTCATAAGAGTTTTTTTTTTTTTAAATAAATAAACACCTATCTCCAATAAAAGAAGGACTTGAGCTCCTAAGTATGTTCAAAATGTCATTAGGAGCTTATTTATGTCTCAGGGCAATAATTAAAAATGTTTCTTTGTATGAGATTCAGATTTGAATTATTATCCAAGCTTGCTGGTAACAAATATGTATTACTAATAAGAGTTTATCATCCTCCTTTGTTACTAACAGAATAGAAAGCATTATTTTTTGTTGAAGCATTTTATACTGATTTTCTATTTTCAAGTAGAAAACAAAAGCTTTTTCAAATAATTCTCACCTTATGACCTTGTTATTAACAATGTAAAACATTTAGCAGACATAGAATGTAGAATTATTTTTTTCTTTTTCCTCAAAAATACTGAACACTATTTTCTAAACAACATTTAATTTTTGCATTTAACTTGCACTAGTAGTTTTTATACCTCATGAATATTGCCAATTGAGTCTTTCTTCAGGTTTTATGAATTGATCCAAAATTTATGTGAATTGTATCATGCTCTTTTGTAAATTTCAAATCTTCATGTTTTTTTTGTTGTTGTTTTTGGCTTTGTTTTTGTTTAATGCAAAATTATCAACACACAGTATAAAAAAAGTGCCCTATAACAATATCTGCATATTTCACGCCTCAAAATTAGCTGTTAATAATCAGGAAAGACATCTTGGAATTGATATAGGAGTTTCTTTGGAAGACTGGTATCAGCTTTTGGTAAGCAAAATAAAATAGGGAAATATAGTTAAAAAAATGGGGTTGAAAACAAACGGTTGTCTCTATTTCATTGGATGGTTCCTTCTACAAATTTTTAATGACACAAGTAGTTGTCATATTATCACAGCAAAAATATAAGAAACAGAAGAGTACTGAGAGTAGTGATATGGAGGATCAGACGAATGGAATATCATTCATGAAGAAAAATTTTAAGGACTTTTCACTTTGAAAAAGAGATGATGAAAGGTAGGATCATAAATGAGGTCCAAAAAACTGAAGACAATTTATGTGTATCACTTCTCAGGCTTCACCCTTGAAACTAAAAGGAGACAATTTCTATTTGTGGATTTTAAAACTTACATTTAACAAATATTGCATTGAAAGAAGAGCATATCTACCTACCATCTGTAATCTGTTAAAAGAACTACATGGATTTTGATACAAGCTAATATTTTTCTATTGATAAACAATAGACTTAAATGGCAGAACACTTTGAGCAACTGCAGATCCTTTTTTGTCTCATTATTTATCAGTTTGCCTTATAACTTCTAAAATGTTTTTCTGACATGTACCCATTATTTAAAGAAATGTTTTTCTTTTTAAAATCTAAAGTAGAATCATGCAATGATGGTATCATTTATGTTGGATAAGACCTTTAAGATAATCAAGTCCTACTGTTAATCCAGTACTGTCAAGTCTACCATAAAACCACATCCCTAAGTTCCACTTTTAAATATCTTCATGGACAGTAACTCTACCACTTCCTTGGGCAGCCTGGTCCAATGTTGCACAACCCTCTGAGTGAAGAAATTTTTCATCAACCTTCTATAAATGGAAGAGTTTGTCATCCTGTGTATGTTCAGCTAAACTCAGGTAGCAAGTAGGATTCAAGGTCCTTCCGTTTTTTTGTGTTTCCCTCTCCTTTTTTCCTGTTTCTATAATTAGGGGTAATTCTGCTGATCCAGAAGGAAAGCTTTGAGGACCCCAATTATTTCTTCTCCAGAATGATTATGGACAGATCATGACCATTTAAATGTGGATTAACACATTTTCGGTTTATTAATACCTCAAATGTGTTTATTAATATTTCAGATTAATTAATACCTCTGTGGTATTAATTAATTAATACAACATTGATACATTTGGATCAATTAATACGTCTTTTTTTTTGAGTCGTTCTTACTGAAGAACATAGCTCTTCACAAAGCTGGCTCTAGTCAACCTTTTTGAGGCCAGCAGGGGATAACCAAGTAGCTTCAAAGTAATAAGAGCAGAACAGGAACAGAACTACTATGTTTAGACAGAGTAAAACAGATGTTCCTCTTGGTAATCTCTTCTTTTACATAATAATAAAGTGATTGTTTATAAAGGAGCACTCACTTGGGATGGGAAAAGCAAACCAAAAAGCTACTACTATGCCTATCTAGTCTTTCAGACCTGAATATTTTTTCCAAAAGTTTTCATTTTATTTGGTGGGGAGTTTTCTGCTGTGCTTCTCAGTTCTGATCCAAACCAATTAAATCAGTCAGTTTAGTTAATGGTTTTTTGTTGTTTTTTTTTTTTTTGTTCCAAGTAAAGCAAGAAGACTGGAATGGTGTTCACCCCATTTTTTTTTCCTTCTAGATTTCTGGTTTTTGCAAATTAATATCTTTCTACTTTGTTCTACTTTGTTGGAATAATAGCGAGAAAAGATAAAGGTTTTTGACTTCTATAAACTTTCTAATATGTAGTTCACTAATCCAGAAAATATATCAATCATCTGAAATATTTTCTTCCTGATAGAAGCTTTAAAAAAGAAACAAAAAATTGATAAAATTGATTCTGTACTAATTGTGACAACGTTATAGTGATGTATTCTATGTTGCTCAAGACATTTAAATACACTATAAAATAAAACACAAAAGCACACCTAGATTTGCTTTGCATTATTTCAAAATATAACGCTATGGACCTTCTGTGAAATCCTTACTTGTTAGTCAGCTATTGTTTCCACAAAAAGCCTCATTCAAACACTGCTTCTATTGAAGGAGTGAGTGGTCTTCAGCATCAGCAAAAGAAAGGCAAAAATGCACAGTTCATTTGTAAATATCAATATCATATACACATCAATTTGTGCAGCCATGGGGTTTGAAAACAGTTTAATTCATTTCAATTTCCTATTAGTTAAATCAGAGGATTCATCAAAGGTAATTGGTAGATGAATATTACCTACTTTGGACTTGGAAACATGTATAATAAAAACAAGTTCACCATAATTTAATAAATTAAATGGATATTTGTCTGTTCATTCAGAAAAGATTAAGTGTAGGCAGCTAAAACCTATAAATTTGTAACGTGCTTTAGGGTTTTTCAAAGATCAAATTTTGTTTCAATGATGAACATGAAAAATAAATATGTTTGATTGGGCTGGTTTTGGCTGGAGTAGAATTAATACTCTACACAGTAGTCGGTACAGGGCTGTGTTTTGAATTTCTGCTGGAAACAGTTTTGATAACACAGGGATAGTTTTGCTGTTGCTGAGTAGTCACACAGACCAAGGCCTTTTATGCTCCTCACTCAGCCCAGCACAGGGGGCTGGGAGCAGACACAGCCAGGACAGCTGACCCTGACTGACCCAAGGGATTTCCCAAACTGTAGGGTGTCTCACTCAGCACATAAAACTGGGAAGAAGAAGTGAGGCAGGGACATTCCCAGTGATGGTGTTTGTCTCTCCAAGTCAGCGTGATGGAAACCTATACACCTAGCCATGGCTGAACATCTTCCTGTCCAGTAGAAGTAGGGAATTAATTCCTTGTTTTCCTTTGCTTTACCTAATACACTGCTCTTATATCAGCCTATGAGTTTTCTTACTTTTATCCTTTTGATTCTCTTCTCCATCCCCATGGGAGAGTAAGTGAGGAGATGGGTGGGGGTTAGTTTGCAATTGGGGTTAAACCATGATTAAAGAAAGTAAGAAAGTTGGATTTTCTATGCTCTCTGCTTCTTTGTTAAGCCTCTTAGAACAGAAGAATAAAAGCAGAAACCATTGATGAAGTAATTTTAAAACTTAATAAATACTTTCTCTGCCTTAAAACCATAACTGGTGTTCTGATCAGGGCAGAGAGCTCAAGGTGTACCAACTCCTGCACAGGGATACAGTACAGACTGCTTTCTTGTATTACATGTCTTACATTAACTGTACAGGGATGGCAAAAAGTGGCTGTTTCTGTGGTTTAATGCATAGATAAAAGATGTCCAGGGCTAAGAGCATAAACATGAGCTTAAGAGATAATGCATAACTCTTCTGATTCATGATGTTCTTGAGGCATTCATGATACAGACTATTGGAAATGGAGGCTGTTGCACTATTATCTTCTACTAATGGATTGTTTTTTCCAAGATGAATTCTGGGCTTGATGAAAATTTGGCTTGACACAATATGATTTTTTTCCCTCTATGTTTCTGTAGTTTACTTTTAACAAAAGAAACTAAACATATTTTCCAGAGCAGGTAATGATTTATCCAGCTAAATCAGAATCTCTTTAAATTGAATTGTCATGATTCATCTCATTTCACTGCAGAAATCTCCAGTGTGAATGTCTATGTCAGAGCTAGTAATCCACATCTTATTCTCAATGGAGACAAATAGGCACTTTTAGGCTGGGATTCAGTGTATCTCAAGATAGATACTAAAATGCATTATATCATAAAACTGCCAATGCTGTGGAATAAATCCACAACAATGCCCTAACAGGATACTTACTGTAACATGATTTTCACTTGGCCTTTTGACCCCACATGTGAAATCACTGGGATCCAATCAGAAATTTTAATATAAGAATTCATGTCTCTTACACATTGATTCACAACTCTTTAAAGGAAAGGTAAGAGGTAAAACTGCTGTCAAAACTTTATTTTACTCATTTGACAGGTCATTAATAAGCATAATTTACTTTTATTTCTGAAATAATTTCAATTTTAGTATTTAAAGAAACACAAGTGCCTTGATGTTCACCATTTAGCCATGTATTTGATCCCTAGAAGGAGCAACAAGGGAAGGTGCCTATAGAAATCATTGAATCCTGTCACTCTTTCATTCCCCTATCAGCCAGAACAAGGTTTTTTTAAGATATTAGTGGTTACATTCCCGCCTTTTTGAGTTTATTTTAATGGATGTGCAGTCTATGAATTTTTTTCATAGTTCATACAAGTTTCTCTTGACATCAGCTTTTGGAGGTTCACTTTTCAAGAGGAGTTTCAGATTTTTTATTTTTAACTTATCTCCTGCAAGCTTTAGAGAGTGACCCATCTTTCTTGTAGTAGGATTTTTTGGGTTAAAATAACAAAGAAACAACGAAATAGCTCTACATTCCCCTTAAATTCTCTCTTTCACTCTGCTTACCATGATCACACTCCTCCTCAGATTTTCCTGCCAAAGCTCCTCCCTTTCCCATGACAGCTGGTCCATTGCCTTTACCATTGTGATTAACATTCTCTGAATTTTTTTAAGCTCCACAACATCCCTCTTGAGATGAGAACAGATCAGCACTTCAAGCTGTGGATACATAAGGCTTTTTTACTGCACCAAATAATGATTCCTCTTTTGCTTACAATACCTTTTGTGATGATGCTCAACATTTCTTGAACATTAGGACTCATACTAAACACTGAGAGCTTCAAATAAATATCTCCAATCAGGACCAAAGGAAGCCTGGTTTTCCACTGGCCATACAGAGAAACACCTAGCTTTGAATAGCCTCCTACATTAAAAATAAATGTAGATGGTGTGAAAGCTTCCTAAAATTGAAGAAATAATATTTCATGCCTTTTTCTGGATTTCCTGGACTCTGTACCTAAAGCTGTATAGCATTTGGAAAGATCAAGCTTAGTACTGTAACTCCCATGGATCTAAATGAAATCTGAATAAGGAAAAAATTGTTTTATTTATATCTCCTGCTTCAAAGGTAAAATTTTCCTCGTTGAAGGGATCATAAGAGATAAATGGGTCTTTGGAGAGGTTTAAATCCCATGCAAAGAAAATAAACCATGAATCAGAAACCACAGGAGTTTGATGTGTAGGAGTTTTAGTAGGAAATATAAACTTCCCAAGAGCATAAAAAACATGAAGATTCATCAAGCTCATAGAGAGCCTCAGTTTCCTTCAAGGGTTTTTGACTAATTATATATCACTTGGACCTTCATTCAGAAAGAGAAATTAGAAGACAGATCATGGTACTTGAAAAAACTGATAGTAATTACAGCTACAACAGTAATGAATCAGTAATGCTTTCAATGTAGCATGAAAATTCCTCATTAGTTCTTTTGGTTTTTTAGTGCATAATTTTTGTTCAAATACTTATCTTTATCTTGATGACAGATATACTGTGTGGCAGTTCACATGCACAGAAACTCACAAACCCACACAGGCACAAATTGCAGTGTTTGACAAGGGACAGTCAAGTAGGGTGAAGTACTTATTATAGAAGCAAAGAATCATAGAATGGTTTAAGTTCAAAGGGACATTAGAAATCATCTGGTTTCAATGCCCTGCCATGGGCAGGGACACCTTCCACTAGACCAGGTTGCTCAAAGCCCCATCCAGCCCAGTCTTGAACACTTGCAGGGATGGAGCAACTACAAGTTCTCTGAACATCTGTTTCAGTGCCTCAGAGTTAATCTTGCAAGTAGAGGCAAATTGTGCCAGAGAAAGCCAAAACTCTAAGGTTAGCCATTGGGCCATGAAGCTTATTAAGCACAGAACCAAACCTTGGTAAATGTTTCTTAACTTTTTTTTTCCTACTGAAATAATAGTCATGTGTGTGAAAAAGTCCTCTATAATCACCTTAAAGAGATTTTCTAAACTCCCTCCTCTATTTATTGTCCAAATCCCCCATTACTAACTTGTATGGAATACTTCACAAACCATCTATTACTTCAGCATAGAAGGCAGAGCCAATCCCTCGTGGAAGCAGCTGACTGCCAAATATTTGTCTTTCTTCTGCATTTGAAACAGCTGTAGGTTCTCACTGTAATGAATATAAAAGGTGCAATAATGTGAGGAGGTGCATCCAATGGAGCATCTTGTAATGCATTAAATCTGTCTGAGAGAACTTGTGTAACTTTAAGAGGGGGATGGCAGGGTAACAGCAAAAAACACCAAAAACACCAAAAAGGCAAAACAAAGCAAAACCAAAGCAAAACCTTCATTGCAGCTGCTACATTTCTCTTCCTTTAATAAAAACAGAAAAGATTCAAGAGGTTAGTCAATGTCAGTTATTAACTCTGCTTGTTCCAGTTTCTCAAAAAAGAGCATCCCTGAGCAAAGATACTATGCTAAAAGTCAGATCTGGAGATTATTTGTTACACAATCCTTGTAAAATCAGTGAAGGGAAACACACCCTCCCTAACTTATCACATCTCAGAAATTCTACTGGACACTAAACCATCCGGTATGGTATGATTTGTGTTGTGCTACAGGTGTCACTTCTTTGCTCTTTGTTCATAAGGTTCTTTACATACATGATCCATCTTATCCCCTGAAGGACCTCATTCAACCACTCTTTTGTTATATTTTATATTTGTTTGTGGTGTTTTTTTGCTAATTCCTTAATTATTGAGATATTTCAGCTGAGGGATGGTTAATCCATCCATGAAACACTATCACTGTCTCATTATCAATGTCTCATTAGCAGATCGTTGTAGGCAGGATTTAATGGTACATAAACATAACTAAATGGTGGAGCTAAATTAGCTAATGGCTGATATTGGAAATCAAGGGGGGAAAAAAGAGTGAAATGCAGCAAAACAGAAAAAAAGAGCAAAAAGGCAAGTAGAGGTGTGGTTACTAAAACTCATGAAGGCAGCCTGATGTCCTATTGCTTGATAATTCATTTTTATATTATTTTTTTTTCAGTAAGTAGAGAAGCCAGAAGCATCTGAAGCTTTTGTATTTGTAAGAAGTTGTTCTGCAGTGGATGCCCTGAAGACTAAGAAACTTGGTCTAATATCTAAGCCTCAGCTTGGCCATTTTTATGTCTCTTTTATCTCCCCTAGTTCCTGCTTCTCATCCATTCACTCAGCTTTGTCTGAAAGAAGTAGACAGTGAATGTATCAAAACTAAATGAACATTTGAATATGAAGAATCCCCTTTTTTTAGGAACTATTCTTCTGTAGAGAGCTTGGCTACAAGTGGTTGCATCAGCTGAAATTTCTTTTATATGCTTTTCTTTAGAAAGCTATTAACAGAAATTGAACCTCTGAGTGCAATTTTAAATTATAAGTCTTACTAATTTATTCCTAAAATTATTTGAGGATCCTACTTCAGTATTCCACAAATAGCTCAATGGACATGTAAAATATTTTTGCCCCAAGGTTGTTAAAAACATTAATATTTTATGTATGGATACTTCTGAACAATTCCGAATCTTGATAAAGCAAATTCTGTTCCCTACTTACTATTAAGAATATGAGAATATTGTTAAGAATATTCTACTGAGTGAGAGCAAAGATATATTGATGACAACTCTTCTAGTCATTCTAACTTTCCTTTAAATATAAAAGCTACTGCTACTGAAAAAAATAAAATGTCCTGCCATTATTCCAGGAAAAAACCTAAAGTTAATCAATTGGTAGTGTTCAATGAACTTTCTCCCGTGCACCTAAGTGGTGTTTAAGAGGTTTTCCTTGTTTACTGGAAGGCTGCTATCTCATGCTTTCTCTCTTGCAATGTAGGATCTGTGCTGTAGCTGCTAGCAACCTGCTGGACACCATCTCACTGTCACAGAGGAATGTCCATGGCTCAGAGTAGGATGCCATATATATGCTGGGTTGTACTTGATCTGAACTGATGGCTACAATACTTCCAGTGTCAGAACTCGTTTGGAGTGCTTCCCTCATGGCGTGCTGTGGATGGCCTTGCCCTTAATGTTTCTCTAGCAAATAAAACTAAAACAAAAATTCCTTTTTCACTCTTCTCATGTTCTATTCTAAGATATTCTAATTAGTCTTCCACATTAGAGAAGACTTTTTCTTTAGTAGAGCACAGTTGACTTCTGACTAGTCAAGCCTCATGCTTTATGACTTGATATTTGTAGTGTGCCCTCAACTGGCAGCAAAAACATTCTACTAAACTGTTTATATGAAACACAGCAATTAGAGTTTATAAAACATATTTGCAAATGTATTAATTACAAAAGTTAAGTGAATTAGTTATTAGTAGAAAAATATGATAAAAGAACAAGCTGAAAGTTAGAATGTGCACTATTTAGTCAAGCTACTTCATCTGCGAATAATACAAATCTTTCTGGAGTTGTTCCCCAATCTAAATCAGCCGTCCTTCATCTTAGGGCCATTACCCCTTGTCCCTATAAAAGGTCCCTCTGTATCATTCTTGTAGCCCCTTTTAGGTACTGGAAGGATGCAAAAAGCTCTGCCCAAAGCCTTCTCTTCTCCAGGCTAAACAGCCAGAACTGTCTTAACCTGTCAATAGAATACAGAAGATAATGTGGAGGTGATAATCTTTTTATAAACCACACTGCTTAGAAGTTATGTAAAGAGCAGCAACAGAATTATTACTGTGATGACTTAAGAAGCAAAAATCATAGAAAAAAATATCTGTGGTTTGTCTTCATCCTCTATTTGTGGGCAAACATCTGAAAAGTATAAACAAAGAACAACTCACACAGAAATTGTGTGAGGGTGAGAGCAGGTGCAGTACAGCCCATGAAACATGGGTGAACCACAGGAAGTGCCATAATTCACTCAGCCCTGTATTTTTTCCCTTTCTTCTTATTCTTTCCAGTTTTACATTCTATCAAATATAGCTAAAGATTTTATATTAATTTGTCATAGTGCTGGAGGCTGTTTCTGAGTCATTTGGTAGCTTGTTACATTGAGCTCCTTGGTTTGTTTCAGAAATGTGTTGTATAAAAATTATATTTCATTTCAGATGATAGATTTTTTCCCTTTATGTGTTCCTTCAGTATTACATGAAGGAGTAAACAGAAACACTCATTTGACTAGCATAACATCTCTGATTTAATAAACCCCTATGACATCAACTCTTACTTAACTCTGAAATTAAACAGCTCCAAATTGTTTCATCTCTCCTCCCATGGCAGTCTTTCTGTGCCCTTAATAATTTTCATTGCCCTACTACAGACATCTTCTATTTGTGTTATCTCTTTCCTTGAGATGGTATAAACAGAATTGAGCACAAGATTCAAGGGAGAACATGTCATCAATTTATATAATGGCATAATAATAGTTTATGAATTTGGGACATTGCTGGACTCACTGCATATACTTACTGCAGAATTCTGATCAGTTCACTAAATTCAGGGGATGATTATTATTCTATTAAGCTTTCAGAGGAGCAAAATTGAAAGGCTAAGGGTTCCCTTCTTTTTTCTTTTTCTTTTTTCTTTTTTTTTTAGCTTCTACAATGCTGTGTTTTAGATCTATTCTGAAAACAGTGTTGATAACAGGGATGTTTTCTTTATTGCTGAGCAGTGCTTAGACAATAAACGCTTTCCTGCTTCTCATCCCATACCACTAGCAAGGAGACTAGGGTTGCAGAAGCTGGGAGGGGACACAGCTCTGCCCCCAGCTGATCAAACATGTCAGACTATATATATATATATATATATATATATGTATATTCACCCCAAACCATATCACATTCTGCTCCTAGAAGAAGAAGGAAGGAGATGGGAGATATTGGTAGTGATGGTGCTTGTCTTCCCAAGTCATCATTGCATGTGATGGGGCCCTGGTGTCCTGGAGGTGGCTGAACCCCTGCCTGCCCATGGAATGTGGTGAAGGAGTCCTTAGTTTTCCTCTGCTTACACATATGGCTTTAGCTTTACCTAGGAAGCTGTCTTTATGTCAGCCCATGAGTTTTCCCAGATTTACCCTTATGATTCTCTCCCCCATCTCACTGAGAGCAAGTGGCTGTGTGGGGGTCAGCTGCCCCTTGAGCTTAAAGTGGGATGGGAACAATAAGTGTGATGCACTTCAGGACAGCAATAGTGCAGAAATAGTCTCTTATCTTTCCCAGGGAATGATTGGTAAGCTACATAAATTAGAACAGATCCTGGATATTCAGTGATGCTACTATGTCTTCTCCCTTTTTTTAGCCAGTCAAGAAAAGGCAGATTTCAGAGCATTTCATACCTTGTTGCTGTAGGTGACTGCCTGTTGCAGTCTCTTTGGACTAGGTGTAATGTATACAGATAACACATACTGTGATATAATGATATGATAATCCTATCATATCATCACCTTAAGATAATGATTCTTCAGTAATATCTTCCAAGATAAATATGGTTTTATCTTTATCTTTCTGTACCTGCATATCTTGAGTTCTAGAAATTACTGACCTGATATGTCAATCTTTCAGTGGCAGAAGACAAGCTCTTTCTTGAAGAGTGGAAAACCTAAGACACCACCCAGTTAGGGTTTTACAGAGTGCATAGGAGATTAATATTTTTGAGAATCAGAATTTGGTTGTTGATTTTTTGCTTTAGTTTTTGGGAGGGTTTTTTGCTGCTGTGGGTTTGAATTTTTGGGTTGGTTGTTTCATTTTGGTTTGGGGTTTCCTTTTGTTTTGTTTTGAGGGTGTTTTTGCTTTTTTTTCTTGGGTTTTTGAGGGTTTTTGTCAGTTTTTGTTTTGTTTGTTTTTATTTTGTATGGGAACATGCTGGCATTTACATATTAAACCAAAAGAAAAAGACAAGATATTTTGCCAACCCTAGTTCTCAATAAGCTTTATATTTTATTCTTTGTGGAGTCCCATCCTGTCCCCAGATTTTTCCAAGAATATTTGTTCAAAATTCTTAGATATCCTTTTTGTAACACTTGCTTACATTTTTCTGGAGAAAATAGTTATTGGCAGGTGAGTATTTGCACACAGCTGCAGTGAAGATATTTCCAATTTCAAATACATTCTCTGCTTTCCTCAAGTCAGATTATTAGGCATGAGTTTTGCTCCCTGATTTGACTAACAAACTTCTATTGAGTTTTTGGATGTCATATTCATGAATTGAAATCTAAAGTGCCTTTACTTAAAAGTGCCATCATTTACTTTCCAGGCATATTGAATTTCAGGATTTAGTCCTTGTGATCATTTGACATAAAAAATTCAACAACTAAGACATATTTAAAAACACAACTGGAAAAGCAACTTAAAAAGCCCCCTCTCAAAAAAAAAAAAAAAAAAAAGAAGATAGAAAATACCAGAGGTAGATTGTAACTTGTGGTGGGGGCTAATACATGAAATACATGAATCCTCTTCTGAATGGTACTAGTCACAGACACAGTTTGTTGTTTAACACTTGCAAGCCATAGACATAAAAAAGTGCCTATTTCTCATCTTTTAGACATCATTGAATTAATGGATACAAATGCTTTTAAGGAACACTGAGTTCCTGCATTTTCCCTTGCTTTAGCTTCTGAAAAATCCTAGGTTAACCAGACACTTTTAACCAGTACTAGGTTAACCAGTCTTTTTAAAAGCTTTAAAATCCCCCTGTCTTCTGTCTGATAAGAGGGATGGTAAACACTTTTCTTCATTGAAACGCTTTTTTGTCTGTCAGGTGACTTCACCTTAGAGATTTTTTCTTCTTTTCTTCTTTTTATCCCTTACATGCATATGCTCCCATCCTCCTTCACAGATACCTCCCTTAAAACCTCTGGCACTTCTGACTATTTTTCTCTTAAAGTTTGGGGATTTTTTGTTAGGTATTAATCCAGCCATCTTATATTTTGTACCTGAGCAGAAATTAGCTTATATAATAAAAGAGCATATGTGCAATCAATGATCAAGTTTTTTCCATCCTAAAATACTTTGAGATGTCTTTACTTGAAGGAGCGTATTCCTCCCCTCTCTGATATCACAACTTTTATGTCTACATAAAATATTGTTCTGTATTTCCAGCAACAATATATAGCTCTATCAGCATCAGAAAAAAAATGTGACCATCCTGAATAATTGTGTTACAATAAAGACAACCTCAGCATGCCTGAAGTTAGAGCTCATGAGTACAGTCAATTTACCATTGTTAATTCCATTAAGTAAGCACCTCCTGATCCCTAGTAACATTTAGGGACTGCATTACCCTGTGACTCGGGTAGCTGTGGTGAGCAACAAGCACTGTGACCCTATTAAGAGCAGTTTTACAAAGGTGCACAGGCTTATTTTGAAGATGAAACAAGGTATATTGAAAATATGAATGCTTTCATGAGCCAGAGTATTTTGTCTGATAGTACCTCAGAGCTGCAGTCAGAGATCAGATATCTCATGTGCTCGGCTTTGTATAAAACATATAATCAAGAGGTATTATCCAATTCAGAGCCAACAGAAAAAGGCAAATAGAAGCCACAAAGGCAGAGAGAAAAAGGATGACTAGAGAACAAGAAATCAGTGAGGTAATACTCATTAGCATACCTTCCTTTTGTAGTCGTCCTAGAAAAGGTCACATCTCAAATACTTCAGGATAAAAGTTCTAGAAACATGATCTAAAACTATGCCTTTTCAGTTTCAATTTTTGACTCTGCACAATAACTACTGTTACTTAATTAAAAGCAAAACTACCTATTTACAAGTGATCAAATACACACCAAGTTAATAATTTCTGGGGTGTTTATTTCATGAGACAGCATTAAACTAGAGCTGTAAATAACACATTTATTTCATAGCAGTCAGCACTGAGATAATAGGAAATTTTGGTTGCTACTGTTATGAACAAGTTTTATATATTTTTGTATTTCTATGATTCACAAGCAAAAGGACATACTCATAATCTAAATAAACCAAAGGGGTGGGAAAGCATCTTCGGACCTACTGTTATTACATATCTCAGAGAATGAGGATCTGTCTAAATTTCAAAATGTTGTTGTAACCATTCCTGCAGAATGCCTCCTGCCAGTGCAAGACACTCACTAATCAAAATTCAGTTTAAAGTATGAGAAAAGAATAGCAAATCTTGATTTAACCTATAAAAATGGGATACTGTGATACCTCAACCAAATGTGTAAATATAAATAAAATGACAACATAATTGCAAGAACTTCAATTATGATAATTAGACAGCAATTCATGCTTCACTGATGTTACACTAATGTTCCTCTAACTATTCCAGCATCATAGCTTGGATACCACATCATTCATTCTTCAGCAATAAGTGAACTCAAAGGTTGGGCTGCATTGAGAATTGTTACATAAATATTTTACGAGAATTATGTTCTTAAAATATATACTCTAGAAATGTTTATTTATTGCTACATTTCCAAACCTAACAAAAGTTTTGGGAGCAAATACAGAAAAGCTGTATTTGGAAATGGAATTTCCAGGTGAAACTCAGGCTTCTCAAATTCACATGAAAGTTTTAGCGTGGTTACAATAAGGTTCTTCACCCTAGAAATAGTTATTACAGCAGGAAATCTTGCAGGAGTAATAGCCTTTGATTAATATAAATGCTTTGAGTCTGATTCTATTTATTAGTGCAGATTCAATGCAAATAAGGTCCATCTACATGTTGACATGACTAGAGGAACTCTGTCACATATGGGGTTTGACTTAAAGCCATCTAGTCTTGGAATAGGTCTAAAACCATTAATAATTGTACTGCTACAGTTGCACCTGAAGTCATTATCTCTCCTGAAATGTAGAAATGATTGCATTAGTTAGTTCTGTGCCATACTTTCTTGGTGTTTTGTCCTTGAGTTCTGAGTTCAAATTATAAATTCACAGAAGTATTTACCATGCTTGGAGTTATCTCAGAGGTTTTTATCAACGACCTTACCTCTGTTGGCCTATGCAGGTACATCTAACAATGGCTCAGTTTATTATGACTGGTATGGTGGTCTCACCATGATATGACTTATTCTGCAGGAGGTAGGAATTTTGATATTTGTTTTGTTGCAATCAGGGTGTAGTAATGGTAATTCATAGCAATTTCTCCTTTACTCACATCAATCAATATAGTACTAACGCAAACAACTCAGTGGAGGAAACTCAACGGATGCACACGAGAAGCAGAGCTTAAAAGAAAGAAATTACTATTGTTGTTAGATGAAAATAAAGCTATTTATAAATTCCTAAAGGTGTTGACACACAGTCATGAATTCAAATGGAAGGCTGTCAAGCAAAAGAACAACCACAAGCTTGGTCTCTGTGTAAACAGCAATTATTTGAATACAGGATTTCTGTAAAGCAATAACCCTCTGTCTTTTTCATAGTTCTTTTCCTCAGAAAGAAAATGTATATACCTTCTGAAGAAATATCTTTCTTATCAAGATTTAAGGCAAGAAACTATACCTTTTAATGTGATGTTACCTGTGCAGTGAACAAAGATACTCTTCACCTGACAAGACCCTTTCAAATTGTCCTTTCCTTTTCACTACTAAGACTTGTACTTTTATCACTATTTCTTGTCTACTGATTCAGAGCAATGTGAGACTTCCTCATTTACCTGTATCTTATTAAGAGGAAATGAAGGTAGATGGAAGACAGTGCATCCAATTCTGAGACCATTGGAAATGCTGAAATCCCAATTACATGTGGTATTTCTTGAAAAATCAGGCAACCTTGGGAATTCAGCTGAAATCCATATATTTCAAAGAATTTGATAACTTTCTCCAATATCTTGTCATTTCCCATATAATTTCCTGCAGAATAAGAGAAAATGTTTCCTCTTATTCTAGACGGACAGAAAGTAATCATCAACACTAGCTGTAGGGTAATCCAAGACTTTTTAGAGCTTTCAGAATTACTCTGGAAAAAAACAAAATAAAATAAAACAAAAAAACTCCCCCCAAAATATATTTGTATCAGATTTTATTTAATAATATATAGGTATATATGTGTATGCATATATATTCAGGTACGCATATGTGTAGAATTTAGACTACATAAGTATTCATATATACCTTAATTAACATGCACAAAGTCTGTATTGTTCTTCTCAAAATCTAAAGAACTGTCATACTTTTAAAGCTGCAGATGAAAATGCAAATTGAGCTGCGCTTAACTTTTTGTAGTGCTTCGTTTTGTGCAGTTTTAAGCAGTTACTGGTCAGACAACAAATGCAGTAGAACATTGTCAGCCACTTTAGTACTAAATGATTCCTAACCTCCATGCTGTGTGACTGAACTAAGAACATTATTGGGAATTTTTTTCTTGTCCTTTGTGATCTAGTTTAGAGGGGGGAAAAATTCTGAGGTTTCTTATCAAGTTTTCCCAGGATGCTATGGTGAGAAGCATTGCTTTTAATGGGATTATTTTGTGGCTGGGCATCAAACTTATCTTGGTTTTCTAAACTTTTTTCAGAGAAAGACCTCTATTCTCTCTGAATCTATTGCCATTATCCAGAGAGGGTAAGTCCTCTGGGCCATGTGTTTCCCAATCTGGTATTTACACTGGGTAGGACTAACAGAGTGGTGACTTCCCTAACACCTGGGTCTCCCTTGCAGCAGTAAACCCTCCACCCCAAACCATTGTGTGGCTGAAAGTCAAGGAGATACATTTTTTTTAGTCTGCCAGAGTGATGTTTTTGTAGCCTCATGATCAGGTTTGTGTTGTATGCCTTTGATCTGTCTTGACTTAGAAATACCTGTCCGTGGGCTATTGGGCCAGTGTTGAATAACCAGCTGAGTGCAAAAGGCAAGTCTGTCTTAGCTACCACTAGGATGCAAGACTTAGAACCATACCCAGGTGTCTTTTTTGGTAGAATTACTTATTTTACTTGAAATAATAATAAAAATATTGTAGGAATGTAGTTTAAAATACAGTGTGCAATCAAGGAGCAAACTAGGCATGCACTTTATTTAGCATTATGGCTGTATCTGTAGCTGTATTCTATTGCAGGATGGGACAAATCATGCCCCAGGTGTCCTTTTCCAGCTCTTCTGAATACATACAATATTTTAAAAGAGAGTATATTTTCAGTTGCTGAAGTTCAGTGAGCTTAATCCCACCTGGTGCATTGGCATGCATAGCAGCTGTTATGAAAACCTCTTTCCAGTCAAATCTACCTGCTTGAGCAGCTCAGCTGTAATCAGTTCAGCTAGCAGCTGAGGAAGGGGCTCAGTCTCCAGGTCATTAACCTCCCAGCAGTACATCCAGGAGTGGAGATGCTGCAGAAAGTCCTTACTGGAAAGTTTACCCTTCTGCTGCAAGTAACCCCACCACTGCTTGTCATCCCTGTTACTCACACAAACCAAACACAGCTCATTTCAGTAGCCATAAATAAAGATGTATGAAGTTTTGTTCTTATTCTCTATGGTCGCCTAGTGTTCCTCATTTCTTGGAGGCTCTAACTCGTGGAATCAGTGATTTGGGTACGAGTCCATTTTGTAATCCACAACACCACATGTCCCATTAAGGGAGCAACAGGCTGTAGCCAAGAGACCAATGGAGCATCTCACTATTTCCCATTTGAAACGCTTCTTGCTTTGCCTATTGTTAATCAGCAGAAAAACTTGCTGTCTCAAAGTGAAATCCACGGTTGTAAAGTGAATCCTCAAATGTTTAATGGCAAAAGGAAAAAAAAGAACCCAAACATTTATGGTTATCTTCCGGGGTTTGATTTGTTTATTTACTTGTTAACAGCAGACTGTGTAGAGTAGTTTAAAATTTTAGACTGAGGAGGTAATCACATTTTAATTGAATTATTTAAAGTGTGCAATTTGTCACATCTAGCAGTAATTTTAATTACTTAATAAATTGCTTTGGTGTCATATTTGAATCTCATTTTGAGTGCTATATTTCTTAAAAATTTCTGAATTGATTAATATTAAAATTTAAGTATTCAAATCAAGCAATTATTTAAGCAGTTAATGAATTAATGTGAGCTTAGAAATAAGAAAAATGAATGTCAGCTAAACAGCATTAGAGTTTGACCCTGAAATTCTTCCCAGTCAATATCTTTTCTGTATTCAGTGAAACTATTCCTGGAAAGAATCAGTTTGCATATTCAAGAAATGAAAGTCATCCACTCCAACTGCTTACTTACTTCTGAGTTCTGTGTCTGAGAAAACATACAAATAAGTAGAAATTTTTGGACTTAATTGAAGAAGTCCAGCTTTCCAGGTAGCAGCATTTGAAAAGGTAAAAGGAATTTGAATTAGTTTTGCATATACAATTGTTTAAATTGAGGGAATTATGCTTGCAAATATTCAATAATAGTTTCTGAGTTGTTTCTTGGGAAGATAGTCCAAATACACATAGCCTGTAAAGATAAAAGTTGTCATCACCTAATTTGATTTTCTGTATAGCTAAAGCTAGATAATACAAGCAACATAATTGTTGCTTGCTTTAAATGCAATAAACCAACCAACAATTGTTGTTTGTTTTAAACCAAATAAATATTTCATTTTGTAAAGAAGAAATAAACACGTGCAGACATGAAACAATGACATGTTTGCCTGCAGTAGGTAAATTCAGAGTTAAGAAGCAAAAAAACAGAACTGTAATTTCCAAATCTAACATGCCTAGCATCTAACTCATGGCATTATGCTAAAGTTCTCTTCAGAGAAATTGAGCAAATTGAATGTACAATGAAAGTGGCCTTAAGCAACTACCTAGGGGAAGAAATTGATTGCCTAATTTTAACTAAAAGTCAAACAAATTAGTGCTGAAATCCTTAGGGACACTTAATGATCACAAGGGGGTTGGGGTTACTTAATGGTAGCAAAGAAGATTTAGAGCATTTCCAAGCTTTCACTGTTTTTCCATTACATGAAGAACATTTGTTTCATCTCTATTAAGCTTCAGATCTCATAGCATTAATCAGCTTCCACTTAACTAGTAATTAAGAGACAGAACAGTACAACACAATCTAAAAAGTCAGAGTGCTCTCTGTTTCTCACCTTGCTTCATTTTCTTATAGCTGAAAACATCCTCAATTCATGCCAAGGCATGAGCACAGCACAGGTGTGAATAAGGCAGTGCATCTGGTAGTAACTGAGAGCTCCCTTTCATCACAGTTTATCAATATTCAAAAGGAAATGCTCTTAGCACAAAAGGAAAAAAAAAAAAGAGGTTGAGGTAAACTGGAGATACTCTCTGACATCTAGACCAACTCTTCTCATTAAGACAGCCCTCTTTCATGCTGTTCTCTGTCAGGGTTGTTCCTCCTGTGGCAATTCAATTGCCAGTAAGTCTGCAGGTGACACCAATCTGGGAGGGCACTGAGCAAATAGACAGACTCAAGCTGTGGAGTGACCTGGTGGCAGCTGAGGCTGCAGGCAATGTCTGGGAGATTCAATACCAATAAAAATCTGTCTAAATGCTCATGAGGAACTTGATATATGAACGTTTGAGCATCTGTGGTACTATGGGGTAAGTTGTACAGAATGAGGGGACTAATTGGTTTCTATTTCTGCCTTAAAGAAATCTAGAGCTAATGACATCATTGCTTCTAACCTCCTCCTAGCTACTACACTTCACCTTGGGTGAAAAATAACAGAAATACTCACCCTGAAACCTTGAAATTGCCTTTCCAGGTCTGATGATTCTATTATCTTGGGAAATGTGTTGCCAGCTTAATCTTATGTTTGTCAGGTCTTTCTGCTCAAACGTGGCTCTTCCCACCCTCTGATAATACACTGCTGTTAGTTTGACTTTCCTACAACCCTGTCTTTCTGTCTAAAATGCATTTCTAGACAAATTCATGTCTTCCTTCATCTGAAATTCTCTGCCACAATCTGCTATTTACAGTCATCTGACAAGCAATTGGTTCATTCTCTGTGAGGTAAACACAAATGTGTAGCTCCTTTATCCCAGAAAAAAAAAAAAGAAAAAGATATTTTCACTTCTGTATTGGGCTGGGACAGAGCAAGACCCCTCTATTTTGTTCCTCTTTCTGAAATATTTTCATGAGTTTAGGTCAAACTTGTAAATACATTGTTTTGAATTTCTCTGTGGAAAGACTATGCCCACACATGCATATACATATTTATGTATAGATAATTGGATACACATATATCTAGTTGTACATCTGGTCAAATTTTGCTTCAAAGAATATATTTTATAATACATGGGTTAATAATTTTGGGATGCCTCAGAGAGTATTTATAACGTGTGAAAATCAAAATTTACTCTATTGATGTATGATGAGACTGTGGAATAAGGAATAAGACAGTAAAGAGGAGTCAATAACTTAGAGAGAGGAAAACTGGGTGTCATGGTTTGACACTGGCAACAATGCCAGCGCTTCCATGAAAATGCAACTTCTTTGTTGAATGCTGTGAAATGTGATCAAGAACAGAGCAAAACAAGCTCAAACTTAATAACAAAGGAAAAGAATTTTATTAAGCTATTACTACTATCACTACTATATAAGAAAAAAGAAAGAAAAACACACACAAGATCAAAAATGAAAACTTTCCAAAACATTCCTCCTCCCACCACTCAACTCCAACAAACCACAGTGAGACACATTTGGGCCCTTCATCACTATTCAATATAATCAATACTGAGTCCATCAGGGGAGAGAGGAGTCTCCCTTGCACCATAGACCCCCCGGAAATACAGTTGCCACTTTTTGTGTTTCTATGTCACACATGGCACCGCCCGGAGAAAAAGGTTTGCCAGTGTGACCCTCTCCTTTCCATGCACAGTGCTCTCACCACCAATGTATGGATGGACAGACTGCTTTTAGGATTTTTCCTTTTAAGGATGCTCTGCCAAGAGGGAAAAAACAACAGTTCAGTTTTTCATTTTTTGGGACCACAGTCCCCCCCATTTTCTTCCTCCCCTGGGGCCGAGGGTCTCAGGAACAGAGATCTTCTCTTCTTCTCTGAAGACGGGGGGCATCACCACAAACCTCCCCAACTTTTCTCTGTTCGCTCCACTCCTGTGTTTTCTTCAGCTGCTGAAGCAGGTCTCTTGGCTCACCAGCATCTTCCTAAAATACAGTCTCTCTCTTGGAGGAGAAAATCAGTTCAGTCTATGGCTAACAAGAAAAAGTCTAGCCAGAAGCCACTCCATCATCTCCTTCTACCCAGAATTTCTTCTTTTAACATTTCGGGTCTCAGGCTGTCTCTCTTCCTCTTTTTCAAACCGGGGAGGAGTAAAATTTCACAAAGCTTTCATTTCTCAAGGAAGGGTTAAAAGTCCCGACTCCCTGGCTGGCTCTCTGCCCGGATCTCCGGCTCCCACCTGGGAGCTGGGCACCTTGCGGCCTTGGGGCCCCCCCGCTCTCCTCCTTCCCGCGGTACTGCTGGCAAACCGTCGCTGTCTCTTTTTGAGAGAGAGACTCTGGGGGGGGGAACGGAGACATCCCAGATTTTCTCCACCCTTCCATCTGCAGGGCCAGCCCGGTTCCAGCCCCTCCATCCTTCGGCCTTACCTCAGCCAGGCCTCAGGCCTTCCCCTCCCCCACCCAGCCACAGGCCGGGCAGGGGAGAGTCCTGCACTGCACCCTGACCGGAACCAGAGAGAGCGAGTTCCCTTGGGAATTCTGCTTTTAACCCCTCTGTGTTCTCAGAGGCGTGTCCACCTTCAATTGGTCACCCTAAGTGTCAATATCTAAATTGACCTCTTCCTTCTAAGAAGATTCTTTTTTCCGTGTCAAATCACGACACTGGGACATATAAAATCCCCAGACTCTCCTTATCTAGCAGTTCGTCCAAGACAGTAAGTTTGTTACTTTGTCTGCTTCTCCAGACATTAAACTGGGTTTAATGCACTCCAGTAGAGTTAAGTGACATATCTGCCATTTTACCTTTCTTAATTGCAAAAATCTGGAGATCAGGGGAAAATGGCATTGAGAACACATATGTGTATTCAATCGCTCCTTGGTGTGCAATTCCTACTTTGTTGTATACTTCTCTATAACCTCAGGGAGGTGAGTCATAACATTCACATTTTTAGAGACATTTTAGACACTTTCCTAGTACTTCAGATGCCCTGAGCTTGGAAAAGTTCATGTTTAGAAGTACATAAGTAATTCATTCAAGTTTAGTTTATTGCCTTTCTCTTTCTGCATACAATTAGTTGAAGGCATATTTAAACTATGTATATTGAGAGATAGATACTCCATATAGATTACTTATAAAGAGTGATTCTAGTTTCTAAAAGGAGGCTGGAGTGGATGCCAGACCTATGACTCAAAACACTATGTCATGTCAGTGAGCTGCCTTTGAATTTCTGTTTAAGCAGGAGACCACATTATGAAATGATTAAGTCACTCAGCTGCAAGTAGGAGCCCAGTGTACTGATCCATCTGCACAGGTTTTATTTGGAAGTCATTTCACAGCATAAATCATTAGATCAGAGATTTTAAAGGCCTCCTGCCCTTTGAAGAGTAGATGAATGACCTCCAGGCTAGCAAACATGGCTAGTTCAGTTCAGCACACATCCTCAGAAGAGGAGCTGGCTCTCTGGACTAAGAGCAGATACAGACAGCCCACACTCAGCCCCCAATAGAACAAGGTTCAGACCTCCCTCTCTCAGGTGACATTTCCCACTAACTGGCTTCACGCCCCTGCATAACACCAATGCACCCACGTCTAAATACTCATGTGTCATGTGGTCATAGGTAAACACCTGAACTTTTGTGGTACTGCAGGAAAAGTCTACATAATCACAGAGTAATTTAGGTAAGAAAATGTAAAGGTTTAAGGTCTTTGAGTCCAGACATCAACCAAGAACTGCCAATCCACCACTGCACTATGTTCCTCCAGGCCTCATCTGGACATCTTTTAAATACCTCCAGGGATGGTGACTGATCCAAATTGCATGTTTGAACAGCATGCAGTAGCAGATCAGTCAAACTGAAATACATACAGAAAGAGGTGACTAATGGCTTACTCTTGCTGCAACTCTGTTATGAAAGCATGGAATTAATGACATCAGTGCTTCCAGCATCTGGACTGCTATATTTGATCTGCAATCAAAAAACCAACAACAAAAAATAAGAGAAAAAAAATTAAAAATTGATACCTTGATAAACTTCCTTTCCCAGTTTGATGTACCCTCCACACATGTAAGAAGCCTAGCTACCAAAGTGGCACCCAAAATAATCACTCTGATAGGAGCTTCTATTCCTTTTTGCTACTAAAACTCTTATGCTGATTGTCAAAACCAGGGAGCCTGACTTTACCCCATTACATCTCTTTACTTTTCAATCCTTAATAAGTAAAGGAGACATAACTATACTTTCATGAAGAGCTGAGTTTATATTTTTAAGATTCTTTTCAGTTGCTTTTTGTATAGTTTTTTTGTTTGGGTTTTTTTTTTTTTTGTTACTTCATCTGTGTATTTTTATTGTTTTCTTTTCTACTAAGTAAAATTGCTACTAATACCTCACTGGTAAAAAAATTACCTGCAATCAAGCACAAGCTGGTTTAAAAAATAGATTTATGCTAAAATCACATCTTTTAAAATAAGCAATTCATTGCACTAATCAGTTTTTCTTTCAGCTTTTCTACCCCTTACCATTAAAATAAGCAGGATTATTAAAGTGCAAAAGCTTAATCATTAGCAGATTGCTAAGATGCTGCAGTGATTGACATCTGTCTTTTTCTACATTAGTAGCTTAATCTACTGGTATGGCCAATCAAAACAAAAACAGGTTGATTATTTGGTGCTTAGCTCGAGCAGGTAATTTAACCTGCCTGTATAATCAGAACACTGATATACTTTTAGAGATCAGCCGATAGAAGCAAACAGTTCTGAAGGCTTGCAAATTGTTGTGCCATTGGGTTTGAAGCAGGTATGTGAGCTGAAAGTCACGGTAAAAACCTGCCACTGTTTTGTTCCTAACCAATAGCTTCAATTCATTGTACATGTATCTACATAAAACACCTTGAAAGAGGATGTGAAGTTTAGTTTTGTTCCATAAGTTTCCCAATTGCTCTCCTTCAGAGCAAAAGGAAGAAATAAAGGCATTTAATTGAAGTTTAGTTTGCCTTCAGAGTGACTCCTTGGAGCTACCTTATTGTGCTTGTATTTTCAATTCCAACCAAAATGACCTTACATTTTGTAAACAAGGCCTTTGAAGAAGGAAAGCAGTGTTTTCATGTTAGTTCACTGCCAGCTGTTCTGCCTTTCATCTTTTTTTCTATTACAGAGCTCTTACAAAGGAAAAAACAACAGTAGAATATTTATAATTAACAGTACACATTGAACTGCATCTCATGGTTAAAATATTTAAATCAGCAGCATGTCAGATACAAGTGAACAATGCTACAGTAAATTAAGAGCAGCAAACCTTTTCAAAAATACTGCAAAACCTTTTCACAAAAGTAGTGTGATAAAAACTTGAGCCCTGAGTGCTCCTTAAACCAAAATATATGTAACACTCTGAAAATGCCTTTAAATGGAACTTAATTTAGTAGCAGTAGTGAAATCTCTTTCCATTAGTGTTCCATGTTTCATCTAACTGCAAATGTGTAGAAAGCATTGGTTGATTAAACTTTTGGAAACTGTCAGTATACTGCTGCAGTGATATAAATTGAGGTGATGAGCACAGAGTTACATGCAAGCTGCATATAGTATACACAGCTACCATTTTTGTACTTAAACCACTAAAATTGACCTGTGTGCTGATGTATAGTCTAAGCTATTCTCTCTCCCCAAAATTGTTTAGCTTAATCCTCAAAAAAAAAAAAAAAAGCCCCAAGAAATGTTAATTGTCTACTTCACATTTGAAGAACCTGAGCATACATATGTGCTAAATTGTTAGTTTGTAGATCCTTAAATTACATACAGTTTAAAATATATTAACCAGGGAAAAAAAAACAAAAACAAAAACCATGAGAATATTTTATCTGATTGCTGGATAACTATTGTCAACAGGATTCCAAGAATGCCACTTTTTAGATCACTAAAAAATTCATATCAAGGTAGCATAAAAGTGATAGGTACAATCAATGAATTCTATCTAGGTAAATCCCTGACCTGAGAATGGCTTTAGACTGAAAGAGAGTGGGTTTGGGTATTAGTAAGAAATTCTTTATTGTGAAGCTGGTGATACACTGACACAGGTTGCCCAGAGAAGCTGTGGATGCCCCATTCCTGAAAGTGTTCAAGGCCAGGTTAGATGGGGCTCTGAGCATGCAGGAAGGGGTCCCCGCCCACGGCAGGGGGTTTTGAACTAGATGGTCTCTTAGGACCCTTCCAAAACATTCTTTGAATCTATGATTCTGATTTAAGCATCAGAGCAAGTCCATTTAGATAAAAAAGTGAAAGGAAATTAAGTGAAGCCAACAGGTATTAATCTGTATTTATTATGTGAAAGTAAAATTAATAAAGTTCAAATTAATTAATCCTTGAAATGTATATGCTTGGACCCACAGATGCTTGGATCCAATGTTTTTTAACTAGTTCTACTGAATAAACTCCCACAGTGTGAAATATAAAACTGTGTGTCTTTCCCAACTAAATTCATGGAGGCAACTAAGCATTTAATGGCTAAAGATGTAATTTGTCATATTAATGAAATATTCCTTTTAAAAAATCGATATATAGCCTATTCTGCTGCTGAATTATTTATAGGGACGACAGTGCTATTTGAAAAAGAATTCTCATTACCATTGTAAAGGAAAGGTAGTGCATGATATTTCTGACCACATATCCTATTTTGATGCTAAGAGCACTTTATTGAATGATTAAAAGACTTTTACCCCTAACTACAGTTATGTGACAGTAATAAAGTATTGCCCATTTAAGATAAAAAAATGCCTTCCTTTTCCTGCAGGTTTAGGTTTCTGGTCTGTGTGTTCCACTCTTAGTCACAGGTTCAGGCTGCCTATCTTTGGATATTGATAAAAGTGCCAATCAAAGGAAAATAGAATCAAAACTTAAACTGGAAAGGTCATCTTGAAATCACCTGATCAACTTACTTCCAAAGCCAGTCAGACCAGCTCCTCTTGAATACTTGAAGATATTCAGAACAGGTTGGTACAGTTCTGAGCAACTCGGACTAGTGAAAGGTGTCCCTGCCCATGGCTGGGGCTGGAACTAGAAGACTTTTTAAAATCCCTTCCAACTCAACCCAATCTATGATTTGTGTTCTGTGATTTGTAGTCTATGATTCTTTCAAAGCTGGATGTCTGTTTTAAATTAGACAACGTAGATTTGTGCAGTGAGTGTTGAGTACCTGCAAGAATTGAACTTGTGCAAGCTGTGTAATCAGTGGTGGAAAAGAGAAACTTTAAGACCTATATATCTTCCTCAAAATCTGAAGCTCTCTTTAGAATTGTTTGTAGATATAAAAATAAGGTATCTTTTGAAAGCTGTGACTTCCAATTTTATTTCTTTCCTGTTCCAATGTTCTTGGAAGGCTACTAGAAAAGACACCACTTGTTTAGCATCTGATTCTGGTGGTACCTTATATTTTAGGTTTATCTTAGAATAGGATAGTGCTGAACAATGAAGCTTAAAGAATGCATACACCCTTCAAAGAAAAAATATAATTTATTGGGGTCAACATTATGAAAGCTCTTATCAAGCAGTGTCATTGGATTGTTGTTGTTTTTTTTTTTTTACAAGGCCTTGTGATGCTGCTGTATTGGTCTTGAGAAAAGAATTGCTGGACTAGTGAAATCCCTTCATATTGCTGATCTGGGAACCAAAAGCAGATTGTATAACCAGTGTATTTTTTTTTTTTCAAACGCTTTACGGTTAGTTAAGCATTACTCTGTAGGGTTGTTGTGGGATTTTTTTAATCCAAATAATCTGAATCAGCTTCCAAATGTAAATAAGAAAAGGGGTTTGGAGTACAGAAAGGAAATAAGTGAACAAGACAAATCTGCCTACTTTGACCAGCCACTGCAGCTGTAAGGACACCTTCAAGATCAGTCGAGTTCGAAGTGTCTTTTTCTTCCAAATCACAAGTGTCATTTACTAAAATAATACTAGCTGTGCTTTGGCTGTTATACAAAGCATCTATTTGTTGCTCAGTTTAAATTAATAACTTTTAGTTTTCTTGATCTTCAGCTGTACTGTTGCTTTTCAGTTGCTAACATTACAAATTCATTTGATTATGTGGGTCAGAACATCACTGGAGGTAAATGACTGTACTACTGATGTGCTGGTGCTACTTAATGACCTACAAAATAGGAACTCACAATATGGAGTTCATGCTATTTGACACTGAGAAATAGTTTTGGGTTGTAACACTACAGTATTATATTGAAGGCGTTTTTAGATTAGTTTCACAATGGCCTTTAGATTTAGTACTTTGAAAGTCTTAAGTATTAAGTCTTCCTGACTATGGTAGCTGTTTTTTCTATTATTTCCAAATAAAAGGTGTTCAGGGAGTATATAATCCTGTCAAATTATTCATTTTATCCAAACCTAGTTTTAGATTTTGTCAGTACTTGAAAAGATTTAAAAAGAAAGCCTGATGACGATGTAGATGCACCCTTGAAGAAATTACGATTTCCTAATTTCCTAGGCTCATGGTAAGGTCACTGGAGATTTTCTTCATTAGAAACATAAAAATCTAATTAATTTATTATTTATCACCTTATTTTTTAAGATTTCAAGAAAAGTAGTTGTCATTTTGTTAAAGGTACATTTGATGTTGGAATAGTTGATTATTTGTGGTCTCTTGACTCAAGATTCTCAGATTCTGAGTTCATTCTTCTAGATGGTCATGGATTTCCTTCTCTCTTCTGTAATTTCTCACCCTGTGTGGATACAAGAATCTTCCAACTACCTTTCTTACAGAAGACAGAAAGTCTTCTTTTGAGCTCAAAGCTCAAGTGAGGTGGCGTAAAATCATAAGGACCACAATACAAATGTATTTGCCACTTCCTATGTTCTCATATGCTACAGTCCTAAAATCCCAATTTTATGACTCAACAGTGTTCTCATGTCTGCCACATGCCAGGCAATGTGTCTCTCTGACACTGAGCTAGAAGATGGACTAGAAATCCTCACAAATGTGAGAATGTGGTGTGGGAATCTGCTTTCCACACAAACCAAAACTTTACCAGTGGATCTCAGGAAACACTTAACTCTCAGCTGAATAATCTGTTTTATTGTTCTAAGGTCACTGTGTAATGTTGGCTAAGAAACAGAAGATTTCTCCTCTGTTTTAACATTCTGAATAGTAAAAACAAAAGAAAACACAAAATATGTTCATATTTTCTGCTTGGAATGCTGAATTCAAAGAAAAGTTATAATATTAGAAAAAGTAACAACTGTTAGTGTTCAAATTGTATTAGATTGTATTATACAATGCAGAATATTTCCAGTGATCATATTTCAAATCAAAATTCACCTATAAACTGAAATGAAACATATTACACTCATAATGAATTAAAAATATAAATTTCCCTAGAGTTCTGAGAATGGCTCTGGGGAAATCTCAAGGAATTTTCCTTCTCTCACCCTTGAGATCTTTTCTCCTGATAAAATGTCATTGAGTTTTCTGTTACCATGATAGGGCCTTGACAAGGAGTTGAGAGATTTTCCTTCAGTTCAGCAGAGGGCTCCAGAATATACACAAACTGGGGAGTTTCTGTCTTCATCACCTCCACAGTGCAATGGAGTAGTTAAATTCCCTGATGCAAGCTAATTACACTTCTCTATTGCACAGAACACTTGTCTTCCCATAATTAATTATGAGTGAGAAAAAAAATGCCCTTTTGTTGCTTTTAATGAATTAATCCTTCATGAAAATAATTTCTGTGACATAACAACAAAAGGACATTTGTTCACTGTCCTCATCACCATGCACACCATAGTACATAAATGGCCTCATGTGGGGACTCTCTTTGTCTCCTCTGTCCAAGAACTCACTTTATTGCAGACATGAGAGTATTAATACCCTCAATTGCTGTACAGGCAGATAAGACTGTCTAGATCATTATAACAAAAAAACCACAGAGGAAAGAGTCCAGTGTTTTGATAGTAATTCTCTCTCTAAAATCAAAGGAACAGTTCTATTAAATGGATTTTTCTCCAGACATAAAAAGCCCACATTGCCCTACTTAATCTAGTCATTTGAAACATGGCTTAGATAAATCTATTTGACTAAATGAAGAAAGTCAATGTCTGTTTGATTGCTCATCCAAGGTGTAGGAAAGAATCCATTATGTCACAAGATTGAGTAACTCGAGATGCGCTTTGTAAGATTAATGGATACTGTGTCAAATGTGTATTTAACTGGGTTGCAAGGAAGAGCCTGAATATAGCTAGAATATCTGGCGTTTTGCTGAAGCTGACATAGGATGAAATTCTCTATTATTGTGCATAGTAGCTGCATTTCTTTAATTTTTTATGGAAGTTGACTGGATCATCAAAGATTAGTAGACAAATATTTACATTACCAGTGAGATTCCACAAGTTAATATGTTTTCTATCAAGTAAAATCCCAGAATCATAGAATGATTTGGTTTAAAAGGGACCTTAAATGTCATCTATGTCTCCATGGCAGAGACACCTTCCACTAGACCAGATTACTCAGAGCCACAGCAAACCTGGCCTTTAACTGTTCCAAGTTAAGACAACCATAGCTCCTCTGGGTCAACCTGTGCTGGTGTCTCACCACCCTCAGAGAATAATTTCTTCTTAATATCTTCTTTTAATTTATTGTCCTTTGATTTAAAACCATTACCCCTTGTGTTATCACTGTACTGATTTTAAGGGTGGGTGTTATGTTACCTGCAGAAGATCATAACTACAGGTGGACCTCCTGCTGCAGGAGCATGCAGATATTGTTTCGTCACTTGATCTGTGAGTGAACACCACAACCAGAGATGATGGGAGAATCTGAAAGATTAATCACCCTAAATTCCTTTAGTAAAATCACATCTGTTGCTACAACAGATAGAGCAGGCATTGCAAAACTTGTTTGTATTCATAGTGCTGATTTTTATGACAAGATGTTGGCTTACAGCATTTATCTCACCCTGTGACATTTTCTTCTACATTCTTATTCATCTTCTCTTGAGAAAAGTATATAATTTATTGCATTTTAATTTCCTTAGACTAAAGTTTATAAGAAAAAGTTGTAAGAAGGAGCTTAAATTGTTGAAAATTTTGAAGTGTATTTTGGATGAAAATACAGAACTCCTGCTACCAGTAATAATATTATATTTAAAATCATGTATAATAAGTTCACACATTTTCTCTTCATTCCTTTTATAATTTTCAACAGCTGTCCTTTACCCTTTAGATAATTAAATATTTTTCATAGGCATTGAGACCATTACATCCCCCTTTCACTTGTAACAAATGAAATATATTGAAGATCCAATAAACTCTTCCATGACGGGAGCCTTCCGATATATCCTTAGATATCTGTTTCAAGGCAGCTGCCCAGACTCACTCATTATTCAGTGGAAAGAAATAACCTATCCCATCAATTGAAGGCTTAGGCTAAGATGAGATGAAGCAGTTTCTCCAATAATCATTTTTTGTATACAAACTCTGCAGGAGGACAGGATTATAACTTATTTTAGGTTACTTAAAAAATATTAAGAAATTTAATATTTTCCATTCCACAAATAATAACCAAAAATCTTACCCTCTTTCTGCAGTAATTTTGCAAATAGCTGGCTGAACACAAAGGCTTCTTGTGGGAAACACAGGATTGTTGCTTGGAATTGAGTTTAGTTAGAAGTTTTTAAATAATTCCAACAGCTAATCCAGAGCACATGTCTCAATATGTTGAAGTTGTCTCTCTTAATTGCAGAGGGTGTTGGACTAGATGGCCTTCGAAGGTGACTTCCAATCCAAACTTTTATTTGGTTCTAACATTTCAGATTCAGAAAAACAGTGCAATTACAGTTAGTTTCATTCTTATGTAATGCTTTTCATCCAGTCAATTTAATGGTTTTATTTTTCCAGCTCCTCTTTCTATGTAATTTGCTGTTACTTATCCTGGTCTATATATACATTCTATTAATTCACCAGAAATCAATTATTGTGTTCTGGAATACACATTACTTATAGAAAAGTCCATCATCAGCAGGTCATTTTATCTTTCCATTTGCAATCTAAGGGTTATGTGAATTAGCCTAGAATGGAAAACATTGCTGAAGCATCTCCCTGCAGAGATGTGCTATCTCCTTCCACTAACTGTTGAAGAGCTGAACAAGCAGCAAGTATAAATTTCACTTATGTGTGGCTATTTGGGGTGGAGGTTAAGCACAAGGAAGAGCATTATTTATTAAGTCACTACAAAGGCCAGTGACCTCAGCACTTCTGACTCCAGGAAGTCCTTCCTCTGCAGGCTGCAACCACTCAGCAGCTCCTTAGCACAGAGCATACAATAGTGAATTCTGAAAAAGAAGAGAGGTGCAGAGTCATCAATAAATTATGATACAACACTGTGGTGGACCTGATGATATTAGAAGTCCTTTATAACATTAATGGTTTTGTAATTCTATGATTCCATGGAAGGCTTTGCTTTTGACCTCTAATGCAGGAGAAATGCAAGCCCACAGCAGCTGTTGTGCATGTTTCCTCACCTATCCTGCTGATGCATATTGGTAAGACTCCATCAGCATGATAAATAGATGTTCCTTCCTCTACTTGGATAGAAATATTAGTACTACTTGGAAGAAATCAAGGAATTCTTAAGAAAGTCAGATATGGAATAAACCAGAGTAGAAATTTAAGGATGGAATGAAACATAGTACTAAAGTGCTGCTAATGTTTAGTTTAGTACAGGTGTCACTACACCTCACATCAGCTCTCCGTGTACAAGCTCCACATCTTGCCTTTGTGCAAGTTGCCAGTCATGTCAAAAATTTCAACAAGTAGGATGTTTGGACTGGTAAAAGATGGGCAGAACCTACTTTCTAGTAAGGCTTTGAAGGAGGTTAAAGCTAAAGACTGAACCCCAAGACTAAATCCAAGTGGAAAGAGAGTAAAGGAGGAAGACTATAAGCAGCAGAGGTCAAGAGCTGTGCCTGCATGGAAACAAATATTATATAGGAAATGGCAGAAGCTGAATATAGTTTATATATTTTAAGCAAGATTGGAATAAAAGAATGAAATGTGGATAAGTGTCAAGGACAAGTTAATACAAATACTTGTTTTTTTACACTCAGCAAATATCTGGAAAACATTGCAAATAGTGTAACAAAGACTTTGAGAGTTCTGCATATTCTTCAGAATTGCAATGGAAAAGCATTATCTCATCCACAAATGCAGTAATTTCCAAAATTAGATTTTATTTTCCTCTTATAACATTGTTTTAAACAATCAAACTCATTAAATATTGCCCCACAGTAATGGAAAATGCTGTTGCATTTTAAATTAGTCCTGTTATCACACATTTTGGTAGGAAGTGAAGACATCACATTTCCCTCTTTGAAGTCAGACAGATTTTTCTTTGACTATCTACTTGAGTGGGAACAAGCTGAGGCACAATTATCAATATTTTCGAGTGTGGGCTCTAATTTAATCCAAGCATGGGCAGCCCAGTTTGCCTGCACAGCTTGAGATGCCTTTGGCTTAATTTTCATAATCAAAGCATATTCACAGCATTGCTGTACAAAGCAAAGATGACCTCTTTCTAGCTGGGTTGTCATTTTATTAAAACTCTAAGTTTATAAGTTCTTCTGAACATATTTCTGGCTGGCTGGAACTTAGAAAAAGCATCTATTCATTGCTTATAGCTAAAAGGAATTTACTGTGTAGCTTTCAAGGGAAACCCACATGTTCTTGGATTCGTAGGTTCAGAGGTTTTGTCTTTCCATTTCTATATTCCCAAAGAAAATATTGCATGTGTCCGCTGTTTTGTCAGTATAAGATTTATAATGCCTTTAACTATTAATTTCCTTGCCATAAAGTACATAGGTTTTGTAAATTATGTGAGAGTGACAACACCGTAGTTACCTTGGCAACCTTAACTGGTTTTCAAAACAGTGTGTTTCATGATTGGAATAAGCATTGATTTGTACAATCTGACAGGGAAAAAAAAAAGCAAATATAAATGAAAAGAAAGAAGGAAAGAAAGAGAAAGAAAGCTCTTGAGGGAAAAAAACTGGCAACTGAAACGATTGCAAATCAACCTTCAGCCACTTAGTCATCTATATGAAAGGAACATTAAAGTGCTAAAACTTAAAGAAAAATGCATCTGAAACTGTCAATTTTTTTTTCTCTGCCTGAAATCCAGAAAAGCTAGACTTTTAACTTAGAATCAGTGTTGAACTTAATTTGGCTTTTTCTTCCTAAACTTGTCTTTGAAATTGAAAATTTTCTCATGTTTAGACACTAATGAGATGCATACTAGGGAACCTTTTTCCTAGCTTTGATGGGGTGTTTTTCTCCATTTTTAAAATTAAGCACACTTAATACCTCTGCATTGCAAAAGGGGAAGTTAGGTATATGTGAGGTAGAGGGTCAGACTCTTAACTAAATATCTTAATTGTAAAAACATTTTCTAGGAGCTGATTGGAAAAGAAATGTTGTGTTAATCAATATGGATCTTTGTCCTTGAGAGAAAGAAGATGAATTCTTTCTTTTGATGGGAAGGGTGCCTGTGAAAATTTTATTTCTTTAACAAAATTTTAGATAATCCCCAAGCAAAACTTCAACAACTGGAAAAATAGTATATATTCTGTGTTTGGCATCTTCATACAACTCCATGGTGTTTTTTGCATCCTTCTGTTTTTATAGATTCTTCAGGTACCAGTTATGTAGTAGAGAAAAAGAACATCATGGAAATAATATCATTCCAGTAGCATGAAGGGGGCAAGCATGGTGAAATTATTCCATTATCTCTCCCTTTCTGTTCAACATTAGCCAGGACCCTATAAAAATGCTTAGTGATAGAAGTTGTTTGCATTAATCTAAAACCTTATTCTCATTTGAAGTAGATATTCAGTTATGAGGACTGAGCAACAGGAACATAGAAAGCTGTAATACTGTTGTTTGTGGAAAAACTGCAGATGTCATCATTTACCCCTTTACTCCTTAGACTGTGTAGAGATGAGCAGAAAACAGAATCAAAACAGGGTGAAGGGTTGTGATTTGCAGGGAGCTTTGACGTACGAACTTTAGTTGTATGGGATGACTCTTTTACAGGATATATGTGGTTGAAATCCCTATATAGACAATATAAAGGCGTAGCAAAAAAGAATCAACCACAAAATTTGTACCCTATTTGGTATTCTAGCCTGTCTGTATAATTCTTTAAATTGGGCATCAAGATTTTGCTAACAATGTTCATGGAAATGTAGAATATTCTGAGGTGGAAGAGACCAAAAAGAATAATTAAGTCCATCTCCTGGCCTTGCACTGGACAACTCTGGAATACAATGTGCCTGAGAGCATTGTCCAAGGGCTTATTAAACTCTGCCAGGCTTGTTGCTGTGACCACCTCCCTGGGGACCTGTTCCAGTGCCCAGCCACCCTCTGGATGAAGAATCTTTTCACAATATCCAACCTAAACCCCTGTTAACACAGTTTCAAGCCATTCCCTTGGGTCCTGTCACTGATTGCCACCAAGAGAGATCAGTGTCTGCCCCTCCTCTTCCCCTCCTGATGAAGATGCAGGCTTCAATGAGGTCTTCTCTTAATCTCCACTTCTCTAGGTTGAACAGACTAAATTTCTTCATCTCTGGCTCATAAATCTTCCCCTCCAGAGCCTTCACTATGTTCTTAGCTCTCTGATGAGTGCTCTCTAGTAGCTTAATGTCTTATATTGTGTGCCCAAAACTGCACACAGTAAGAAGATATTACTTTTTACTGATAATAAATGTGGAATTCTTCTTCCATAATAGATCCCTGTGATTCACACGTCTTGATATGAAAGGGACAGAAGAGTTTGGATTTAGAGCCGGGCTGTTGTAGCAGAGATGGTCTCTCTTTTCTACAGCTAAGATATTATTACTAAAGTGTAACATTTTTAAATCTCCTGCCTTGAAGTATTATCATGAGTATCATTTGTTTAAGGAGAATGTAGCTCCATCTCCTTCTAAAGTTTGTTTTGGAGATAATTTATTTCTGCCAACTTAGTTTTCTGACAGAACTTGATGCATAGCTTTGTGAATATCATTGCAGTGTTGCAATCTGAAAGAGCCTTCTCCAACATTTGACTCAGGTCATTAGGAATCCATCGATGCTACCAAGCAGAGGGCAAATACTGATGACCAAAGAACAGACTATTTGGCAGGTTGGTAGTCGGGCTAGAAGGTAGGGAATAGTATCAGTAAGTGGTGCATGTGCATAAATTTTTCACACTTAGAAAAAAAAAGTTGAAAATTTGCCTCAACTTGGAGCAACACTGCTTAGATTCCTTATATGGGTTGGTTTTATGGTTGCTTTTCTTAAGTATCTGAAAGACTGCATCTATTTATAAGTGAGTGACCACTTGTTTTTGTCCTGTGGTATTAATTTCTCCTTGCTTTTCTGCATTTAACTGCCTAAATGATGTATCTTTACACAAGTACTTCTGCAACAGGCTACTCCTGTTGGGGGTATCCTTCCATGAGATACATAATTATATTTCCACAGAATTCCACAACAAATATTTATATGCTGCCTTCACATTCATCCACATCAATGTAGGTACATGTGCAGAGATCTCAGAGATTAACTGTCATGTACACTAAGAGTCCTTTACACTATGAGATAAATCTAAGTAGATCGTAAAGTCATCTGGATTATTTCTCTATCCACCTCTAGGCCTACACTCTGATATACAAGTGTATAAGCCTGGCTCTTATATTAAGAGTCCTTTGGAGCTCCTGCAGCTCTGTACACTTCCCAAATTTTAAACATACCTATAGACAATCTAAAATTAAAAAGAAAATTGTTCTGACAAGCCCAGCAACCGTGGGTAGCTCATTACATCTATTATGTATTTCTTCCTCATTGTGTTTTCTCTGTATAAAATAAAATACAGGAGTACATGCATACTTTTGTACCCTTACTCTCACAAGAATGGTGTTTTCCTGCTAGGTTTCTACCAAAAAAGAAATAAAAGCTTAAGAGAAAATATGCTTAAAAGCAATAAAAGCATAAAGCCAGCATTACTTTTTTGTGTAGTAGATCCATACTCATTTGATGGAAATAAGGGAAACAAAAATATAAAAGGTCTCAGGCAATTAAGAAAATTGTAGAACTTACTGCCTATGTCCTCAGAAACAAGGAAGTAATATAATTGTGCTTTTCAAGTCATTCCAGCACTTTTGAGTCAGTGTTACGTTCTCTAATTACATGTAATAAACAGGTAGTGGAATAGACCAGCATGGGGCTTGAGAATCTGAGTCCTCGTACAGCACAGAAATGCTCATAAAAAGTCCTTTTAGAAATAGGGGCAAGAAAATTAAGTATGGCACCAGTGATGCTGTAGATTTGGCATATGTTTGATACCACTGGTTTGAAGGGAGGAGTTTAATCACCAGAGGGCCACAATAATTCTGATATCATCAAACACAAATTTTTCTGCTCTATTCAACCAGTTATCTTGTAGGTAAAAGAAAAAGATTATATAAACTCGTAACATCTGAATCTGTGTCTCTTTCCAGTGAAGTTACTGTTACCCACCCTATGAATAGTAAGGTCTAATTTTATAGTTGCTCCTGGCCCCTAAGGATGTGCATAAATGCCAAATCCAGGTGCCAAGGCAGCAAAATGTTTGGTGTTTCCATTAAAGTACCTCATTGAATGCTGGGGAGATTCCTCTGGTTATGCTGGGTTTTTTTTGTGAGCTATTAAACTAATATCATTGGTGTCCCTCTATAGCGTTGTCTGTGAGGAAATGATTAATGCTGACCTGCTGGCTCTCAGTGTCTTCCCTCTGTAGCACATAGTGCTGGAAATCATTAGGGACCGAGTTGTTAAGACATGTTTTATGGAGCTAGAACAACACCTAGAGAATGTCTCTCAGCTGTGCTCCTGCTGTTTGACAGCAGTGGTGCTGCATAATGCAGTAGGGAGTCAGGCTCTTCAAAGGTATAAAACTTGGTCTGCAATTTTAAAATGTTTAGTTTTGCACTAAATTACATTTTGCTTGAGCTTCTGTTTAATTGTTGATGCTATAGTGTGTTTGACTCTCTCTTGCTTACTTCAAATTAAATATTTTACCTGGTTTTAATGGGTAAAAGTAATAGGTAAGTGGGACTGGTTTTGTTTATTGCAAGCCTGGGAAAAAACAATAGCATAGGTGATAAGAGGAGTATGCCCCTCCAAGATGTGATGGTTATGTTCCCCTAGCTATTTAACTAGCCTCTGGGTTCTCACAAAATTCACTTGATTGCAAAGGCTGCAGTAAGGGACTTGTGGATCAGCTTATACTGAACTTATGTTGCATCTTTTTTGCTCCTTCACACAGCGAAACCCACTTGTTCTCTGCTCAGTAATCTGCTCTTGGAGAAAAGAGTGGAAGATCCATACTCATACATTTGTAGCAAAACTACTGTTTTCTAATCTGGTGGTTCACTTAAGAGATTTGGAAAGCTCATTATTTCATTCTAACAGCATTTATTCTGAGAAAATATTCTTAAATAGATTGTAGTGCTTTGCTGGTTCATGTTGATAGGATGGAAGAAAATACAGGTTAAATGAGCCCGTGGTCCTGCTTTTTTGGAGAATATTTATTGAGCCAGAGGGAAAAAAAAAGAGTGCAGTGTCATGGATGAACCCTTGAGATACTCATGTCAAAGGAGGGCCCTCAATTTTTGTTCTTTCTTTCTCTCTTCATATTTCTTCCTTTGTGTATCCTAGTGCAGGTGTGGCTAGCAATTCCCAAGAGCCTGACTACTTTCTTTATGGTGTACCAATTCTGGGAGCACAGATATTTAGATGCAGTTGTTAAAATATCACTTCCACATCCCTGGATCTTATGTTCACAGAACATGAAAATGTTAATTGATGAGTAGCTTGGAACATTCCAGAGCATCTATGCAGATTAGATTAATGCTCTAGAGAACTACTGACATTTGTTTTTAAGTTAAAAGCCTCTTTTTAAACTAATAACAAAGCAATAACAATGAAAATTTAAAAATTAAAAAAAAAACTAAAAAAAACAACAAAAAGCCAACAACCTATCAAAAATCCCCAACAAAATCAAGCAAAGCTTCTGAATTATATTTGAAGCCTACTATCCAGCTAATAATTTGAATCCAGGCAACATTAGGGGCTATAGCCTCCTTTCTGGCACAAAACTTGAATGAAGAAGGTGTAATCACTTGATTCAGAGAGTATATGTGTCAATCTATATGTCTACTGCCTATTTCGCTCTTCTGAAGTAGTGAGAGCAAAATAATTTATAATTCTTGTTTCTTCCTGAGGCAGTGCTTGCTGAGAAAAGACCATTAGCAATTTTCAAGAAAGGAAGTAATTGCATTTCTGAATGTCATCAAGTATCATCTTCAAATGAGATTTTTAAAAAGTATCATATTTTGTGTTTACAGTCTCTCATTATGTATTCTATATCTCTTTCTTCTGTATTTGTTTGTCTTCTGAGTTCAGTGATAGGATCATAATTATACTTGGCAAAACAAGTAATACTCATTATGGTAATTTTTTAAAACTTATTTTGTATCTCTTTAGTTCAGGTTTTAAAAACCCGTCAGATGAAATTCTCTTCAAATAACATTTTTCACCATTTCTCTTCTTTTTCTCCATTACTAGGAACAATAATATAAAAATAGATTTGACATTTCTTATCAATTAATCTGTTAGCTTTTTATGTGTTCTTTAATTTCACACTTATATTTATTCATTATTTTTAAAATGTTTTGCAATCATAAACACATTCTTCCTATGACATTGCCATGGAATGATATAAATTAAAGACAAGACTTTTCTAAAATGTGGAAGATTTATTGAAAGCTTTTCTTTTAGATGCACTACAAGAAGACTGCAAGTTTCTGCACTCCTTCAAAAGAAGTTTTTCTCAGCTAAAATCAATCGACCAGATGAAACTTGGGTTTTCAATGATATTGTATCAAATTCTGTGTGATCTCTAATTGAAGCTGTTCTCCCAGATCATTCAGAGAAGTGTTCACCAAATGAGATTTTGTGGTACCTAGCAATAAATGAATTTAAAAAGAAGTTTTTGTCTTAATGAGATGAAACCTCTATGCAGATTTATATTTCAGAAAAGTTATAGGAACTTTGTAACTCTAGAACATTTATGTATATGTCAAATTCCTTTCAGAATAGCCAATTGGTTAAACCTTCCTTTTTTCTGAGAAAATGCATGAAACATACCCCCTCCACAAACACAGTTTTCTTTTCTGTAGAAATCCAGGGTAAAAAACATAATAGAAGAAGTATAAGTAGCAATTATATGTAATGAATAGAAAAGCAGAGAACTTGGTAGTAATAAGTACAACTCAACAGTTAGGAAATGCAGGTCATTGAAACTGTAATCAAGAGCCAAGTATTCCTTCAGAATTTGAATTAAATTCTGAATCGTTGATTTTTATTCTACAGCAAATTAAATGGACTTGATAAAATACCATGCTCACCAGTAGCACAACTTTTGTAGACCATAAGACTGGAGATTTAAAATTTTAATGATGCTATAGTGTATTTGTAATATTTTTTGTTCTCAGAGAAAAAACTTATATTGTTCATTTCGTTTCATTTTTGGATTTCACTAGAATTAGATGCCACAATTTAAATTCCATGTATGTTTAGCAGAAGGTAATGTACAAGTCTGCAAAGTAGACCTTTTCAATAAGTTGATTTCTGGGACTTCCCTAGCCCTCCATCCTCTCTGACTTGAGAGAGAGATGTAAATGAAGAAGAAAAAGAAAAGATTGACACAGAGAGCAACATAAAACCTAAACCAGTGCAGCATGGAGGTATGTTATAATTTGAATGTCAAATTTGGTTGATGAATAAAGAATGTCATGCCATTTCCTGATCCCACTACAAAATTCCATGTTTTGACAGGAGAGAATGCCTTGGACTGAATATGTGCTGGGATTTGATGAAATATACAAAGCCTTTCAACTTAGTTTCATGGTTCAAATCCAACTGAGGATGAAGGAATGAAATTTGATTAAAATCCAGTGATTCTTTAGAGAAAAAAAAGATTTTGGCATATGCAAATCAGGTTTTAGAGTATGAGTATTCAAACTGCAATACATTTACATAATTTTCACTGATGCCCATCTCTACTTGTGGTTTTAACAAACAGGCTTCATTAGCAACAAAAATTCTGATCCCTAATGGCAGCAGGAATGAGGTTTGAACTCAGAAAAAAGCAAGATACAGCTAAAATGATTCTGCAGGGTAAACATTTCTAAGAATATTGAAATATCTTGAGTATTAAAAAATTGGCTGAGATGCTTATGAAAGATGGCTGGAATCTCAAGGTGATTTGGATCTTCCATACCTGATCTTTTGCCTAAAAATGAAAAATGGGAAATTGTGCAGAATTTCCCTCTCGTGGCTTCAGATGTGTAAATTGACAGCTTGTCTCACATGGTCTACCTGTATAACAATTTAAAATTTAATCTCACATTTCTTCAGAGACTGGGCCTGATTACATATCCAAATTTATAAATTACAAGTAAGATCCTAAAATTATCAACCATAAAGCAAGTGCTAGTCCCTGGAAGGTAGACAGAATTCAGTGCTGTACTAGATGAGGCTGACCCAGTTGAGGATTGGGTCTCAGATTAAAGTGAAAAAGCTTTGTGACCAATTCTTATGGTTCTTGAGTTATGTTATATTTCTCTCTTCTTTTTGTTGGAACCATGGGAAGTGGGCTCTAGGTATTGATCAGCTGAAGATTAGTTTTCAAATGCAGAAATAACCTTTCTCATTACAGAAAAGGGATGGAATGGGGACACAATTGAAACCTGAATCTATACCAAAAAAAACACTCATTAATTTGTCTTCACAATTTTTTAAACCATCTCCGAGGAAACAAGGATGCAAAGTTTGGTAAATTAAGTGGGACCAGTCTCAGACTGATGACAGAATACAAATAGGAGCTCTTCTCAGGTCCAATTCATCTGTCTTAAAATAAGCCATTGCAGTCTCTTCATTAGTCAGCCCTTTATGAGCCTACTATTTTTATATCAATGCTCACCATTCTTTCCTTGAGCTGTAATTTCTGATGGAAAACTGCATCTAGTCATTTACATGGCTCTATAGTGATCTTTTGTTTTGGATTGGGTTTTGGTTTTTTTGGTTGTTTTTTTAATATTCATGTATTAAATTCACTATTTCACATATCAGTCCTTAAAAAAATACAGGTATTAGATTAGGGTAACACCTTTGATAAAACCGCCTTTGTGTCCTCAGTTATTGTTTTTTTCAAGGATTTTTATAATACATTGCAAAGCATTTAAGTCAAATTTAGAGTCCTGTAATTCCAGAGATCACCTTTATTTTCCCTTTTCATGTAGCCGATTATGTTTGCCATTCTTCAGGCAGGGTATTACTCCCTGAATTTACACATTCATTAAAAATCCCTCCTACTGCTCTTCTGTTAGTTATGCATAACTATTACCACACCATTCTCTTGTGCCTCAGATTAGTTTATGTTTTAGGTTCACTCAGCTTTGTCTTTTAAGAAAATATTCTCTGAATTGTACATCCAGCACTGCACTTAGAGGGGAGGAAAACTAAGGAGGGAGCCACATTATTAAGCAGGGCAAGAGCACCTTTGCCAACACACTTGCCATGCTGGTGAGCGTGGATTAAATTAGGAGCAAGCAGGCAGATGATGAACAGCCCATTTAAGAGGTGATGGGCTGTGCTAGGTAGTGCTGTACTGGAGTGCAGGTGGCAGGTCAAAGGGGATGATCCTTCCTCTCTACCCAGCCCAGGTGAGACACATCTGGAGAGAGGCCAGCCAAGGACCTGAAGAGTGTTAAAGGACTGTAGTACCTGACATACATGGAGAGGTTGAGAAGGTTGGTACTGCTCAGCCTCGAGGTAGAATGGCTTGAGAGGATCTTATCAATGTATATAAACACGTTATGGAGGGAGTGACAAAGACAAAACCAGGATTTTCTCAGTGTCCAGTGCCAGGACAAGAATCAATGGGTACAAAATGAAACACAGGAAGCTCTTACCAAATATAAGAAAAAGTCTTTTATCATGAGAGTGGCAAAACACTGAAAAAAAATCTTTGAGAGGTTATGAATCCTTTACTCCTAGAGATATTCAAAACCCTACTACACCCAGTCCTGAGCAACCTGCTCTAGCTGGCCCTTTTGGCACTGGGTTGAATTATAGATAATCTTCCATCTATACTTTTCTAAAACCAAATTCTGTGATCTGTTATTAAATTGATTATATATTTGGAAAATTTTTTACAAGCCTTTTTGTGCCTGAAAAGGCACAAAAGCCCTCATAAACATTTAAGGCTATATCAAAATGTCACATAAACTACAAGACAATTTTATAAGTAAATCACCATAAAAATAGCCACAAATTTGCAAATGTCAACTGTAATTGCTAATTGGCAAGACACGTCCAATTAAATAAAATTTTACTTTGCTCAGAAAACACTGCAAATAGCCAATAATACTATAAATGTTATTTGAAAAGCCATCCACAACTGTAAATCAAGCTTAGAATCAAAAAACTAGTAAATATTCTTCTAACATTTTATTTTATTTTATTTTATTTTATTTTATTTTATTTTATTTTATTTTATTTTATTTTATTTTATTTTATTTTATTTTATTTTATTTTATTTTATTTTATTTTATTATTTTATTTCATTTCATTTCATTCTATTTTTCTTTTTCCATGTTTAAATATAAGGCTCCAGTGGGAAAGTGACATTTTTATAACAAAAGACAAACAGAAAAATGGCTTCTGATCTTTTTCTGAGATGCATCTAAGCTTGTATAACATGGCTGTCGTGCAGTGCATGGTGGTGCAAACCTGTGAGAAACATCTCAATCCTGCTCCAAATGTTTCAGTCCCCTTTAAGTAAACAGCCAGGGCGCTGGCTGTTTGAATTAGCTTTGAATTAACAGCTGAGTGGTCTTTAGTTGCTGAAGCAGAAATCTCCAGGCCGTAGTCAAGGCAATGCAGTTATTTATACTGGCTTTAAAAATATCCACTCCCTGAACTTCTGTAAAGCTGTATCAAGCACTGCCTTTACCCTGCAAGATCTGCTAAATCAGATAAGAATTCCTTTATCTTCACATCCACAAGCTCTGTCACTGGTCTGTCTTTAGGTTGAAAATCCACTTTTGAGCAGTTGTGGCTGGAACTACAAATAAGATTTTTGTGAGGAAGTTTTGCATATCTTACATTTCCAAAGAGTAAGTCCCAAAGCTCCTAAGAATGATGACTGAGTTTCCCTTGAACTCTGAATCCTGTGAACCTCACAGGCATTTCTGTTTCTTATGGTCTTCTTCATGTTGATAATGTCATACCTCAGGCCTAAATCTAGAATCATAGAATCACAGAATTGTTTAAATGGGAAGGGACCTTAAAGATTGTTTATTTCCAATGCCCCATGATCAGGGAAATCTCCCACTAGAGCAGGGTGCTCAAAGCTCTGACAACTTTGTCAAATCCTAGCAGAAGTAATTAAATATTGCCTGAATTTCTTGCCTGGTCTATCAATAATGGCTATTGAATTAATGATATAGGGATTGTGTAAATCTTTAGGGATTCTTTACAGGTGAAAGTAATATGACCTCTTCATATAAGGTCATATTAATATTTGAAGCCTCCTTGATGTGTTTGTGTAATTTTTATTAGTGAAGCGAATAATGTACTTACATTTAGTAGAGAAAAGATCCTTGTTGCCTCCATCATAGAATAAGTAACCTGACATATTCAGCTCCCTTTCTGAAGAGCTTTGGCTTGCAACATTTTCAGTAGATAAAAAACATAGTCAAACCAAGGAAATATCGAAGAAAGTATATCTTATCACTCTGAAACATAAGGAACTCATCAATAGTTGAAAAAATAATTAAATGCTACAAGTGTCTCCTTATTACCACTTTCTGAAAATCCTTTTTCCTAAAATAATTATGTCCACAGTTCTAAAGCACTACAGATTTAAAGAGCCAGGGTTAGAGCCCAAAGGAAAGATGCAGACCTTTAGGATCTGGAAAGGTCCCATTAAAACTGAAACAGAATCCAAAGTACTTTCTAGAAAAAAACTTTTGAAAGCAGCATCTTTTTAACTAGGAAGACAATTTTCCAGATGCAAAAACATTGCAAATATTTTTAATAACCTCTTCAGGTTCTTGACTCCCAGTCTTGTGCTAATTCTCGGTGATTGTTTAGGGAATATCTCATCCAGGTATCCATACCTTGCTCAATGAGACAAAACAACACAACTATGCCATCTGAGTTGATCTACAAAAACCTTTTGGACTTGAATGAAATTTCAATCTCTTTAGACATATGTGAGAAATGAAAGCTCCCGATGATACAACATTGCTCTCAGCAATGGGAAAGCCAATTAAATTAACTGAATTGCAGTATGTAACTCTGCCCTCAGACTTTAATGCGACCCTGAGTATATGTGTTCAGAGGGGGTCTGACAGTAAAATCTACAATAGTGATATTTTTAATAATATTTTATCTTTTTCTTTCTAGCAGCTGTGGGATGTTCCTTTAACTTTTCCTTATAAGGAGTCTTTTCCACTTACGCATCACTGGACAAACAGTTATAGAACAACCTGGGAAAACAGAGCTAGGCTAGTTTAATATGTAGTAGATGATAAGGGAGTGGGTTTTGTGCCCTGTTGCATGATAAGTCTGCAAGAGTAGGGTTTCTGGATTCCACCACAGAGAAAAACACTACAGAGATGGTGGCAAGGAGAGTGCTCTTTCCTATGGGACTCAAAGGAAAAGCCATAATGACCATCAGCCCTTTTCCAATGAAGGGAAATCAAATATTCTACAAAGTAAAAATATTTAATTCTGGGAAATACAAAAAATATCCATTTCATAATTTCTTATTCTTCCTTTCATTCAATGTTTGTTTAAGTGAAGATATTTAAGGATTTCAGGTCAAACTTTTAGCTAGATGAGCTTGACTCAAATCTGAAAAGACAGTGTAAAACAATATCTTTCTCTTTCAGCAAGAGAAAAAACTCTCACTGAATCTCAAAACTGTTAGAATAATTTTGGTGGGGTTCTTTAGTGGCTGCTGCTGGTCTGAAACAGGCTGTGAGGATCTCCCCAGTGTTATTCCGGGCTATAGACCTGGAGGATACATTGTCCCCCAGGTTTGCTTACAAGGCAGTGTTTCTGCCCAAAAAAGAACCACCTCTTCTCTCTGGGAGTCCCTTTTCAAGTATTGGAATAGGTGATATCATTCCCACCAGTTATGTCTCATGTTTGATTTGGAGTGACTGAAGCACTAATACTGTGAACAGACCAGCACGTATGCAAACCTCTCCAAGGGTCAGCCTTTTATCCCACAGGGACTGGCAGGAGCTTTGTGTTTCCTACAGGTGACATAAGTAAAACTGTATTCTGGGATAATTCCAAAATGTGATGCTCCAAGGAGAGTAGGAGCCAGCTGAAATCCCAGTTGAGTATTTTGATAACTTGTTCTGTCTCCTTTATCTTAAATCCTGTTTAACTAGCAGCAGCTGCCACTGACATTTCCACTAGGATGGTACAGATGGAGCAGTGACTCAGATCACTGGCTCTGCAGAGCTATGAACAGCTAAAACTGTTGCTGATGAAGATCATCAACGGGGCTGTAGGAGAGGCTCATGTGTGATTGAGGCTTGCAATATGTGGAATTCAGATTTTCCGCTTGTATTGTTTTCATGAAAAAAAATTGCATCTATCTGCCTACACGTTCAACTCCAAACGTGAACCAATTCTTAGTCATCACGTTTTGTAATTGCAACTTTCTCTGCTTTTTTGTTTGTTAAGAAGTAGTTAAATACAAAAGCAAAAATTACATGAAACGAAAAGTTATTATGTTTAATGTCAGTATTTAATCTGGGACAAAAATTCCTTTATTACTTGATGTTTTTGTAACCTGAAAATGATTGGGATGGGGAAAAGCAAAACAAGGTAAATCTGTTAGCTGAGCTTTCCTGTCATTTGGGTCACATCACTGCTTATCATCCTTCATTTTCCCTGGGGAAACAAAGAATAAACAAAAAGATAGCTGCACTGAGTCTTTGTGATAAGGGTTTTAGATGAAAAATATAATCTGTTTTGTCACTTCTTGGTCAACAGATATTTTGAGACTCTTCCTTCATTTACAATGAGAGGTGTGTTTGTTTCCTTTAATATTTTAAGTGCATAGATTTCTTGGGAAAGGTACTTAGCTACTGGATTTAAGCAAATACAGTTTCAATTCATTAGAATACCTGACAGACCCAATTCTTTATAGACTTGGATGATCTGTATAGCAAAAAAAAATAAGGACTTGAAATGGATTCTGCTGTTGCCTGGGATAGAACACAGTTTTCAAAATTTTATTTACATGTCCATCAATAATTCCTTGCCTTGATCAGACACCAAGTAAACAGCCATTTCACAGTCTTCATTCAGAAAATAATCCTTTCTTCATGGAACTTGCACACATACATTCTAGAATATATCTCAGCTCAGAAACAATCTTTTCTAGGGCGTGGTTCAAATTCATGCCTTTCCTTGAATTTTGATGGGGTTGATGGAAGTCCAGTAAATTTTTAGCTATGATGGATTTTGTTTCCAAGTAGGAGTGACAGATCTTATCTTTTATACTTAGCACACTGTATGTTAAATTAAATAGCCACTGTGGGGGCAAGCTGACATTAATTAATTAATGAGAGTTAGAGGCTTCTGTAATGGTGACAGAAGTTACTGAATGGGACATATCTTTCATTTTTGAAAGGAGGAAAGGTGGTCAGTTTTGCTCTATGACTCCCAGATGCAGGATCTCATGGGCAGCAGGCTTTATTCCTTTACACATGGAAACAATGGTGGGCATGTGAGATTTCTGAAAGCATTGTAAAATTTGTAAGCATTTTAGGATTTGTTCCAGCTCCAGGATTTGTTCCTGGGTTTGTCCCAGCTCCAGAGTCACGATATAATTTAAACTACCCTTAGCATATTCTTAGGTACAATTTTGTTTCTTTTCCCGTGAGAAGAAAACAATCAATCTTGAAATCCTGAGCTGGCTTTAAATCTAATTACAAGAAAGAAAAAAAAGGTATAGAATGAAACATGTAATCTGTAGCCAAGATTTGAGATCCAGCCCTTGGAAAACTATGAAAATATCCCAGCAACATTGTTCCACAAATGTCTTAGTAAATCCTGCTAAACCCAGAGAAGTTGTAGATGCCCCAAATGTTCAAGGTCAGGTCAGACAGGGGTTTTGAGCAACCTGATCTAGTGGGTGGCATTCCTTCTCATGGCAGGAGACTTGGAACTAGATGATTTTTAAGATTTCTTCTAATCCAAGCTTCTCTATGATTCTGTGCTTCTAAGCATAGCAGCAGCAGAAAAATGTAACATTGAGTCTGCTGATCAGTATCATTGCAATTTATTGCACCTGAAACACAATCATTTCTTGAGATGGAAAATAAACAACATAACTACCATTCTTAGGATTCAGCTCAAAAATATATTTGTTTGTTTTGCCAAATGACTTTTTAAGGCAGTCAATGCAAAAGTCAGGCAGATGACAGAAGGCATTTGATCAGCATCATTTTCAGCATGGACATATTAAGTTAACCTGGGAACTGGTTAATATTACAAGCCCAGAGAAAACAAATTGTCTGCCATCTTTATTCAATTTCTTTTGAATTCGTTTTTGCCACCAGGTGTCAGCATGAGTGCACAGAGAAGACACCCCAGAGATCCCTGAGAGGTCCCCAGAGAACCAGTCTGTACAACAAGGATAATGTTTCATGTCAGTTCTCATCTCCTGAAAATAGTGTCCATTTTTACTTCTACTATGGAAAAAAAAAAAGAAAAAAAAAAGAAGCTGATATTGCTTACTTTTAACTGCATTGTCTACACCAGTTTTGTGTACTGTACACTTATTCTATGTGCCCTAGTATCTCCACCCATCCTCTTTGCCCAAAAGTCACAGAGCTAGATTATCTCCCTTCAGACTCTAACCTGAAGATGTGGAGTCTATAAGGAACAAGGCAGGAAGGAGAGATCATTTTCACTTGATGTGGGTAATACAGCTGAAAGACTTCTGATCACTGATGACTATTCTGCTTTTTAAAAGTCACTGTCCATATGCCTTTCAAGCTGTTGATGACACCTAGCAGTTATGTCCACAAATCTCCTTTATGACAAGTGGATCTTTGGTCCTCAATGGAAACAGCGCCCTGGGATGGCCCTGCTAAAGGCAGTATCATGAGTTGGATTTCAGTTAATCTTTGTTACTGTATTAAGATAATTCCTTCTGACTTCCCTTCAAACATTTGGGCAGCAGACATTTTAATGTCAGAATTTCCTTACTGCAGTTCCAGTGCCCCGATGAAAAAGAAATATTTTGTTTTCAGGATATTTCTTACATTACATTCTGGTTTCCTATTCCAGGCTTTTCACAGAGGTCACTGTAGCCTTTAGTTCACTGTTATAGGGATGAACCTGAGTTTAAGATTTTTGGCTCTGTTTAATGTTAAAATGTGTTTGGAATAAGTGGTTTTAATAGGAGGAGAGACCTGAATAAATAAGAAGACAAATATAACATTTCCATGACTATGACAGAACATTCTTGCTTTTAGTGAAAAGAAAGTTTTCCTAAATGAACCCTTCTTGATGCCAGGGAGATACAGTCTGCAGTGATCTTGTTGTAAAGTCTTGCTTCAGTACTACACCAATAAATCTTGCACAGGGAAGGAATGTGAGAACAGGAGGAGAGGTCTTATCAACTATTTGCTCCAAAGAGCTCTTCAAATCTCCTAGCTGGAACTGGGAATACAGCAACACATATTGTCATCTCAGGTTTGTCTCCAGTGATTCTCCTAGCAGTTGTCATGACTGTTGTTTTTTTTTCCTGGTTGTCTTCCTGGTACACTGTATTTATCATTTTTTATAGTCTGCACCTTAGTGATTTGTAGCTTGGGTTTTTTTTTTTTCTGCAGAGTATTTTGACTTCTTTTGTAACTTCTATTTGACTCTTTTACTTTGTTTCCTTCAGCAGTATAAGAGATGCAGCCCTGGAGCTGTAAAGTTGTACATGACCTGCAGGGCATCTATTTTTTACATTTTGAGGGCTATGCAGAGACAGTGATAGAATTTTAAGGCTTAAGGATCCAGATATCTGGAAATGATTGGCTTTTTTTCTTAGGGTTCTTTGAAACTCTCAAGTGTTGTATGTCTTCTTCATCAAATCAACATCACTGAGCTGTCTATCTAAAAACTGTAGTATTTTTACCATTTCAAGTCCTAATCTACACCTTTCATGTTTTCATTTCATTTATACTTCTGCAACAAATTCTGTATAAATCTGCTGGAAAATTAAAAGTACGAAGTGTAATTTATAATAGTGAATCTCCAAAAATAGGCAAACCACCCAACCCAGTATTTTACTGGTACTCCACTGCAATCACTAGGGAACTCTCTTTGGGCCTGCTGATTTAATTTAGCATTGAATATGTGTGCATCTATCTTCCTCTGCAATACTGTCGTTGAGACTTGTCTGTAATTTAAAGGATTCTGTTTGCGGTCATGGTCCAAGTTATCCTTGTGGTTTACTGACTGAAGAACACATTTTTTCTTTTTTTTTTCCTGAAGTATTTACTGAAGCACTTGGTGGTGGATTGAGCTGATTAATGCACAGTATCATATCCAGCCCAGAAAGTGGTTGAAAAGGGAGGGATATTCCCTACACCACTAGTTGACTGCCCATGGTTGAGTAAGAACCATATTACTGTCATATTTACAGTGCTGGAGCTGGAAGCATTTGTTAGTTCTGGAAGTACAGCCTGGGTAAATTATCAGACAGAGACACGTTGTATCATGTCCTTCCAGACGAGTTCTTTTTGGAAATGAATGTCACCATTCAGGCAGACAGGGAAGTAGAATGCACAATCAGGACTGCTGGAGTAGCTTGACTGAAAATTTCCCTTCAGTTTCCATGTAATGTATCTTTATTGCACAATTTGGGGATGTTTTGCTGGAGTCAGTAATAATTATACATTGCAGTCCTTCCTTTCCTTCTATATGGACTTTTTTTTTTTGTTAGCATCTCATCAGCTGTACTGGAAAACATGAATGAAAACCACAAACCTTTGCTTTTAAGGATCTCCAACAAATCTAATTTTCTCTGCTATTCTGCTGGACATTTCTATGTTCATTCAAACAAGTGCATTCTGCCAGCTGCTGAATTTGGCATGTGGAGATCTAACCTGCTGACCCCAGAAGATGCACCTCTTCAAGACACTGCCAAAGCTGGCTTTGTACCACAACCCATTGATGCCAGGATTTTCCTGGCAATGGCTCAGCCACTCATCTACAATGGGATTTGATCCAGCACCCACAGATGTCAATTTAAATGACTTCCATTAATTTTAGTGGATCTATCTCCTCCTTTTTGAAATTACCTTTGCCCTGAGAGTGACACAAGACCCTGAACAGAGGGGTGCCAAGCAGGACACCAGAGCCACCTAGCTTTCCCCACACAAAGGAAAAATGCATTGTTATCAGGAAAAACCAAGGCAACCCAAGAATTCAAAAGCAACTTTTTTTTTACCTTTCAATTTTAAGGAACTGCAGCACTGCAAATTCCTATTATTGTGCTATATTGTGTCATCTCAATTTCCAAATGAATAAAGGGTTTCTCTAAATGCAAGTTACGCTCCTTTGAAGAGTGACATGTAGATTATTTACATATTTTAATCCTGACTCACAAAGAAATTTGTACACAAATGATTCACGTGCAATAATTCATATTTACTTAAAGAATTATTGCTGTTCTTAGGCAAACTGAGTGAAAAAAATATTTTGCTAAAACCCCTATTAAACTATCTTGCATCCCCTTCTTATTGTCACTAATTAGTTGGGTATGAATGCAAACAGAACTTTTATCCCTTTTTCTGTAATTGAAATTTTATTATAGGCAAACAGAAAGTGAGAAATTAAAAGTAATATGTATGCACATACAAAAGCACTGGAGATCAGTGTCTTGCTTTAAAGAAGTCCTTTCTTGCATGAAGTATTCCTAACATTGCAGGTCCAGTTTAGGAGCTCTTCATTGAGGCAGCAGTTATGAAGCACCATCTGTCTCCTAAATAAAATGAGGGATCAAGGTCATAAATGAGGAAAGAAGAATCTCATTAACTTCCTATGCACCTTTCTGCCAATCTTTTCTCCAGCTACCAAGAGAGGTCCTCTGATCAATTTTAACTGTACCTCTTACTTACGAATTTCCCTTTCACCCTAAATCCTTTTGAGGCTTGAAGGACTGATCTGATGGAAATAGTGTGAAGATCAGGGCTCCTCACCTTCATAGCAGTGACCTCCAGCAATGGGGATCTAGTACTGCCCTATCTAGAAGGTTCTAATTTCCTATAGGTCTGTGTAGCACTGAACAAGAACTTAATCTTGAGGTTTTCTGTAGTGCGTTAGGTAATGAACAGAGCTGCTCACAGGGCAGTGATGATTAGGGTTCAATAGGGATTAAGGAACAACAGGGAACTATATTTCTTTACTCACCTTTTAGACTCTGCATAATACAGCACTTAGCAAGACTCATTTCTTCTTTCCCTTGTAATTACAAACTGACCTTTCTACAACTTCCATGTACGAATGAGGAGGCTTTAATGGGACAACAACATGTTAAAGGCTGTTTCTGAAGGGTTTAATTTTAACTATTTAAATATTCTAAAGACCATCCTCTGTACAGTAATCAATACATACAGAATGACCTTTATCCATACTGTGAAATATTTTCACACTTTAAACAAGACATTAAGTTGACTTTTGGAATTTAGTCCTTACCCATGTTAACTCACCAGCCATTTTAGCTCCCCAACTCATCAACTCCCAACTCCCCACCCACGCTTGGGAGGTTATAAACTGACTTTTTCCAAAACCATATAATTGCTCAGTTTGGCTCTGGTGTGAAACCAAGCATAAGGTCATGTGAACTGGACCTCCTAATTCTAACTCTTGGCCTGACAGAAGCACAGCAGTAATCTTGAGAGAGTCTGTTTCCATGAGATCTTTCATCTTAAATTTTTGATACAAGAGGTCCATAAATCCTAATGTATTCTAGGTAAGCCAAGACCCTTGAGGATTATAAAATGTTTTGCAATGTAAAGATAAATATTATCAGTTGTTTCATTTTAATGTACTAGGAAATAAGTGCTTGCATAAGGATGGCGGAATTAAGTAATGTTTACAGTAGAATATTATCTGAAAAACCTTCTTCCACTATATCATTTAATGCTGAGTTATGGCTAATTCAGAAGAGCTAATTCAGAACCTTTGTGATTGATAAGTAATCCCTATGTTTGGCACCAAAAACTCAGAAATTGATTCTGTTGTTATAAATTCTGCATTTCTGCTGAAGAGTGAGCAAAAACCACATGTAAAAATAACAGACAATTCGGCATGAATGGACTTGAATGTGCAAAATTCATGCAGCTAGTCTTCATGATAAACCTAAGCATAGGACAGGGCCACAGAAAGGGGTTTTGTTTTAAATTGGAAAAATGACTCCCAGTATATGCAGCTTGTTTTTGTGACCATGGAAATAAGCACCACAGTGACAGAAATACTGTGTCTGCTGATATTTTATGAAGGTTAGAACAATCCACTACCTTCTGTATGTGTTTGCCTCCTAGCAGTGGATTCCTGTTTTAATTTTAGCTTGCTTTATTGCTTGCTGGTTAGAGCATCAGGCAATACTAAAATTGTTATTAAATGCAATCTGTCTCTTTAATAACAGTTCCAAAATTAAAATCATAAAGTTGATTCATAAACCACAGAAATATATACAGTAGTTGGTTGGAGTAGCCTTCTTTCTGGTGCATTATTGAAATGTACCAATTCAATGGACTTTATAGAAATAGCTTGCAATTACTGTTGTTGATGGGAACAGGGAGCTTGTAATAACCCAGATGCATGTGTAACGTGTACAATATAAATTTGAAAAAGGCTGCCAGCACCATCACACACTGTGGGTTAAGAGGTGATAGTGTGCTTTTATTAGCCACTAGCCATTAAGGTAATATCAGAAATGGTCAGAAGAGTCATGGAATCAGGACTGAGCATCAAAGTGACCATCAGCCACTCTTCCAAAAGCTTATATCCACATGGGCAATAGCTAAGCTGGAGTGTGCAAGGCAACTTGCATATTTATTAAAATAGTTATTTTAATTATTGACAGTTACAGACAACCTAGAGATATCCAGAAGTATTCAAGCTTATACTTTTGTGATGTGTTGCATTGCATGTGTTTGGGATGCCCAGAAGTATCTCTGGGTTGACTCTTTTTTCTGGATTTCCCTGTAGCATATCCAAGGAAAGCACTGGATAGCTGTGAAATAGAACTTAAGGAAACATATTCTGGGGGGATTCCTTTGTCTAGATTCAGTCCAGGCTGTTTATCTTTAGCCCTGCTGGTTGAGAACCAGTCATGTGGGACAAGCTTATTTCATCCTTTTTGCTCTCGTTAGGAAAATATGATACCCAGACCTCAAAGAAGCCAGCAGCATGCCAGGTGTGAATAGTTCTCCATCATTCCTAGCTAAGTTTGGAATTCCTCTGAGCCTTCTAAAATGTCCACAGACTTCCCCAGGTCTTGGTTCACAGCTCCGTTAGTGGAAGTAGCTGATACAGAGAGAAACGTTGGTGTCACTGTGTGTTGATGTTAGAAGACAGGCAAATATGAAATAGGATGCAAACTTCAGAAGTGCTTAGCTCTTCCCTGCATTCAAATGTGCATTTTAAAGCAGTTAATTTGAAAACCCATATGCTTAACGGATACAAATCACCCTTATTTTCCCATTTCAACCCTCACAGCTATGTATCAGCCAGCTGCTTAGGGATGCATCTGTATATTTTGGAGAGTTGGAAGAATCCTGTTATTCCATTTTGCAGGAAGGAAAATGGAAGAAACAAGGGATTTGACCAGGATCAAATAAATTACATCTATACTAACATATTAATTGTGTATTTGTATTACAAAACTGCTTGCAGACTACCTCCTGGGACCAGCCCCTGGTCTACTCTAGTTCCTGAGCTGTCTAGAAACTCTGTAGGAGGAAGGTAATCATGTCAGGGAAGCTTCTAAAAACTGAACAGTTAAACTGTTTGATTTTTCACAGTCATTTTCTAAACAGGCTGAAATGAGTCAGAAACATAACAATAGTTTGGTTTCCTTGATTTTGGTGGTAATGAACATACTTACATCAGACGCTGGCATTATATTGACCCAGACCTCTAAGTCCATAGGTGTTTCAGAGTAAATTTTCCAGCACAGATAAGCAACTGGAAGATACCTTGTGTTCAGACTATAGGTAGTTTTTCAGGGTCAGGCTACATCCTCAATCCTCCAGCAAATCCTTGGCACATTTGTAGGCCTAATGTTGTCTAACTAGAGCAAACCTATGATGATTTGTGTCTCTGCTGCTAGTACAGAAACTTTATGGTTTTCTGCTGACATCACTAGTAAAAAGTGCTTGGGTTCACTGCCACTCTAGTGATATTGCACATTTTAAGTATCTTTTTCACCAAATATCAAAGTTTTGATCACAGTTTTCCATTCTTCCCATTTTCACTTAATTCCCTGTTCAGAATGTTATCAAGAAAACGTTGAAAATACCTAAAAAAAAGTATCCTTTGGCACACTGTGAAAGTGAAGAGAGAAGACATATAGACAAATTGTCTTTTGAATGAGTTATTTAGATAGAATCACAAAAAGCAACACAAAAAACACAAACCAGAAAACTTACTAATCAATTCCTCAACACTTGGAAGCTCCAGGTAGCATTAAATAGAATGAGAATTAAGATACCTACAGGAAACCTGTCTCTTACAGAAAAATTTGGGGTTTCTTATTTTATTTTTTTTTCCACATCAGTGTTTCTATGTTCTGGACAGCTATATATATAATTGAAAATATTTCCACAGTGCCCTCTATTCTGAAAGCAAGCAATAAAATTTCTTATGTTTAGATAGTATTCTAGTATTAAGGACAGGACAGGCAAATATTGCAGGTGATGGTGGCTGTTTTAAGGATCATAAAGATTTGTAACCATTGTATTTCTTCTTTCTGCCATAGTGTTTCTTTTTTTTTACTCTTTCTTTTTTTTTTTCCCTACCCCTGGAGAATGTATCTGTATTTCCTGAGACACACTTATCCAATTAAAAGGAAAAAAAATCTCATTTTGTTCTTATTTGTCTTTGCTATTTCTTTCCTGTCTCAGTGGCTTTTATTCTCCTCACATGGGATCATCTCAAATATACAGGGAGCCATTTCCAGGTTGTTTGCACGAATCCTGTTATTTAGCCATTTGTGCCTGTATCTTTTGTACATAGTGTTCTGTGTTCACACTCTCATTACAGTCATTTCCCACAATTATGTTCTTTGCTTTGGTATCAGAAGATTGCAGCCTTCTCACTGCACTTGTAGTCTGCATGAGATTCCTGGGTTTGTGTGTTGCCATTTACTCTGTTTTTTTCCTATGACAGTCTTTGAATGGAGAGCAAGACATCTTGGATATTAACACCAAACACAGCTTGCAAAACAAAACCATCTTCCAAGCTTTGATTAGAATTTGAAGTTTTTTAAGCAACTGATCACCCCTATCTTGCTTTAACCCTTTCTGCTGGCTAAGAAAGACAGAACTGATATAGCCAGGTGATTTTTGTCAGTAGTTTGGGAGGGTGGAGATGAGGTAAAATATAGATCTGTTAGTTTGGGATTGCGTAGGGGGAAGTGTGTTCTTTTTTCATTGTTTCTGGTTTTGGGGGTTGAGATTTAAAAAAAAAATTCAGTCAAAATTGTTATTATTTTATTTGCCTATCTATATACCAACCTATCTCCTTTCTTAGAAGAATATTACACTTCTCTTATAAGACCCAGACACACAAGTACATTTCTGATACTCTGGACAAACAAGAGGATGAGAGCAACACTCCCTTGTCATTAGTAAGATGACTTGATATGTAACAGGACATATAATTGCCAAAAATGAACAGGAGAAAGAAAAAACAGTCTAGCTTGTTTTACATTAATATATTTGGTCAAAAATTTATTGTGTCTCCAGCAGAAAGTTACTTGCTTAGGAATGTGTTATTGTTTGGGAATATTGATATCACTGAATGAAGCTATGTCATCTTTGGAAAAATACATATGATTCTTGGCAAATTTTGATGTACATAACTTAACCAATACTGTAACAGAGATTTAAGTGATCTGGACATGAGTTCTACTTGTTCTAATTCAACATTGCAAAACAGAAAGGTCAGGCATTAAATATAAATGGGCTTTTCTAGTGGCCCAAGCAACACAGACAGTTTTCATCACATTAAAATAAGGTAAAAAACTTTTTAAAATCAATATATTGAAAGCATTCGAATCCTGATGAATTTAAGGAAAATTAATATAGTCACTTCAATGCTGTCATCCTGGGTCTACCAGCAGCCAGGAGCTATAGCCCTACTATCTTTGTTTCTCCTTGACCCTGTATTCTCCTTCATGCGCTAATTCTGTTTGGCACTTGCACTCAGATGTTATCATTTATTACTGAAATGCTGATCATTCTTGTTTAGTGTAGTGTCTGTCTGAAGTACTGAAATAAGTAGATGGGATGAGAAGTCACAGGGGTAACAGAAGGGAGGAGAGAGAAAAATAGAGAAGACATGAAAAGTGTGATGAACAAAAGCAGATAACAACAGAAAATGCTGTAGAATCGCTAGTCTCCATTCAGTGCATGAAATTCTATAATCTGTGTTTTTCAAGCAACCAGGCTGAAGAACCATGAAGGTCTTTCCCAGCACTGAGATCAGTTCTACAATTGAAAAACAGCAAAATGCCATATTTTACCTGTTCTTATTATCTTTTTATTCCCCCAAGGTTTCCATTGACATCAGAAGAGAAAATGCAATTTGAAATCTTAACCACACAGCTATTGTTCTATTGTTATGAATTAAAAACATGATCTAGCCTTTTCCATAGAAAGACATGCAGCTGCCCAGTTAAAAATCAGGCTGAACTTTCTATCTGATTATCTTTTAATGCCTGTGATTAAATTAAAGATACCTATTCTGATTCATAGTTTTCTTCATAACATTTTATAGTGGTTTTCAGTTTTATATAGTTCTTTCTTTTTTCTTTTTTTCTTCCTCAGACACATTTCAAAACGTTCATCTCCAACTACTATTAATATAGACATGACCGCTGCTGATTTAAGTGACAAAGGAATTTAGTAGAAAATAGTACTGAAATAAGAAGAAATGTTTGAAATACAAAAATTCAGATTAAATTTAAAATTACAAGAAATTTTAATGGAGATTGTTGTAATTTAAGACCAAATGGCATCCCAGTCCCACGGAGTTTCTTGCTCACTCCCTGCAATGGGGAGAGAGGAGAGAATCATCAAAGCAAAAGCAAGAAAAAGTAAAAGCATCTATCTCATGGTTTGAGATGGAGACATGCATAAGCAAAGCTAAACAAGGGATTCATTCCCCAGTTCCCACCCATCCACAGCTATTCAGCCTTCCTCACTAAAGCAGGTTTTCATCACATGTAACGGTGATCTGGAAAGACAAACACCATCACTCTGAAAACCTACCCCTCCTTTCAGCTTCTTACCCTGCCTTGATATGCTTTGCATGATGCTATATGGTCTGAAATATTCCTTGGGTCAGTCAGGGTCAGCTGGCCCAGCTGTGTTTTTTTCCCAACTACTTTTGCACCCGCAGCCCCCTTGCTGGAGAGGTGGGGTGAGGAGCAGCAAGGGCCTTGACACTGCTCACATGAGCAGTGTTATCAACACTGTTTTCAACACAAACAGATTTGTTTTCAGCCCTGTACCACATAAAGAAAATTAACTCTATCCCAGTCAACACCCATACAAGACTCAATGGCTCTTGTGTAATCTGTTATTGTGAATGGTGAGGTCTGCTGGAAAAAATATTGTTTGGACTCTATCTAGTCTGTCCAAGTGTTCTTTATTGTTACTAAATGCTGAATTTCTAAATTGCTTTGTCCAATAACCTGTAGTATACTCTGTGGTATTTTATTGTGCATAAGCTGTCAGTCGTACCCACCCCCAGTGCTCTCCTCAGCGTCATCACAGAGCAATCTATCAAATAACCAACAAGAAACATTTCTACTGAGACAATACATTCTGAAACAAACATCGTCTTACAGAAAGTGGGAAAGAAAATGTTTTCCAAATAAGATAAATAGAACTCTGAGTTAAATAGCCTAAAAAAATACTTGATCTTGAAAATGAAGTCTAGGGAGCCACAAGGGAAAGAATAGATCGATCAGTAGATGATTACAATGGCAGATATGCAGAATCAACATCTTGAAATTGATTTTGCTACTCTTGAGAATTTATGACATGAGCTAAAATTGCCAACTTGGTGGAAGACAGGACTTTTTTTAATGTTGCAACATGTTTTCATCCCATAACTTTATTGCTTTGAGTGACCTGTTTTATGCAACCCAATCAGCTGAACAGAGAATTTATCATTCTTTCAATGGACTTTCAAAACTCTATTTTATGATCCTAACATGATTATTGAGTTAAGAATGGCTTGTATTTCTAAATGTCCAGCTGAAAATATCTGGCACTCTAAGTAAATAGGAATTAAGGGCTCTTCAATCAGAGGAACAGACTTGATTGCCATTAACTGAAATAACCTTTTGTTATGTAAGACTGTACATTAAGCATTGGTAACAATGAGGTTCAATTGTGTGAAAATAATAAATTTTCAGTACAGAAGAATATATAGTTAGTTATATCAGTATATGATATGGTTAGTGATAACAGAATAGCCTTGTATTCAAAAAACAATGCCAAGTGATCCAAGAGAAAATGGCCTCTGTCAGGTGTTTCATAAGAGAAGCTTCAGACATGACTTTATGTAGAAAAAAGTACGCTGGTATTATTTTTTGTTTGGCCATTGGAAGATACTATCTTTGATCCTCTGTCATGATGGTTTCTTATTCTCCAGTATTCTTATAAAAATAAGCTGGGTTATTCCCTGAGCAATTCACGAAATACACACATCAAAATGTAAGCTGATACACACCTCGTCTTCTTTGCCTTGTTCATTCACTTCTCTTTCCTTTTAAATCAAAGGCAGAAGGTGAGAGAAGAAAAATATATGTTATTGTCACTTACATAATAACTGGGCCTTGTATCAAGTAAATTTTATTTCTTTGTTTTGCAATGCCTACTTCGGTTAGAAGAAAAACAGACATGCTAAATACTAATTCATTCTATTAGATTGCAATGACCAGGTCCAGATTAGGTTGTTAGTTGCTAAAATATGTTGAACATTTTTTCTGAATTGTAATTTAAATTTAAAAGGAGCATGCTGCTTTAATGTCATGCACCATAATGTGTAGAACAAACTCAAAAATAATAAGCAAATAATCACTAGAAATGGCTTTTTTTCAAGTGAATTTGAACACATATAAGGAAGGAACCAGCCTTTAGCACTACTTCTGGCAATATATTTTGTGATTAACTAAAAAGAAATGTTTTCTAGGGGAAAATAATGTTTTATGGGACAAAAAATATCCTAATATAAATACAAAAATACAGTTTCTTACGTCAAATATTTTTGATTTTCTTATTCTAGTCAAAAGCTACGAAAATCCACCAGTTTATTTACTTTATTTATGGAAGTAATCTTATAAAGATGGCTAGTTTTTGCAACAAAAGTAAGCTGTTCCAGTCTCTTGCAGCTTCTGAACCATGAAAATACCTGGTGACTGCAATTATTTTTGTAGCTTCCAGGCACAAAGAAGTATATAGGTTGTTTAGTGTATGTCACATGATAGGTTCTCCTTTTTTTTCTGTCTTTGAATCATGTTGGGAAAGCAGCTTGATGACAATCAATGTTGGAACTTCTCTAGGTCATTTGTTCTCTTTCTAAGCAAAGTTTCAGAAGTATTTAAGAATATATGAACAAAATATACAGAGTCATGTCAAAAAATATACTCAAAATTTTCGAAATGCCTACTCAGCATTTTTCAAATTCATAGTACCTGGTATAGAATGGAATAGGATTCAACATCAGTAACAACTTCTGTTTTGAAACTGCTTTCCAGATATATTCACTTTTTTCCATCCTGAGGAAGTTCTGATTGTTACCTCTACAAAGACAGTCTAGAATGCCCTGGTAATGACACTGGCCCTCAGCAACAGGAGGTCACCAGCCCCCATACCATATTCAGCAGTGGACATATATTTAATTCCTTTTCCCTTTGTTCCTGAAATTCCTACAAAGCCCTGCTTGTTGCCCTGAAAATCCCTCACCTCATTTTCCTAACCCCACTCATGCACAATTGATCAGGCTATTTTTCCTGAGTGACCTGTCCCTGGTTCTTTCTATTGAATACTTTAAATATCTGACTTTAACATTTTATCCTTGGGGCACTACTGCACTCTTGGACCAGCCTTGGACAGCAGAGGGTCTGTCTTGGGGCACCTGGCACTGACTACACTAAACACAGGGAAAGTTTCTGGCAGTTTCTTACATTAGCCACTCTTTTTTCTCCCCCTCCTACCAAAAACTTGCTGCACTAATCCAATTCACATGGTTTCAGCACAAATTCAAAACAACTCCTAATGTTAACCAGTACTACATTAGCTAGTGCTTATACCTTTCCCTTTGGTCCTGTTTTGGAGGCGATATCCATCTTTTCTGCTGTCTTGACTTTAACTGCCTGTGATTTTGTCTCTTGAAGCAGAAACCTGTGTTGTTTAAGGCCATTAGCCAGAAATATTGTGCAATCACTCTGTTAGCAAATAATTTTAAATCTAATTTAAACAAAAGAGTGATCATATATGTGTTGTATTAACAATGAATAATTACTTTCCACAAATATATTTACTCTAAAGAACTAATGACATCAATTCATTTGAATTTGCATTTCAGGAAATGAAACCCACTAGAAAGAAAATAAAGAAACATAAGTAGTAGTGCCAGGTTTATATTTTCAATTAATTTAGGAAAAAAAAATATGAAGTCCTGCTTTCAAAAAGTGCTGATCTGGGATATATGCAGTAATATTTTAGACCTCTGCAATGTGATCACCTTTGGCTCCATGTACAAAGTGGAAGGAAAGAGGCATTTCCTCCATGTAGTTCATTTGATCACTTTTAGGCACTCTAAAACCTCTGCATCTCTTCCCCAAATGTACAGAAAACCTCTGTCACCTCTCAACATTGTAGATCTGCACACCAGGTATGAAGAATTAGTACTCAGGTATTGAACCAATAAATACATCTGCAGCACTCCACCAGAACACCTTTCTTGTCTCAAGCTTACCAGGGGCAATGCTGATGCTTCCAACAAAATCACTATCCCAAAATACTGCCCCTGCTGATACAACTGGCCCCTGGGTAGAAAAATCTCAACTGAAACACTGCAAGATACTTATTCAGTCTCCTACTGTGACTCTGACTGGTACCGAGGTGAAGGAAAAAGCTGGTAGAGAAATCCCAATTTTACACTCAGTTTTGTAGACACCAGCTGTGAGAAGGGGTCTTAGTCTGCTGAGCCAGAGGGGCATTCTGGGGAAAATGAACAGCTGATCATAATCTTGCTGCCTGTCTGCAATTCAGGAGGGATCGTGAGCCCTATGACACCTATCAGACAACCTTCAGCTGTCATTTCCTCAGAAATACTTCACACCAATGTTCCACTTGTAACACCCCAGGAGCAGCAGTGGTGTTTCAAAGAGAATCTGTAAGCTTAGACTCTGCTGCAGCTGATGTTAACCCAGTCTACACTGGGTCAAGGTTAATCCAGCCACTGAGCCTCTTTGACTGCTGTGTGATATAGCAATATCTATAGGCAGTTGATTTCTCTGGTGTCACAGAAATGTACACATCTGCTTCCTTTTGCAGCATTAGAACTTCCTGATTTATAATCATCTCCCTGCTGCTGCCTGGGTGAATATACTGAGTGAATATATTTTTGATATATCTAGCAGTTCTCATTGGGATTCCTAGTGTGTGAGGAAGGGAAGGGTACAGGAAAATAGGAATGGTCCATGCTATGTTCAGGATAACCCAAAAGTATTAGGGATTATCGTTATTATCTGATGCTACTGTTCACCTGAATATGACCTGGAGTGTTATTTTTTGTTACTAAGGAAAAAAAATAACAAGAAAAATAAAGAAAGGAAGAAAGAAAGAAAAACTATATGCAGTTTCACTAAGTGGCTAATTCTTTTGTATACTTTTATATTTCTCCAGTTATGGCTGTTCTGAAACTAACTGCACACTGTTTCATATTTCCTTAATGTGTCTTTAGAGTCTTTGCAACTGTAGTTAGCAAGAATATTTTTTTCTTTATTTTTCATGGTACTGGATCATGTAGTCTATGTCCTCTCAAAATTTAGATAAGTAGTTTCTTATTTTAAATGAATCTACTTTCAATTTATGAGTAATTGGTAGTTATTTTTCATTCACAAACCCAAATATATTTTATTTAGGTGTTCGAGCAGTTTTAGTCTATGAATCTACAAATAAAATTGTTCTTAAGGAATCTAATAAGATTTTTGGAAAGTGAAGAAAATATTCCCCAAATACCTGTAAACCAGACTTGTAAATCATTTTGCAGTGCAGATACCCATGGCAGTCTTCATTATATTTCCTGGAAATTATTGCATCTGTGGCAATCCCATTAGGTTGTATTTATCATGTCTGGAGAAAACTGGGCTCTATAGGGGAATTTTTCTGACCTATTGTAAACATGTATATACCATGATTAGATGAATCACACTGTAAAACTTTCTGCATTAGTCATCAAGTCATTGCATAAGTTAATTCCACCTTATTTCTGTGGATTTGTAAACTTTATTTTATTTATCCTCTTGTCCAGGTTCAATTATAACTTAGAATGTCAGCGCAAGGATTATTTACCTCTCTATGAAGATTTCTTTTTTCTCTTTGTCTTCTTCATTAATCCAGCTCTCAAGAACAGGCACAGCATGAATATCTCTAGACTTCTCTGCAACTAAGTTCTCAGATTGGGTGCTAGATCTAAAGAATATTTGCCCTTGTTCCTTTTAGTGTAATGGTGCTCAGAACTGGCTGAGACAGAACTCAGATGTCTTACATCGTAAACCTTTAGGATTTAAACTCCTTCCTTCTTGTTTTAAATTATTTTAGTATATACAGTATCAAAGTTTAATAGAGGAAATTTGGAATGCTATTCTTTCTTTCAGGCTTGTCAAAAAAAGCTTAAACATAAAACAGGTGGTCAGAGGGATAAGTTCATGTTTAATCAGGACAAGCTCATGTTGTAATGGCACATCCCTGAAAATGTTTGATGCAAGGTTAGATAGAACCCCAAGTTACTTGGTCTAGAGGGTGTCATCCGTGCCCACGGCAGGGGGGTGGAACTAGATGACCTTTAATGACCCTTCCAACCCAAACCATCCTATGATTCTGTTCTGTGAATATTTTTATGTCGTCTTTCCTTCTTTTTTTTTTTCCCTTTTGTTTTTCCTCTGTTGGCATTGACAATTGGAATAGAGATTTACCTGTCTGCCTTACATTCAGATCCCGTGTCTGATGCTGAGGTTTCTTGACAGCCTGATTAGGAAGTGAAGGAGCAGAGCATGCACTGCAGCTGAGTGAGACTGTTGGTGCTGGTCCTCAGGTCTCATTTCCCACACACACACAGGCTAACCTGGCAGATGTATTTCTTAGGGGAGTACTAATGTTAACAGAGAATAATTTAGGTTTCAATTTAAGCCATCTTAAGCTTTCCATACATTTGCTGGAGGGAATTACTTTTGCAAATCCTCCGAGTGGATTTATAACCAAATGAGTGTTTGGTTTCACATTACTGCATGCTGAGAGGGAAGGCTGTCATGGGAACAAATATCTGTGCTAAATTTTCACATCCTTCAACCTAAAAAGGTGGGAAGATTAAACATTAGCTCCTGTGTTCTCAAAGAAAGAAGGAAAGGAAAAAATGTTTTGTGGACTGATGTAACTTAAAATACTGTAATGCATACATATTGTCCAGAGCAGTTGTGGGTGTCCCATCCCTGGAAGTGTTCAAGGCCAATTTGGTGGGTCTCTGAGCAGCTTGGTGAAGTGGAATGTGTCCCAGCCCATGGCAAGGATTTGGAACTAAATGATCTTTATGGTCCCCTCCAACCCAAACTCTTCTAGGGTTCTACAGTCCTATGGTGAAGGACAGAGAAATATGTATTTTTTTCTGTATTTTAGGCAGAGTGAAAGCCTGAATAATTATACATGGTACTAGACATGAAAAACACTATATAAGCTCTTGACATTAAGTACTAAAATGAACTGACAGGCTGCAGCTGAGCTCTGTATCTTATATTGTGCTTGTCTAAGGGAGAGCTAAAGCAGAGCCTGTAAAATAAGAATGGCATTTGACATCCCATCGCTTTACAAATACGGCATGAAAGAGTCTCCTGTTTAGACCTTACTGTGGGCAGAAACACAGCAGAGGACATGAGATGATGTCACCTTGGGAGTCCTCAGCCTTCAGAATTTCCTACCAGGAGTCATAACTAATATTCTGTAATATTTTCAGGTACATTGTCTGAAATCCAGTAAGGATGTACTCAATTTTGCCACTGTCCAGCAAGCTGGTTTCAGTGTTCCCACCTGAAACTGAACAGTAAGATACATTTAAAAAAAAAAGAATAAACAGGCATACTGAAACTACATGTGTCATATATATATTTCCTAGAAAGCAGCTAAATACATAGAGGCAAAGACTGATTAAAACATTATTTTTCATGGAATTTCTAAAGTTACCTCTATTTCAATCTTTTTTTTTGACAGAAAGTGTACAAACAGTTTTTTTTTTGAAACTAAACAAGGAAATTTCCTTATAACATCTTTGTTTGGAATTCTTTCCCTTTTCCTATCATACTTACTTTCCTTACTTTCTGGCCTCAGCAGGAAAAGAATTGGCCACAGGAAAGAGCTGAATGCTATAGTGTATTCATGTTGCAAAGATAAATTTGAGTTGCTCTCTGGAAGACATCTTTTTCTCCAGACCAAAATCATCATATTCTCTACAATATAGACTTATTTTTTTAAAACATTAAATGTAACTTTGATTCATCATACCATAAATTTTACTCAAATTTGGAGTAGGAATTTGTTATCAGTCCTACCTACTTAAGCTGTATAAAAGTTGTGGTTTTTTTAAAAAAATCCCTCACACCATTAAAGGATCAGATCCTTTTATTTCAGGATTAGAGTGTGCCTGTATTCGATAATATATGGCTTCATCCACAGGTTTTCTTCTGCCAGCAAGCCTTCTATGCTGCACATGGTGTAGCATTATGCATCTTGTTCCATGGACCTCTTAGATCAAATGCAAAATAAAATCTGTCTGTTTCTGTCTGTGTTGCTTAACTTCTCTGAACAATAGGGACACAATGTCTGTTGTGGTGATGCTGGAATCAAGAAGGGTATGATTGATTATGAAAAGAAGAACCAATTTTTAATGTAATGCCTTAAGAGCTCTTGCTGTTAACTCTGGAATATTTGTGTCCTTGCATAATAAACCTGAAAGTTATATGGCTTAGGAAATGGTTATCACCTCATAAACAGGAAGCACCCTCAAGGTATCATCTACTATAGGCAATCTGATCACAAAAATCTGTGTTCCAGCTTTGCAGCAGTACTACATCAGTTCTTTTATGGCATCATTATGTTAAATGTTTTTAATGCAGGAATATTTCAGAATAATAGCAAACTATTTTCTGTTTCACTGCAGTTTCATTCAGGTCCATTAACGTGTGAACATGAAATAGAAACAGAGATTAAATGACTTGTCTAAGGTCACAGTGATCTACTGGGTTAGATGTGGGAACAGTGACAGAAAACACCTGACATCTGATATTTGTTTTGATTTGCTGTAGGACCTCATATACATCACCTGTACGAGGTCACTTATGGGAGTTATTAGAGCAAATGTGAACATGTATATCTAAGCTGATTGCTAGATCTATTATAAAAATTCAACATTGAAGGTATAAAGGAAAGGTAAAATGTGATAGCCCATTTTCACCCAAAGCAATAAACATCAGTACAAGTTGCCAAGATATGAAATGCGTGCTTAGTTTTCTGACTGTCACTGTGTGTAAAAGTACTGATTTGTATCATGAATATATAACAGAACAGATTTTGTAACCTAGGACAGCTTCAGTAGTGCATTTGCTTTAATGCAAATGTTCTTGAAGCACTGGAAGGGGCAGAGCTGGCCAGGGCGTCTCTGCAGCTTTAACCCCTCAGTGTAACTGCACTGCTGTCTGTAGTGAACTGTAGTGAACAGAGACTTAGTGTGCACAGTGCTCCTGAAGGACACTAATGGCAAGACAGTGTAGGGATTTCACCAGATGCACAACACAGAGCATCTCTGTGGTCTCTGCACTACTTAGAACCAAAGAATCACAGAATGGTTTGGTTTGGAAGGGACTTCAAAGACCATCTAGTTCCAAGCACCCCACCATGGGCAGGGGCACCTTCCACTAGACCAGGCTGCTCCAAGCCCATTCTAAGGGGGTGCTGCTCCAAGCCCCAAACACTTTCAGGGATGGGGCACCCACAGCCTCTCTGGGCAACCTGTGCCAGGGTCTCACCAGTCTCACAGGAAAGAATCTCTTCCTAATATCTAATGTAAACCTAGTCTCCTTCAGCTTACAGCCATTCCTTGTGCTATGACCACATTTCCTTGTGAAAAGCCCCTCTCAAGCTATCTTTTAGGTCCCCTTTATGTACTGGCAGTCTGCTAGGAGGTCTCCCTGAAGCCTTTCCAGGCTGAACAAACTGCAGTTCTAGTGACACTGTAACTGTTAGCATGCAACAGACTTTCTACCTGAGAGGAGCAGCACCTCTCATTATTTTCCTGTCAGCAGTAAGACAGCAGGAAGGGAATTTATTTTCCCCAAGCCATCATTTTGTCCTGAATCTTTTCCCCAGGTTTTTCTTTCTGAAGGAACTATGGCTCAGAGTGACTCTTTACATTGTTTCTATCTTCTAGATTCCGCAGATTGCAGAGTTAAACAATAGTATTTTGCTGCAGTACTTATGGCTGTTCAAGAGTAAAAAAAAAAAAAAAAAGAGCTGGTGTTTTGGCGTTGGGGTGGGAAGGTAGAAAGTTCTCACTCAGTAACAAACATATTGGCTGCTCAGCTTTGCCTGTCAGCATGCTCACTTTCTGAAAAATATCAATTTCTCTATTCAGATGTCTGCAAATGTGAGTACCACATGCAGGGCTCTTGCTGTTCGGACTTCAAAAACTGATTTCATGGGTCTTTTCTCTATATCTGAGGTCGTCCATACGGAGAATAAGAAGCATGACAGCTGCTAACAGCAAAGAATACAAATGATAATCAGAACTGATAATCACCTGTCATAAAAAAAAGAAGAATAAAAATGACCAAAAAAATATATCCTCAAAAATACCAGAAGCATGAGTAGTTTGATTGACACTGTGAGTAAGGCAATTGTTTTTTATTTGCTGAATATATTCAACTTTACAATTTATTTTCAGAGGGGTATGCAACTAATGAAGAAGGGAAAGGGAAAGGAACAGGAAAATTTGGACAAGGAAGGAAGGCAAAAGTGTTTATATATTTGTCTCTTTTCAGCAGTTAATTGTATGCAAAAAAAAAAAAAAGCTTAGTATTAAACTACTCTACAGTTTTGAATACATATGATTTTCCATTCATTTGACTGGTATTTCCCTTTTCATGTGTGGTGTGGTGCAAGGATAATATAAGAAGTTTGGGCCAGGTTTTGTCCTTTTACACAAGTCACCCTTTTCCTCAAGTATAGTCATGTGATGTATGTATGTAAAGGCTTTAAAAGTGCTTACTCCTATGTCATTAAATCCAGTGGTCTAGAATTTCTTAACTCCACATTTTTTATATATAGTGACACTGGCTTAGTTTCTTAGCTGTTTTGTGTTTCCATTCCTGAAACCCCTGGTTCAATATCTTCTTCCTTTTTCATAATACCACCATCTATATACACTCACATCATCTAAGAGGATGTCCAACAATATGTAAATACTATTTTTGTCTTAATTATCTTCAAATTCCTAGTTCAGGAGAATCATGCTGAGATTTCTGTGCAATTTTCTCCCAAGCTTGGCTATTAATATTCCATTGTAGATCAGCACATGATTTTCCTTTTGAATCACTCTACTTCCATTCATTGAGGACTGTACAAACGTACAAATTGATACTGCTGAGCTTTTTAGATTTACCCAGCTGCTGGAAAAAAGGTTAATAGGTTTGGTTGCCTGGTGATACTATTCCAGTTCAAGTCTGTCAGATGTCTAATCATGTGTCTCAGCAGATGATATTGCCCATGATATTGCTCATAGCAGGTTTTTTTCTATCTTCTAAATTTCTATAAAGTTTGAAAAAAGAGGCTGTCCTATCACTAAATGCATTATTGAGAGCTGTGACTTTAAGAATCAGATTAAATAATATATACATATATATGTATATATATAATTTAATATAGAACATTAATATAATATATATAATACATATGTGAATATGTTTATATTTTATATAAAATTATTTTAAGCACAAGCTTTTATGGTGACTCTCACATTAAATGAATCATTAGACAAAGGTAGGCATATAGGTTGTTTCAGGAATATACTCAGCTATTAAAGAAAAAAAAGGAAAATGCTTGGGATTTTCTTGGATTTAGAGAGGTGATAACTATATGTGGCTAAATTTGCCTTCCAAATGTGCCAGCCAGGTGTTTGCCCACTTGAAAATTACTTCAATGACCGTGGTAGAGTGGCTGATTTGCTGAAGTGCAAGAGTACTCAATTGGTCTCTTCAGTTAAGAGGTCAGTTTCCTTGAATTTTGCTTTTTTGTTTACATCACCAAAAATGACCTTTTACAATTGTTTTTAAGCCACTTATCCTGTGTGTGGATGGATATAGATGTATGTGGTATCTGCTTTGACCAACACTGCATGGAATATGCAAAGGATGTGCTTATTTGGCTAATGGGTTAAAGTTTACATCTAAGGAGAACTCCAGATTACTTTTCTCTGTGGATGTGATACCACATGGCCACATACATACACATTTCTTCTAAGTGAAGTCTGTATTACAAAAATGACAAAAAGCACATTAATTTTGCAGTTGTGGTGTTCATCTGTGATGGGGAGATGAAGGACATGAACATCATTGTCAAAAGTATACTACACCACAAATAAAATCTAAGATTATACTAACATGTCTGAATACTTGAAAAACATAGGAGAAAAGAACCAACAAAACAAAACCAAAAGCTTTATGAGGTAATAATACATAGGGATTTAAAATTAAGAGGATTCCAGGCAGCACAGTCATCTTCGTTGCCTCGAGTTTGCCCCTTAGAGTGTGTATTAATTGCTCCTTCCTATCAAACTTCACAGTATTAAAATCGGATCAAAGCTGGATTTCATTGTATTTGAAGCATTCATGGTAATTATTATTCCAAGGTAATTTGGTCTTTTAAGGTAGCTGCTTAATCTTTCCACCTTTCAAGTGAAAATCCTAGCCAATTACACTGATAGGTAGATCAGCTCTGATTTACTTAATCAGTTTGTTATTTTTTTCGTATTTATCTGCTGCAGCTTATAGTTCCAGGCTATTAATCCATGTTAAGGGTGTGTTGTGAAAAAGGGAGATTTCCTTGAACCCCTAGTGCTTGATTAGTCTGTCAGCCCTCAGGAAAGACGAGACCCTTGTATGCCATCAGCATCCCATTATGGGGACCCTTCACTGAACAGTCCTCTGGATCAGAGGGTGACTTGACAGACTTGTTCAGGACACAGAGCAACAGCATAAAGGGAGACCTCGCAGTGTTTCTCCCCACTTTGTGACCCCTCTGTGGGTCTCCCCACTCTTTTAGAGTATGTTACCTGCTACCAGCAATGTCTAGCACCTGTGAAGGACTCACACCACCGGTTTACAAAATAATGCTCTTTATTAACATAAAATTGTGATGATTTAAGGTTCAAGAATTATCAAGGATAGTATCTCACTGCAGAAAGATATTCAAAGCAATGCACAGACAATCTCTAATCCCCAGTTAAAGTATTCAGTACCGACGGAGTGTGTTTTTTACCCAGTAGGTGTCCCCTGGGGTCAAGGCAGGTTCAGCCTATTGAGTGATCCCTGAAATTTTGATGAAGTCATTCCTAAAGTCTCCCCATTCCTGGCTTACTTTAATACTATTTCTTTATTTTTAGGTGGATCTTGAGTGACTCAGTCATTCTGTTACTGATGTTCACAAAAGGCTGAATGTGCATCTTCAAGTTCACTGTGTTTGTGCACATTTCTTCCTTGTACTTTCTTTTACTGTGGAGCGTGACAAGAAAAGGCAGGAGCAGGTTGGATTTGGAGGATCTATAGGAATGTAAAAACTATATTCCTTAAAGTAAAAGAGAATTTTTTTGTTTCCTCCCTCCTCCAGCTATTTATAGGAAGGTGTAAGTGAGAGATGATGATAAATTCTTTGTGAATTTCACCAGTCATCCCACAAAAAAAAAAAAAAAACAAAGGAAAAAAAAGTGGAAAAATACCTGGAAAAAAAGTGGAAAAAAAGCCCTTTTCTTTCTTGGGCATCTTGGCAGTGTGGGCTAGTTTTTTAAATCTCTGCTGGAGCCTTTTAGGAGAATTACCTTATCTCTAATGGCAGCTGCCACTTTGCCTAAATCTAAGCTTACTGCTTTGTAGTTTCTGCTTTCTCATTTCTGCTGCTATTCTCATTATACATCCCTTAAGGGCTACAGGCATAGAAAATAATATAACATAGCAACATAACAGGACATAACAGAACATAGCATGACATAACAAAACATAAGGAAGAAGAAAAATTGAATAGGAACAGAAAGAGTAGTTTAATCTTTACGGAAGTTGTTCAGTGAAGTGCATGGTTTGGAAACAGATAATTACAGCAGCACACCCATGTGACAGGGTTATATTGTGTTATTTCTATAAAATTCCATTCTCCCCAATAATCAGTAGGTTTTAGATACTGTGTGAAGAATATGGTACCTGGATAGCAGCATTACCAAACAGGTACAATAGCCCAGACTAGGGCTTATTTATTTTTCTACCTTTTTCTTTCCTTTTCAGTGTGTTCAGACTTTGGGGATTTAAACTGATTTTTCTGACAGCTTTTTCTGTAGGTTTTCATTGTTCAAATCATGATAAGCTTTGCTCCCAGCACCAGTGGAAAAAGAAAATGAAATACAGGCATTTGTAGGTTGAGAACTCTCATAGGTGTCTATACCCTCAATCTCTAACATCAGTAATGTGCTGGATACATTACAACAATGAGAAAATAGAATGTACAACATGAGGGGAAATCCTGTGAAACTCTGAGGACAGGCACTGGGTGTGTGGGTTTGGTTTTGTTTATTTTTTTGTGTTTATTTAACACTCAATATAATGTGACATGAACTCATGAGAGTTTCTTTTTTTTATATCAGCACTGGTGTGAACATACCCACCCTAAATCAGGACAACTGTCCTCACAAAAGGAGGAACAGTTTTTAATTGCATTGTTTCCTGACCAGAGAGAGGCAAAGGTGTACTGAAGCGAGTTTCTAACTTGCTTGCATGGATCCAATTCCATTTAAATCAGTGCTGAAACTCCCACTGAGTTGAGTCATACAGGATCATGCCAAAAGTCCTCTGTCATCCTAGATTAAACAACACATAACTTCAGTGAAATCAGCTTTGAGTCCTGGAAGAGCTGGCACTAATTACATAACAGTGAATTTTCAGTATTTTACAGATGATTAGCTCTGTTTTTTTGTGTTCAGCAAAGGCAAAGTAAGGCTGTGCAAAGAGAAAACTGGAAAAAGAAGGAGGATTCTACACTCAACACCCCCAAGGATATTATCTTCAGTGGCACTAACGTGGCCTGATTAACATTATGACAGAAGTTGTTAAATCGGATTGGGAAAGTCGTCTGTATGGCATATCTTGTTCATTCTCATACTGTCTTCTGATTTTTACTCTTTTCCCTGTATATCATACAAGCAGATTAGATAAAGAGAAATGGCTTTGAGCTTTGCCAGGAACTGGAAACCACTAATTAACAGCTACTTAGAGTTGAAAAGTTGTACCATTTAATTAATGATATTCATGGCACCATGGAATTAATGAAAATAACCACTTTTTCCTCATTTTTCTGCACACATAAATTTTCTGTATTTTTCTGAGTCTAAATAAAATGTTACACTGAGAAATATATTATTTTACCCTTTTGTGTTCAAACTGCAAAATTGTAAGATAAATATGGGGTTTGGCTAATTATTTTAGTTTTAACATTTTTTTTCCAAATTTCTACAATAGATAAACATTTCATGCAATATATAAAGTGTTTTAGCCTAAAAAGCAGTGGTAAAAAATGCACGATAAAACACATTGTAGCTCTCTGCCAGTGCAGCATGCTGTTGAGAGTATGGGAATAGCACTTACATGGTGCCAAAACATAGTGTTTGTCACACTGAAGACCATAGATCTGTTTCTGACCAAGAGATGAAGCATCTGTCAGGCTTCATGTTGGGATAATTCCTGAAACTTGCAGTCCAATTCAGCATTTTTTTGGTTTCCAGTAGCACTTTTGACCACTGCAATTACAAAATCAAGACCACATAAAGCCTAGTGCAGCTGTTCCATATCCTTATATTGTGTTTCTTTGGTGTAGATTCAACTCTGAGCAAATGTGTCAAGGACTTGAATATAAATTTAAACCTTTCTGAGAGAAACAAAACACAACAAAACAAAACTTCATTTTCTGTAAAGAAGTAATTTTTGAGAAAGTGTTATATGATAAAAAAGAAAACCACAGACCTGCAGTAAGATAACCCATCTGTAAGTTTAAAGAGCTTTTTTTACATTTCTCGCAATTTTTTTCTTCCATTTACACAGAGATATAACCATTTTTCTAAGATAATTATTTTCATAATTCTTTATGGAAATGGAACTTAAAGTGGATGAAAGGAAGTTTCATTTCATGAGTATCTTTGAGAACGTGAGCTAGCAACATAAGAAAGATGTTCAGAAACTCTGTCAGCAACTAATATCCAAGAATTCAGGTAGCTTTTTGCCAAGACCTTGTATCTAAAAAATAGAGTAAATAGGGGAAAAAAATGATTTCCTAAGACCTTTTCTTCCTTTTATCTGGATAGCAATTGTATTGACATTTTATCATTAACACATTATGGTTTTGATGATTGGCCTTTTTTCCCCTGATTCAGGGAAAACAAGCCAATAGATTGTACATTGGGATTTGTTTAACTTCTGCATGGTTCCTTCTGCTGATGTTAAAGTTTAATAAGATTCTTTCATGCAGTATCTAAGGTTAGCTAGACCTTCACTGGCTTTATGAAAATGAACCAAATGTCTCCTTGGATGCATAGGCAAATATCAGAAGGAAACATATAAGGCAAAGTGACTCCCAGTCTTCTGCCAGATGCAACCCTACCACCATTGCCAAGATCAAGTAGTGCTACAATGAGATTGATTCATAAGGAAAGAGTATTTGGGTGTATCTTTGAGAGATTAATGTGACAAGCAAAGGATATTTCCAAAAAATAATAGTTTATTTTGGCTGAAGACACAGGCTTGCAATGAATTAAAGTCTTGGGAATGTTTCTGGATACAGATGCTGCTCTCTCATATAGCAACATATATGATTAAGACATCTGTCAGGTTACAAAATGACTTCCTTCTACTGGATGCTAGCCTGACCCAAGCCATAAATACTGCAATTTCCAGCCATGTGAGCTTCAGCAATACTGGATTTCAGCATGAAGTACCTGCAGAATCTAGTAAACAACCTTGAAGAACCTACTTATACAACAAAATTTCCAGCCAGCTCTAGGAAAAAGCTCTAGGAAGAAAACTATGATAAAAAAGTCTACTTATCCAACAAATGAATTTTTTTTTTTCATTTACACATAGACACATTTTTAATATAAATATGACAGTACTGTAGTGGGAGAGTTGAGGAGGAAGTAAAAATGTATGTGGTATTTCTTTGGCCTGCATTCAAGCAGGCATAAGGGTATAAATAATTAAAAAAATAAAAGATTTATATCACTCCACTATACAAAGAGAAGAGAAATGACAGCTGCCTCATTACAATCCCTTAGCAGGCAGATAGGACGTATTACTGAATAAAAGAGCTCATAAGAAATATAAATCTACCTACATGTATAAGAAAGAGTAATCACAACAAATTTTGTTCCAACACAGGAATTTACTTGTAAAAGACATTTCCACATGATTGTTTCAAAAATTTCTGACAGATGCCACTTGTCATCTGGAAAATAGCAGAAATACCTTAAAAATCTTGCAAATTTTTATCATGTTATTACCCTAACAATTTTATTCCTGTCTTTAATATTTCTGCTGGGAAGAATTGTCCAACCTAGCGTATTAAACAACACCAATGATTTAAAAGAGCAGTTACACCTTAAAGCTCTACTAGTTAAGCTGTAGTTCCTCACTAAATGAAATGGCTCACACATAAATAATGCAACACAGACTTGGGGGAAAAAAACTTCTCAAGGGACCAAATTAAATTATAGTAAAGGTACCCATGTCAGATATGACTTTTGACATCTGTATGGCCAAAGTTTTTATTCTGGAAATAATTACAGAGCAATTGAAAATATTAAATACACTATTATAACAGGATTTATTTTAATGCTGTTTAAATAGAGTTTTAATTTTTTTTCTCTCTTCTAGCAATTTTCTAATTATAAATGGGTTGTATTTCCAGGACTCATCTCCCTGTAGGAATTTTTTTTCCCTTCACAGAATTTTACATTGTGGTAGTTTCTTCAGTAAGCTTCAAAACTCTGCCTCTCTGCCTGTAATTAGTTAATATTTCTAAAGAGCTTTAAGAGATAAAAGGCTATATAAATGCTAAGTGTTGCCATTTCTTTTTGCAGAGGTAAATCAGATTCTCTGTTATAATGAGGAAGGCCATACCTCATCATCTTGGCTGATTATAGAACTTACGAGAACAGATTGCCCATAACCATTGCATACCCCTCTTTCCCATTTTGAAAATTATATTGCTCACAGCTTGACTTCTTAAAAGGTAGAATTATAATAGTTTTAATGTGTTTGAAATAGAATATCAACTAAGACTGGTTGCACTGAAGAATTCCGCTCAGGTTTATTGTCAAACCAGTCAAACTAGCTTCAAAACAAAAATGAAAAACAAAACAAAACAAACAAAAAAACCCAATAAAAGTCTGGATAATATGTTCTTGGATTTTTTTTTTTTTGTTTGGCATATTATGTTTTTGGGGGCTTTTGAGTTATTTTGCATTAATCCCTTGGAAGGTACATTACAAGACTGAATTAATTTTCCTATTTCAGCCTGTCTGCATCTGCTATGTGGATTAATAAGATCATTCATTTCCATGGATGTTCTTCTGGAATCATTCTCAGCCTTTCTTCTCAAGCACAGAAGAAAATATTTTATTTCTCACATATCAAATATAATTTTCCAGCAATAATGGTGAAAGAAATAGCAGGAAGAGAGGAAAAGAAGATACTATCTCAGCTGTTTAAGAAATAGCAAAGTGGATCTGGAAAGATTTTATTGAAAATGTCAACTTTACCTCCAGTTTATCTCCTCCCAACTTATTTAAATATCCTGACTAAAAACATTTCCACTTGAGTACACTGAGACTGGAAGTTCATTATGCATGCCTCCTTTTAGCTGTTTTTTACTGGACATGATTACATTAGTTTGACTTCTTGAAAAGAAATTGCAAATATAAAGTGAAAGAACTAACTATGAACAGGTGAAAAAGAAGTTTTTTATAATTATAAGATGAACTTCAACTTTTGAAAATCTGAAAACAAAAGTAAAAATGTAAAATCTAATCCTCTTGCACTATACTTCTGTTCTCACAAGTGGCATTTCATTATATGATTCTTATGTGTTGTATTTTAACACCAAATCAATGTCTGATTTTTGGTTTAGATGAATCTGGATGCCCAAGAAACCAAGTGCAAAAAAACCCCAAAGCCAAAACAAAAAACTCACATTAAAAAAGGAATTAAAAGCAGAGTATTTTTTGAGCAGTTTGTAAAACATGAATGTAAGATTTCTACTAAATTTTGATTTCAGTGTTCAGAATTCCTTTTTGCTATAATCATTCATTACCAACTGTGAATTGATTCTTAAATAAGCTTCCCTGAGCTATTAGTCATTGGTGCCTCTTTAGTATTGTAAATACTGCTTTGTAGTATTCACAAATGCCATCCTTGCTTGGCATGAGAGGGTTTAGCCAAGCAGTTTGTTATTTTTTATTCATATTTCCAAGACTGAAGAAAAAAAATGTTAACCAGATGCAATTCTGCCTTCAAAACTTACTGAAAATAGGAGTCATCATGCTTTAAGGGCTAATAGTATTGCTTCAGGATTCCTTGTCTTTTCTTCTGAAGTGAGAGGTACAAGCTAATAAAAAGCTATGGGAATTTAATTTAGCAAGATGAACTTTAAGTTTTTTATTTTTTTTTTCAGTTCATTGTTCACATTTTTAACAAAGTTGTTCTTTTGTACTTTTGTTTGCCCCTAGTGACTCAAGGTGACGTGAAATCATGAATTTAAAAAAAATCTGAAAAAATAATTACAATATTTTGAGTGAATTTTTTTTAAAAGAAAATAGATTTCATGGGGTTATTGGTTGTAACATTTTGTTTATTGGTTGTTTTTTTTAAAGAGATGTCAGAAACAAAATCACTTTCCAGTTAACTCTAACACTGAGTAGTGCCAAGCTTGGGATGTGGAACTAACATGGCTGAGCCAATTCAGTGACTACAGTGAATCTGTTTGAAGGAACAAAGACTAGCAGTAATTATTACTGGCAAGATTTTTTTGATTTCTGATTGATTTTTTCTTGATTTTTTTTACAGTTTTTGATTGTAAAAAATTCAAGGGAAGAAGAAACATTGTGCAGCCAACTTACTATCAGTCGTATAATTCCCTAAAAGGTGCTGCATGTTTCCTCCACAGCTGAAACTAGTTTATAAAATGGAAGATTAGATTTTCATGTGACTGTGAGACCTGGACTGTTTCATGATGCCAGCTCTGTAAATTTCCTAGTAAAATCTGCAGGAAGTGGCAATGCTGTCCAAGACTTCATAATCCTTTTCATCTGGAAAATCCCCACCACTGTCAGCAAGACCAAACCACAGAAAGTTTTAAGCAAATTTAGCCAATACTGTCTATTAGCAAAGAGATCAGTGCTCTCAATTTTGGGCAAATTGCTGTTATTTTTTATTTCTATTATTATGACACTCTGTCATTATTGATATTAAAAGAACAAGGAACATGTGCAAAAGTAAACCACATGCTGTCTCAGCTAGCCAAGAAAATATATACCAGATGGGAAGTGATGAGACAAGCCATTAGGATGTATCAGCCCATCATGGAACAAATGCCTCAGGGCTTACTTGCTAAACCCATGGTACTGACAACACAGGGGATTAAGGTGTCCACCTGTGAAACTCTGTGAAAAGCACAGCTGCCCTGTGCTTTCACAAAAAGTGTAGTCTTGGATTCAAGGTGACTAGAAGTAATAAGACCAATTTCTGAAAACTGTAAGAGTTGGAACATCGTTCACTCAAAACCTTACAACATTTGTGTGAGTAAAAATAAAAAAAAAAAAAAAATAAGGAAAGCATGGTGAAACAACTTTCCCAGCCTGAGTTAGCAGCTGAGAGATTTGAGGTACTGATGCTCCCCTTTTCAAAGCTGTGCAACATCTAATATTTTACAGATGTTGGGACTGTCAGTATCCAGGAGTTAATTTCATCAAGGACTGTGAAGAGGAGAGACACTACTCAAAGCCTGAGATAATGCAAAGTAGCTCTTCCCCCAGTGCTTGCAGCTTAGTTTTAGCTACCTGACAGATCATGCTTTTCCTTATTTCTCATAAACCAAAAGACAATTGACCTCTGCCTTGGCACCCTTTATAGGGTAAAATCACCCTTAAATTGATCTAAATCTAATAGACACAAAGTCACACTTTTATCCCTTTCACATTTTACCTGAAGTAGAGTAAATATTAAACCCACAATTTTATATATTTTCCCAGTAGCTCCAGTTTAAAATATGCTGTTGTGCTAATCTGGCAGCGTTTAGACATACAGTTTATTTTTGCACTGAGATTTTTATAGGACCTGATATAAACTGTCTCCCACCCCTGTAAAAAAAATAAAATCAACAACTGTGAAAATCAGCAACAAAAATTCACAGAAATGCAAATATTTAAGTAGTAACTGAAGTATTACAAAATTCTGATATAAAAGAACAATGACTAATAAAACAATAAATTTAGTGTATCATTGAAAGTTGTTGTACATATTTATTGGGATACTCATAGATGTATTCCTGAAACTGCCTTCTAGGTTACTCCCATTCTTTAGATTTGTCATGAGTTCTGGGATTCTGTGATTATCTGCAAATGACTTGAATATATAATTTCCTTACTTTTATTGCAGTGTATTTACGAACAATAGCTCCACTCCATTTATTTCCCAGTAGGAATATTTTTTAGTAAGAGACTACTTCTGATTGATGAAAGTAGAATGAAAAATAATTTAAGTATTGCCTTTTAACCAAGTAATTTTTCTTAGTCTCTTTACTTATTTGAAATATGCTCTCAGCTAAAATGAGTCCACTGAGGGCTGTGTGGGGCTATAACTGGTAAAATAATATCTGAGTCTGAATGTTTATCTCTTCCTAGGTAGCTGACAAGGATTATCCATTTATCAATTTCCAGATTTTCTATGAATTCCAAGAAATATAGAGTAAAGATGAGAACAAACCTACTGAGAATATAGGCCAGACCCCTTACAGGTTAGTGAGCATCACAGGAGCCTCTAAAAAAAGATCCCAGCCACAAATCCTATCTTTGCATAATGTCTTTCTTTTATTTCAGTTTACCAGGTGAAATGAATTTTAGTTTCTTCTTCTAGCTTGTGTTAGTCCAAGTTCAATTAATTAATAATTTAATTTCAGAAAGCTTCTCAAACCTAATGAAACATATATAAAATTTTATACTGAAAAGTCAGAAAGCAAAAACAATGGAATTCATCGTGTTCAACAAAAGGCTGCTAAGTAAAATTTGGGAGTCACAAGTAAAATTTGAGAGTAATTTTATAATTGAGAGGAGGTTAAGGAGTCTCCTATGATGATGCAATTTTATATTACAGGTGTATTATGTCAGTGGAAGTGCTCCATTATGAGCTGGGGATAAAGTCCTGTCTTATTGACTGGACGTAGGACTATGGAATTTCATTTGATATTTTCTTTGTATTGTAGTTTACCATGTAAAAATAATATTCCAAGTAATATGCAGCTATTTTAAAAGTTCTGAGAGAAACCTCCATACTCAATTCAATATAAATAACTCTTCCCCCCTACCCTGTCATTATTTCAATGGAAAATTTAGAGATTCCATTTTAAAATAACCTGAATAGTTAAAGAATATAGTATGGTACTTCATATATAAATAGGATTTTTTAAACTTTGGAAAAAAAAGTAAAATACAGGGAGCAATTTAAAAAAAAAGTTCATAAAATTAGATTTATATTTCTTACAAGTTATTATATTTCATTCTCTGATGCTGCCATATTAGTCAGTTAAAATAAATTTGTCTAGGAAACTGCAAGTTGTACTTTTCCTAGTAGAAGGCCATAAGCCAGGAGATGGTTTGCAGTAGAATACCTGCACTATTTCAACAACCTACAGATAGCTGGATCAGAGCTGCTCACTCAGGTTGGCTTAAAGTCCAAGGACAGGGGCAACTACTTTGAAAGTATCTCGTCCAAAAGAGGCAGCCAAAGCTGGTGAGATGGATCACATTCTGAAAGTGACAAGGAAACAGGGCAATGGATTATTTTATTTTTAGAGATGTGCTTCCTTGACTTGCACACTGAGATAAAGGAATTCCATCCTGATGAGAAGAAGCAGTTAACCATGTTCAAGCCAAACAAGCCCTAGTTCATTTGGTGACCCAGCATCTTTGTTTGTGCTAGCCACTACCTGTATACCATTTCACAGCATTTCTCCTAGTCTCATCAAAACAGGATTTCAGCCTCAAAAAATAAAAAAATATTTTAGTTATTTTGTGCATTCCCAAATAATGAATTCCAGTGTGTATGTCTACAATTTTTACTCAGTATTTTTTCACTGTTTGGGGCATTCATTTTGTAGTTATGTTTTTCCACTGGTGAAAGAAAATTTGAAAATTAGATCAGGCTCAAATTTGCATATAAAAGAGAAAAGGAAGGTAAGACCCCCTTGTAACTCCTCCCCTGTGAGTAAATTCAATATTTCCACTGGGATTGCAAGAAAATGCTATAGTGAAGGACTGGAATATTCATTTGAAATATAAGTAGCAGGAAAATCAGAAGTATTGAAATTACAGCTAGAATTAGTATTTGGGAGTCTGCAAAGCCCATGTAAATCAGGAAAGAACACACTGTTCAAGGGAGGAAAAGGATTTGGCATCAGGGGAGAAGAAGCTGGAAGAGGAGAAGCTTTTCTGCTGCAGTCTGACTGCACTCATGATAGAAAAATATAGGAGCATATGTCTTACCAGGACTTGCCCATGTCTTGATGTGGAGATGAGTTGAGCTATATGAAAGGTGGGAAACTGAAATTTTTAAAAAAATTGATTTATGAGTATTTTGGAATGTCTGAGTGACATTCTGAATATGTCTGAGTACATTAGTGGCAAGTAGTGCACCTATAACCCCAAAGCACTTTGAGGTAGAGGCATCACTTTGATGAATCATCATTGATTCATCTCACAAGCTGACTGCACCTGAAGACCTATGATTGCAGTTACTCAGAGAATAGCCAGGCTGGATCTAATCAGGACACTACTGATTATTTAGTCAAAAAGGTTCCCAGAGTGGTGGTGGATATCCCACACATGAAAATCGAGCATGTTGGACAGGGCTCCAAGCCACTTGACCTAGTTGAACACGTCCCCGCCTATGGTAGGGAATCTGGACTGCACGACCTTTAAAGATTTCTTTCATGGGGGAGCGCCTTCAGTGCAGGTTCTTTGGTGAGCAGCTGCAGTTTGAGCTGCAGTTTGAGCTCTGGGTTGCAGGAGCCCAAGCCCGACAGTGAGCAGCCAGCCCTGCACACAGCAAAGGCGCCATCCAAGTGACTGCACAGTCACAGACACCACAGCAGCTGAGGACTCCACACTGTCCTGAGTTAGACTGAGCGGGTAAAATCCCATGGTTTCCTTTGTTCTGGGTGCCTCTTCAGAGGCACCAGCTCGAGCTGTTATTTTACTTAGTTATTACACCAAGATTAAATTGTTGTAAGAATCTGGACATCTGGAACTCTACTACGGGAAATCTGTGGTCAAGAACCGCCTTGAAATCTGCCCTTGAAACCAGGTCTGAGTGTGAGTGTGGAGTGTGTAGGCTCAAAGGAGCTTCAGTTCCAGCTCAGGTGGTAAAAGTGTGACTGTCAGAGTGGCTCCTGGGTGGTCAGACAGGGGAGTTTCCTTCACACCGTTTAACCCAAACTATTCTATGATTCTGTGATCCAGTTTTCATATATATTTTTTTTTTGATCTGGCTTGTTTCTGCTTCAAAGTTCACAATTCAAATATGATTCTTAAGTTAGGAACAGACTATGAGTCCAAGTTACAGTAAAATGCAATTTCAAACCTTGGACTCACATTTTCTCAAGAGAAAAAGACCTCAGCACTAATCCTAAACTGAAAATCAAACTGTATCACTTCCTTGCAGTATAACTCACTTTCTTAAAACTGTTCAGCTATATATTTTTTAAAAAATATGGTGAGCAAATATATAATTCAAACAGGATTTTTACATATAACTTTCCTGACCATGCCTTAGTAGGCTTTTTATGGCTCTCATCCTGACTGCAATTTGTAGACCTGAATAATTTTTAGGTACTTCCTGAATCTCACTACAATCATATTCTTTTTTTTTTCCCCTAGCTTTTCCTTTATCTTCACATTTAAGTGTACTTCACTCTAATCCTCAATCTGCCATTCAAAATGTGTCAACTTGAGAAATACTAGACTATAGCAGTAACTGACAGTATTTTTAAAAATTAGTCTAGACTGTATGCAGTAGGTCTCAGAGAAAAGTGCTTGCCTATGATATATGGCATTTTAACATATTATTTTAAATTACTTCCATCAAGAAATGAAATGGCATTCAGTTCTTCAGCATGTGAACAAGCTGTAGAATTTCCTTTGACAACATGCTCCTTGTGAGATCAAACTTGTAAAACATCACATCATATTTAATGTCTAATACATCAACTAATTCCCTCGCTTTGTTTTTTTTTAGTTCTAAAGATTTAATGTTGAGAGGATATTTTCCCTAAGTTGACATAAATATTAGAAATCAGAGAATGTGACTTATTCTTCCTGTAAGAATTGTCTCTAAAAGACAGTGCAGCACTTAGAAATAATCAGCCTGCAGAAATGGAGAAGATAAGGAAATGACAGATTCATTAAACAGCTGTTTGCATCTGTCATTAAACCAGAAGCAGATTTTAGACAGCTGCATAACAGAGAAATATGCTCTAATAGAGCAGAAAGGAGTAGTTGCATGCAATACAGCAATAACAGGAATTGTTGCAAATTTTAAAATGAGATAGCACTGTGCAAAGTGACACGAAAATAACAACATTCAGGATTCTGGATTTTTTCCTCCCTTTGATTTCTCTCTTCCAGTCTGGAGAAGTGTAATCTATAAAATGAGGTGGGCAGCTGGTTTGATTTCCTTGTTTGCAAGAGAGGATGTGCATCAGTCTGGCTTGAGCTGGGCAGTGCTCAGAGGAGGGCTGCTCTCACCTGCTGCTGCTGTGGTGCTCCTTGCTCTATGAAGCACTTCAACGCATTTGGCGACTGGAGTCATTATCTCCTCTGTGAAGTAAAGGAGCTTATTATTATAAAATAACCTTGTCATTAATCTTGCTTAGTACAGGGACTACTATATTTAATATAGTTATATATTACATAAAATATTTAAAATAATAGAATACATATGTGCATATAATGTAAATATTAATATTTCATATGACTATAAGAAGACCTGCATGTCCCACTAGAAGCACCTCAGCACTACCATCCTCCCAGGAGTCAGACTGTGACTGGCATCTCTGTAACCAGTGAATCAGCTGAGAGTCTTGAGCCTCACCACCCCCACCCCCCCTACCCCCCCCTTCAGTGGCTAATTATGCAGCCGGTAAAGTTTCTCTTCCCTACTTTTATTTTCTATTGTCAAAGCTTGACCTAGACTCAGAAATAGAATCCAAAACTCTCTTTTTAAAGTTAAAAACAATTCCTTGAGGGAGTTTCTTATATCTTTAATGATGAACATTTTTTGCTCTTTACAAGGGCACATGGCAATAGGACGAGGAGAAATGGCCTTAAACTGAGAGTAGGTTTGGACTGGATATGAGGAAGAAATTCTTCACTGAGGGCAGTGAGGCACAGGCATGGGTTGCCCAGAGAAGATGTAGTTGACTCTTCCCTGGGACTGTTCATGGCCAAAGCTGGAAGGGGCTTGGAGCAGCCTGGTCTGATGGAATCTGTCCCTGTCCATGGCAGGGGGCTGGAATCAGATGATCTTTAAGATCTCTTCCAATCCAAACCCTTCTTTGATTTTCTGTTGGTGTGTAATCCAAACTGGGAGGCCTCACCTTACTTATTCTTGCTTTTTGAACAGTCTTGAACCAGAAAATATTATATCACAATCCCATGTTTCTATGCAGCCCCCATGAAATCATTCTGATAGAAATACCTCTGAATTCACAATAATGGTTATTATATTCCTCTGGTGTCTTTCATCATCACCTCTTCATTTACAACAAATTTCAGTTCTGGTACCTTGTTTCCTTTTAAATTTAGATTTTTGGTATATTGATCTGGAAAAAAAAAAAGCTTTATGGTGGCCATGTTCTGCATTTCATCTTCATTATCAGCTTGCAGCCATTTTTCAAGAGTGACCTCTAGGTATCTGCTTTTGGTCTGCCATGACCAGAATGAGTGCAGCAGGAATTTACCCATTAAATTTCCTGACCAGTGTGGAGGAGGTACAGATCCTTCCTTCCTTCCTTCCTTCCTTCCTTCCTTCCTTCCTTCCTTCCCCTTAGATACGTTAATTTTGTCCACAAACTAAGCAAAACAAAACAGAATTTGCACTAGAAATGCTGCTTGTCTGTGTGATCCTTTTGCATTCTTTGTTTAGTCTTATGTGCACTATTTATCTTAGCTCCCTAGAAAAAAAGTCACTTTTTATAGGAATACATTAACTGCAATTTAAAAGTGAAAAATCCAGAGAGTTTTTAGTGGTTTTGATCAAGATTTAAAAATACCATTAAAAACCTTCCAGACTCTAATTAGTCTAAGGACAATTTCTAACTTACATTCTTTGGGGTTCTTTACTTAATTTTCTAACTTACATTCTTTTTTATTCCAGGACTGTGCTGGCTTTTTTTCTCTGTCACTGAAAGCCTAAATTATCAGAGAAATATATACTAGAGAGTTCCCTTCATTTCACAACTGTATGTTTCTCTCTCTAATTTTCCATTCTAAACTGGTCAGGGTTATTTTCCTGTTTTGTACTTTAACCACTGACAGTGTAAAAGAAAAACTGAAAGTTAAAAAGCTGTATCTGTCCTGAATGAGCAAATGCACAATCCCAGGTTCATTCTTTCAAAATGCTATGGTAACATTTGCTCTAAAACAAAAATTTGTAGCTCTGGAAATTTTTGTGCTTCCACTCTTGGCCTTTAGAAATACATCCCCTACTTAAACAAAGATCAGAAATACTAAATTTTCCTTTGCCATGAACATCACAGAAAGAAAATACCCCAATCTGTACCATTCATGTACAGATTGGGATGAAGGCAAAGGAAGGTCTGAACTATTTTTTCTAGAAGCATGGAGGGATTCCAAGGAAAGTTAAATGAAGCAATGAATACTCTAATGATTAATTAAAAATCTTCAAATAATTAATTTAAGAAGTCATATTTAAATCAAATATATTTTTTAATTTTTCTATTCTCTATCCCACTACCAAATATATACAACACTGTATGTGTGTGTGTATATATATATATATATAGGCTATTTTTACATCAATGAGGCTGTTTATAACATAGGAAGAGACCTTCAGACAAAGCTAATTGGAGAAGCCTCAGGTTGGCTCACGAGGTGCAGGACTTCCTTGTTTTCTGAACTCTCTCTCAGAAAGGAGCCTGGATGTTGCTGTATCCAATCTTAGCCCCAGACTTTTTCAATGTTTTCTGTCTAAAATATATGTGTATTTGGAACTTTGCAGAACTTTGATAAAGAATGGCCATCCAAATATATTTATATAAATAAAATATTTATATAAATTGATTATGATAATTATTAGATTAAAAGATGTTAATCAGAAATATTTACTACCCAGTATAGGTAGTTACAATTACAAGTATAGTGTACTATTTTTTAAGCAGTATTGAAGCAGTTATATTAAAGCAATTATTACAGAGAAATTGATGTTATTCCCCCATACCAAGGACTGTGAGCAACTATCTTTCACTCAGCCTCAAGGAGGAACCTTGAGGGGCATCCCCAGTAAGGGGAAAAATCTCCACACACAGTCCAAGAAGCAGTTGGTTAGAAGAAATTAACAATTAAAAGCAGGGTGAGACTTTTATCATGTAAAGTGACTGACTGTTGGTCATACATCTCCAGGCCAGCTGTGTCAGCTCAGTAGGTTAGATAGGTTATCAGTACTGTCACTTGTTGGTTCCTTTATGAGGTACTTTGTCTGCAACATCCTCACCAGTGCCAGTTTCTTCCAGGAGACATTATCCTTCCACAAGATGTTTAACTTTGGGGTTGATTAATCAGGTTTGTTTCAGCATTTTTCAACACGAAAAGCAGTCTGACCCCCATTCTCCATCCATTATTGATGTCTTTGCAAACAGGGTGTTTTGAGTGTTGTTTTACCCCCACAGCAAGAATTATGTTAGAAAAGCTTTTTCCTTCAAAGTTTCCCAGTAATTTCTGTCTGGCATTATGGACCATAATCTTCATTATCCTCTCAATATGTCAATTGTACAGATTGGTCAGATTTTCTTAAGCCTTAATTAAGCACTTGCTACTTCTACTAGGTTAAATGCAGACCAGTCCTATAACAGTTATTATAGAAATGGTAAAGCTTGTTAATAATTTGAAATCTCTACTATTGCTTTGCAAGAACAGGAAAATCTCACTGATTAAACATCAGTACATTTATGTCACTTTAATTGTAGCATCACACTTTTGGCCTGGGATTTAGCTCTGGATGGTAGACATCTAGGAGCAGGTGTTGAACTAGACACCTAATTCAGTTTTCTAGCTAATTGGGAGATAGTTAATGCAGTCAGGGGAGTCTAGCTGAATGCATTTGTATTAGAGTGAGTTGAGCAATTCTCTAGGCTCCTTTCATTGCATTGGTTACCACTGAGTATAATGAGAAATTAGCAATCCATCTCGCCTGTAGGCGTATTGAGACATCCAAATTTAGGTACCTGCAGTCTCGAGTTGTGTCTACACTTAATGACCTGACTGGCTCATCTTTTGGAACGTCAAATATTTTGTCCAAGCTGCTGGATAATTTGCCATGAAAGTGTGTCCTAATCATGGTGTAATCCAGAAAATGCACACATAATACTGTATTTTATTTTAAAAAAAACACAAAAAAACACCATGTCAAGGCTTTTTTAATTGCCTTCACTTACCAAGGTGGTGAGTTAGGCCCAAGACACAGGTTCATAGAGAATGAGGTTCAATGGATTTGCTCTGTATAAATAGTCCAAATCATTCTACCTGCCCAGGGTCATATGGAACAAAAACAACAAGCTACCAGTAGTGAGTTTGGTAGTAGAGTGAAGTCCTATGAAACAAGAGCCTGAAGTCCTTTCCCAGTACAACAGGGAAATAGAGTATGTTTCTGGTGTAATAGACCTCCTTTCTCATTTTCTTCTCTGTTTTCCTCTCACTCATCTGTAACATTTTTAGGTAGGTATCTTTTAATCTTCTACAGATTCTGAGCTGTTCTGAAAAATCTTTGTCACAGCTCTCACATTCCACAACATCTACCTTGACTGTTCACCTCTTGTGCTTTTGATTGACACATACCCCACTCTTTTCGCCTTTTTCCTTTCTTTCAGTCGGTTTTCAAACTGCCAAGATCTCATTTTTGTTACTATTGGATTAGGCAGTATATAAATCACGCATTCTCTGTTACTGAGTAAAGAGTTCCTTCCAATTCCTTGTCTGGCAATGCTGCAACAAGATCATTTGGAAGTCTCTGGCATTACCAAGTGCCACTTGAGAGGTACAGAGGCCGTTTTGCCTTTTGTTTTTTTTCTGAGCTCACTGAGATTTGTACATTGGAAGGAACCACTGTGGAAGGCTACCTCTGAGCTGCTATGCAGAAAGCCATGGAGAAAGCCTGGAGCTTTACTCCTCTCGCTGCAAAGCTGTTAGCTTTCTCCCAGACTCTCTGCTGTGCTCCAATTAACTCTACACAAAAAAAAGACACATCTGTAGGGAGCTGCTCCTGAGCAGTGTGGACTCAAGCCAGTCAGAGCTGTTTGGTCCCAAGGTACTCGTTACTCAGCAATACAAGTTTTGATCTCAAAATTCTGGTTAGGCCAGCATTTTTTCCTTAGCTATATTACTTACCCTTCTGATCCAATCTCCTGACCAAAGAAACCTTGGGGTTTGGGTCAGTTTATTCTAAATGAATAATACATATTTTTATTTCTACAAGTTATGAAGATATGATCCTACTTAGTGCTGGAGGACACCACACTAGTTTCTTAACCATTTTAATTCTTTCATAGGTGACAAATGAAAATCACATAGAAAATTATGTAAGCATGGAGAAAGAAGCCTGAGTGTCCTAAACAAGATATAATGTGGGTCACATACAGAAAGAACATGTGTGTAACTTAGTAATCAAAACAGGAATATGCAGATGAGATGTTAGGATATCTTTCTGGTCTAGAACTAATGTGGTGTGCATCTACTTGTCTCTGGCAGCATCCAAAAGGTGAAAAATTACAACACTTAAATGACAAAAATTTGTTCAAGGAGGAGGTCGAAAGATTTTAATTTGCCCTATAATTTTTGTCTACTATGAATCTTGACATTATTTTGGTATATTAAGTTAATTCGTTATGTATATATTTATTATTATTTATTTTAATATGTTTACTTATCACATATACTATAAAGTTATCATATATATAACATTTATTTCATATTCAAAATTGGCCTGACTCCTTATATATCTGAGATATCCTATGTATCTCTGCATATGCTTGTGAGAAAGGAAGATAAAAAGACACTAAAGAAGAGATAAAAGTTTTAACAAACTTTAAATTTCTTAGTAACATACTGGAACTGCCAATTTAAAAGAATATAATAGCTGGAGAAAGCAAAAAAAAAAAAGTTAAAGAAATTATACTGACTTTGTTTCTCTTGAATGTAGAGAAATAAACTACATCCTAACTCTGTGTATATAAGCCAATTTTGGAGCACTATATTTAGTTTTTACTTGATCCAAAGCAGTATATAATTTTAATAAAATATTTGATTACTAAGTATCAAGAAAATATTCTAAGGTTTGACCACATAGGTATCAACGTATCTCAATTATTTTTTTTCTTTTGCATTAATTCCTCCTTTCCCTTAAGATAGTCTAAACCAGAAATAATTCTATTGGAATCAACAGAGTTAAAATTCACGTAAGACCAGAACATGGAAAACAAAATGCACTTAAAGTTCAGGCATGTTTATGTCTGGACTTTCCACTTTTCTTATCATAACAGAGAAATCTGAGTCTCTGAGCCAGAGCTGAATTTCCACTATGTTTCAGATGGTAAAGGATATCTGCACTGGGAATATTGTCCAAACCCATGATTAGGTTTTTTTTAGTTTTTTTTTAAATAGCAAAGCAGACAGAAAACAGATGTTAATTGCTGTGAGAGAAAAGTTATTGGCAGAAAAGAGAAACTGAAAAAGAGATGTTTTAGCATAAAGTGCCTTTAATTGGAAATGGCAGTACCACAGCAAGAGAGGGAAACAATCTTAAAATGTAAGGCATAGCTCAAGAACAGCATTCAGGCTGTATTTCCAAGCCGGCACTTTCTGAATTTTGAGGATATTTTGCATAACCTGCATGTAGCTAATAACGTGCTGAAATGTCAGACTTGCATTTCATCTCCCCTCTCATTACCTGCACTTGCCTTTGGATGGCAGAGGACAACATAGAATTACCATAGAAATACCTCACTTATCTTGCAAGGTATTTGTCATACAAATCTTCCTTTAGGGAGAAAGGAAATCTCTGTGTTAGTGATTATAAGATCCCTTAAAGAGGCATCATTTCCCCTCTGAATCCAGTATTCATACTTTAATGAAGTTAGAACAGTCATTCCCAGCTAAGATGTCTCACATGCCAAATTTTATCTCTGTCTCTGCAGAAAGAAATTTAACACCAGTCATTCTTTACAGGGCAATTTTGCATTTTCTTCCAGTTCCCCCAGTGTTGAAGGATGCAGTGATTGATGCAGTGAGATAACCCCCAAAAAGTGTAAATCAGGACGAAATCAGGGAGAGATGGAACAGGGCAATGAGATGCACTACAAACCAACAAACCAAGGCTTTATTTCTGCTGCCTCATCACTGAGAAAAATTACACTGTAAATGAAATTGAGACACCTAAAGAAAAGGAATGGAATGTTGGGGGTTTTTTTTGTTTTGTTTTGTTTTGTTTTGTTTTGTTTGGTTTGGTTTGGTTTGGTTTGTTTTTTTTTACCTCCATACTAACTAGGTCTAACATTAGGAAAAGAACAGAACACTTAAGTAAAGCAACATTAATTCCTGTTCACTACAGGAATTAAGTATCTGAATTAGTAAGATGTACTTAAAACCAAGTACAACCTTATGCTGGGCAGGATTTTGCTCCTAAGCAATGAAGCACACACATTGAAAGCAATCCTTTACCTTAAGCTGACAAGCTATTACTGCATAGCAATAATAGTTACCATGTTTTTCCTTTGTTCCCTCTTAATTAAGCAGGAAAATGTTGTGCTAAGCTAAGTGTTTGAGTGGTACATGCCCCATTTCTAATGGTATTGAAGTTTAAACCTACTTTATCTGGGTGTGCTGCGGCTTCATTTGTATCTGTGTATTATTTGAGATCTGTGGATCAAAGGAGTGCAACCATTATCTCTCCTGCACCAAACTGGATAAGACATAGCAGATTCCATCCATTACTCATCTCAGATCACAAAATGGTGCAATATTTGAAACAGCAGAGCAAAAACACCTTCCTCACAAATGCCAGCGCTAGAGCCAGCAGCTCTACAAGCAGTCTGCAGAGGCTGCATGAAGAACTGCAGTTTTTAGCGTTTGCCTTACATCCACACCCATTGTGCAGTGGTGGTGGAACCATTTGCTCCACACGGCTGTGGCTCACCTTCTACAAAGTGCAGGAGACAGCACAGCAACAGAGCATGTATTTGCTGTATAACAAAACACAAATACATTTTTTCCGACAGAAATTACAAGGCTGACCTCATCCTTATGAAATGATATGGTAAAGTTTAGTCTTCATAATACAGACATTCTTAAACCAATCAAAAAAGAATGTTTTTTTCAAAATTCTGTATTAAATTCTATAAGTGACAAATTCTATATCCTGCACTGCAGTGCTGCAAGTTATTTACTTGCAGCATGTTATTTACTTCTTCAAAGCAGCCATCTACCAAGGGCTTTTCAGCCCTTCGTGGTAGATGGCTGCTTTGAAGAAATGGGCAGAGGATCCTGTAGGTACTACGATATCTGTGATCTTAGAAGTGGGAGGGTTTCCCCATCTTATCGGTAGTGGGATTTGGATGGGCACTTATTCCCACGGCTTATGAATGAACCAACACTTTTCATTATTGCCACAATTGCTAAAACTTTGAAGAGTAATAGCCTGATGTAAGGGACAAATAAAAATATACAAAGTAGTTATCTCAATTGTACCATTCCTGGTTCTGGGTAATTACTAGTACTCTGAGAGCTGAGAGTAAACAAAATTAAATTTTCTGCTTGTAGTTGTATGCCCAGTAGAATTTTAGGTAGGAGGAAAAAAAAAAGGTGAGTCAATTTAAGTATGAACATATGAAGATCCTCATTAAAATGGAAACAGGGGAACATACTGCCAGAAGTATAAAACAAAACCTGTTCCACACTTTTTTATTGCTTAGCATCCAGCTGATCATGTCTTCTAATCAGTGGGAATTTCTTGTAATGTTTTGATATTTAAAATTCCTTTTTCTCTAATTTTTGGGGCTACTATTGCAACATGCCAAGTTGCCAAAGTGGATCTTAAGTATTTTTTTCTCCATATATACATACATATGCACACTGCTGTATCCTCCCACTTCTGCTGACCATCTCAGAAACAATATCCTGATTTATTCTGTTGTAAGCTGGTCACCTGTGCTTTCCTAACCAGGGAAATCTTAATTCCAGTGGAGATTTAAACAAATCATAAGGTGTTGGAAAGAGAACAAAGAAAGCAGATAAGTTGCACCTTCTGCAGTTGTTGTCTTTATGTGATGTTTTCTGTCAAATTATTTCCTTTTGCTGTCTTCTGGGGGAAAAAATTGCATCAGTTTCTGCTGCCTACCTCATGCCTGTCTCCAGCATGTTGCTGGTCCAACAGTCTGGGGACACACAATGAACGGCATCAGGGAACTCGTGTGGCTGCAGTGAGTAATGCTGTGAGCAGCACCTGTAGCACCACAGCCCTGGCTGCTTTGATTGCAGCTTCCTGGCGATTCATGTTGCATATTTTCCTCCCAGCTGCATGCTGATCGGTCTCTTTCACTGGCATTTTGGAGAGAAATCTCTCCATAGTTCCCTCAGACAGGACAGGATGGTCACAGTGCTTGTACATATTTCACTGCTTTATTGAAATTTGGGTTGTCTAAAATGGAGTGTTTTGACTAAAATTTTGCCTGCTCTACATTGTGTCCTTTAAGAAATGCGTCTCATCTTTGGGTGTAAGTTGAAGTAACTGATTATGTGATTATACTTAAAGCTTGGGTTTATTGGGAAACTAGTGATGAATTGTTATTGTAGTTGAACTATCACAGTAGAACCAGTAATATCTCTGATAGATGTTGTGGTCCCTAAATATAATCTGCACATTGTTTGCCTTTTTTTTTTGTTGTTGTTTTGTTTAGGTTTTGGGGTTTTTGGGGGTTTGTTTTTTTTTTTTTCCAGTTTCCCTATATGACACATTTTTAATAGAAAATTTCCTAATATTTACTGCTTTTGGTTGGGGCAGTCAACCAAGCAATCTTCATTCCTTCGTCTTCACCCACACTAATCTACATCTCATTTAAGCGTCATTTTCCACTGTGGAATTCAGATCTGACCCTCAAATAAGGTAATGAGAAACATGAAGCTGTTTGAGGCTGAGGCTCAAAGGGTTCCATATGTCAGGGAACTGGGGCAGAACTTTTGACTATTCCTGTAAGTTCCTGAGGGTAAAACCAGAAAAGGTTTCATGCCTCTGGGTGGGGTTAGAGACACTGAGAAGTGAGCAAGGATCTGCTTCAGGATGTTCAAGGAGAAATACTCTTGCCTTTGATGTTTTGCTCAGAAATAAGCATGGCTGGTTAGAGCTGAGGCCAAAGGCTGTGCATAGAGAGGTACTCTGGCAAGTGCAAAGGTTTCAGTCTGAAAATATTGGAGTGCTTAGAGTTTTCCACTTCAAAATACATTTGGGTCTCTTTGGTTTGGGGTTTTTCTTTGATTGGTTCTTTTGGGGCAGGAGGTTGGGTTTTCCACTTCTCCAGTTTTATTTTGTATTTAAATATGCAATGAGGACATGCTAAAATCAGAGTGGAGAATTATATCTGCTCTTTATTTAGTAAAACATACCTAGTCTAATTGACAGTGTTTCTACAATGGAATTCAAAAAGGTTTTGAACCATTTAGCCTTTCAAAAAACAAAACTCCAAACTGCTACCTGTGTCTGCTGCCAGTAGCAAAGTGACATCAGCAGGTGGGAGGAAAAGGAGGTGGAAAGATGGATGCCAGACTTCCTCTCTGCAAGTTGTGCATGTAGTTTGACAGCAAATAATTTCAGCTCCTTCAGCTCTGTTTCATTACAATCACTACAGTCTTCCCCTGTGTCCATTGGTGGCATATCTTCATCTTGTTCTTTTTTTTTTCTGCATTTTCCTTGCTTGTCTCCTGAGAAGAGACATCCTTTCTCCTCTGCTCAGTTTCTGATGTGGTCTACTGTTAGGGATTTCATATGATGGAGATATTCAGCTAATTGTATTTTTAAACCCAGCAGACCACCTACAGAAAAATTATCTTTGAAGGGCTCATGCATCTTCTCCTGTTAACTTAAATATATGTATTAAATGCACATTTAACCAAACTGACAGAAGTAAGCAGCAGAAGTCCAGGTAGATAGATAAAATCAACACCAATAACTACATCAACTGACTCCTCCAGTTATTCCAGTTCACCCCCCAGCTGTGAGATAGCTTGTCCTAGTCACAGGAAGACCATCAGTCTCAATCCACCCCCTAGCAGATAGCAAGGAGCATGCATCTCACTGATCTCAGTGTCTAATTTTCGTGTCTAATAGGTTATGAACATCAAATGAAGATTTGCCCACTGCCAAGGCATTAGGCAAACCTCTCTTCCATGAAGGTTCCCTGGAGGGCAGTAAGGCAAACTCACCTGGCAGCAGTTAGATGATTTTGTTGGAAAACAGACCTATCACAAGATAAAATCCCCAAGAAATCAAATCTTTGTGAGTTCTGACATTTACAGAGACAAATCTTAAAAATACAGTATGAAAGTTGTTAAATTTAAAACTTCTCCCAAGTTTGAACTGCCCTGCTGGTTGGAAGAAAAAAAAAAAGGAAAATGACCACAGATGAGTGTACTTTTGTCTACTTCAATTTGCTGTGCTTCCTGTCCTTATGGTGTATCACAGCCCTGCCTTTACCACCCTCTGGGATATTTCCTTAAAAAAAACTCCTCCCCACAAGAGAATAATGCTTAAAACCTACAACCCTCTTACATATGATGAAAATGGAAGGGCTGAGAATTGATCTGGGTCTATCAAGCTTTGATGCTACACTTTCCAAAGCAAACTTAAAAGGAAATATGATAACTTTTTTTTTGAGACCAAAGTTGGCAACTGCATTTTGATATTTTGACTGGAAATTTTTGTTGTGTGTTTTTCCTCTTCTTGTCCTTGTGTGTGTATGTGCAGTATTGCTGTCTTTTTGTTGAAATTATTCCCAGAAACATATTTCCAGAAAATACATGAGTGATAGTGATTTATGACAGTGTCCTTTAAATTTGCACTGGTAATCAGCTAAAATAGAAAACATTGAATCGCTAGCATGTGTAGAGTTTCAGTCATTTTGTGAAGGGGACCATGAGATGGTCAAAAAATGCACAGACTTGTGTGCCAGCTTTTGGGATATCTGTGTTGAATGATTTTCCAAATATAATACAATGATATAAGAAAGAATATAGATTTCTGCTCTAATGAGACGCATTTATGGCTTTCTCCAACACAGCCTACCCAATAAGTACAAATACGTACCAGAATACTGTGTATATTCCCAGACTTGGAAAGTAGAAGAATGACATCTCTATGAGATGTCATCTCTTATCAGCTAAATGCTGCAACATGATGTTCTGCCCTGCCTTTGAAGGATACAAATAAAATTGATGTCAATGAGAGTCTCCACCATTTATCACAAATGAGGGATAAGTTAGGGTAATGCATCTCATTGTAACAACGTGTTAGGCCAGTCTCTTCTTACAGAAAACAAGAGACAGGATGAGATAAAATGACCTCAAGTATTGTCATGGAAGATTTATATTAAGAAAAATTTCTTCTCTGACAGGGTGGTCAGGAATTGGAATACATTGTCCAGGGTGGTCTCATCATCCCTGGAAATGTCCTAAAGGTGTGTGGAAATTGTGCTTGGGGACACAGTATATTGATGAGCATGGTTAAGAGTTGGACATGATCTTAGAGGTCTTTTTCAATAGAAATTATTCTATGATTCTATGGTCTGAGAGAGATATTTTAGTTGGATTATTTTGAACAGCAAGAGAATGGTAAAGAGATTCCTATTTACTACGATCAGATCACAAGGCAATCAGAATAACTGAAAAATATCAAAGAACAGAATCTCAAATGTGTTAGACTCTGTAATTCCAAGAGAAGTAGCCAAGAAAATAGGAAAGCCCTTTGGCAAACATTTGTATGCCTCTCTAGGATATGGATGACTGAAAGGAGTAGAAAAAGGAATTGCACTGCTAAAGATGTACAATTATTCAGAAGATGAAATACTATTTCTAGTCTCCTTCAGATGGTACAAAAATGGTAGATGACCCAGAATTAAGGCAAGGAAAAAGGTAGCAAAATTGACAGCAATTTAAACTGATTACCTATGCAAAGGACTTAAAGTTGAGTCAATCCTAAATGGCTGCTGAGATTTTACAGTAATGGAACAGAGCGTGCAAAGACTGAGATCATGAGAATAAAGACTTATGGCATCTTTCTATCTCCTACCATAACCTGCAGAAGTCAAACAGTATTCCAGGTTAAAACATACGCTATTATGATATTTGCATTGATTTTCATTTTAATTCATTATGCCACCTGCCTAATGGTAGTCTCCATTACATTAATCTTTGTTCATTTAACAAATTTGCATTTAACCATTACAATACTGTTATGAGGTAAAGACAGTCTTATCTGACAGATTATCCATACTAAACAGAGAATGAACTGCAGCACAAAGGAGCAGATTCTGAAGTCTTTTAAGGTGCTAGCATGCTCATTATCCTTTGAAATGGGGATCCAGTCCTAAGTTAGGTACTCTGAGTTAAAAAATCCATATCTCAATATGTGATGAGATTCACCTTGCAACGCTCTAAATATCAGATATCCAACCTAAGCTAGTAGTCTGCAGTCTTCTTTTCTGTTTTCATTTATTCTATAATTTAGCATAATTCAACATGACCCTAAAAAGAAAAAAAATACTGGTATGGGCATAGCTGCTCTATTAAATAAATCTATTAAATAGATTAATTTCCAGAAGATGTTTGGACATTCATCCGGGAAAAAGCTTTGACTGGTTGAGGGTTCAAGGAATTTAATCCTGTCTTCCTTACAAACAGGTTGGGGGGTTTTTGCTCTTTTTTTTTTTCCTTTTTCCTTTTTTTTTTTTTCTTGTCACCTTCTGCTGTAAAATCAGTTATTTTCAAGGACACAGACGGGTCAGTCCAAATAACTGTATCTCTAGGCAGCATCTAAAAATTTAGCTTATAGTGGTCAATATTTTTATTTGACTTTTGATGATTTTTTTTTTTTTTGGTCTCTGGACTGGGTGTAGGGGTTCAGGTTCTGGTTTAATTGTAAGTGTCTCAGGTTAACACTGGTGCTAATACTGTATTACCCACATCTATCTGCCTTTTGCATTAAACTGATATCTATTTGAATTCTGTGTTATTACTTAATTTTAAATGTTGTTCAACTGTTCAGCAGATAAACAGTTGTTTTTCTCTCTCAAGTGGAGGCTATTTTCCAGTGATAAACTGCTTATCTCCTAGTGTGTCTTTGGATTCAGCTAACTACTTCCATGCATCTGTACCTACACTATAGACAAGTCTCTACCTGTATGCTAGGTATTTATAAATTTAGCAAATGAAGAGAGAGTCGTTACAAGCAACAAGACATAATTCAGGTGTCTAAGTGCAGGCATCATCATAATTTCTAACACTGAAATCATCTGCCTATCACAGGTACATGGGAGATCTCCACCTTTCTGATATGGCTACTTGAGATCAGGTGGGATAGCCCACAACGTATCAAATGCCTCTAGTTGCCTAAGTCACAGCATGAAAATTGACTGCCAAGGTCTTCAGGGTGTTATCTTGTTCAGTTTGGACTATGCTTTAGAAGATGCATACCAACTCCACAGAGTGCATTGTCTTATCTCCAGAGAATGGGAGTTTGGCACTTTTCTTGTATCAGAAAATAGATGGTCTTTAAGGCCCCTTCCAACCTATATAAATTATATATAAATGCTGCGTGTGAACACCTAACTTGGGATATCTGATACCTCCAATTTCCATTAGGTCTTTTGACTTAAACAGAAATCAGGCAGTAATATTCTTTATGCCTTTTTAACAATCTCAGCTCCATAAATGTGCAAAAGTGCGTATTTCAACATGATAAGCTTCTGTGTGATAAAAATGAAATCTGGGAAGCCCCTGTACTTTTGACTTCTAGAGGAAGCATGATCAGTAGGATGGAAAACCCCAGCCACTTGCAGCACACTTTAAAGAATATGCTATCTAAATATTTTCTGGGGAAATAAAACAAACAATCCAAAACATACTATCCAAAGTCTGTGCTATTCAGCCAAGTGCAAATACTAATCTTCAAAACCAGAGAAAATATTTTTAAAGTTTGATTGCATCCCAGTTTGATCTCATTGACCTGCTGTTTCTCGCTGCCTCCTTTCTCACTGAAGAGATGACCTTAACAGCAGATCCTAAAACCAAGCATACAATGAGCGTAATTAAATCACAGTATCACAGAATGGCTTGAGTAGAACACGACCTTAAAAATCATGAAGTTCCAGCCTCTCTGCCATGGGCAGGGACACCTTCCACTAGACCAGGCTGCTCAAAGCCCCGTTCAACATGGCCTTGAACAAAACTGCGGGAGGGACATCCACAATTTCTCTAATTAAGTGGCACTTCTATAACTGTTTTGTTATTTTGTTCAATCAAAACCCTTACTGGGTCCTGGAGAGAGGTGAGAGGAAAGATGAAGTGGATTAAATGCAGAGCTGGGTGCCCCTGTTGAGATCACAATTTACCAGCACTTGTTACGTTTTCCTGTTCACCGACTAATTCTGAAATCACTTCAGTTGATCTCAGGTCCCGGAAAGGCTTATTGAGGTAGGAGATGAATCCAGAACATTCACAGACATATATAAAAAATCCTTTTGAATAGAACAGTGAATGACAATCAATAGATTTGCAATAGGACCAGACTTTACATCAGAAACTATAAAAGAGGGAATGTACATTTTTGTGAAAGTCGCTGGAAGCCAGGATGATAGTTCTAACCTACAAAGACTCAGGTCAAGAGTAGCTAATAAATCATCTCTCTTCAGTCATGACAACATTGAAGGAAGAATTCAGGCTAGAACTCCCACAGTGTAGAAAAGAGAAAAGCCAGAGCAGATTCTCTATGGTTTATTTCAGCTGGATTGTCTGCTTTTCCAGTCTGCACTTGTTAAACAGTTAGGTACCTACTTCTTCTTTCTTTTTCCTTTGATCTTTTAAGGCTGTGGAGGCTTTATAGTCCTTTGCTAATGATTTTGGTTTTTGTTTCCTGGGGTTTTTTGGTTTGTTTTTTTTTTTTTATTTAGGGAATAGATGCTCATATCTCAACACAGATGTTGGTAACTTTAAATTATTTGTATGAGTGTTTTCCTCCAGCTGTGCAAAAGACTCCTCAATAGTGTTAGGCAAACCTAGAACTTGTCTCTATTGGAAATAGTTTGCCTTCTTTCCATCTCTATACAGTGGTAGTGAGGACCGCAGGAAGAGCCAGGCAGAGGACAGGAATTTAGAAGACATAAAGTGCCAGAAAGCACAAATAAGCAAAGGAAGAGAAAGACCTCTCCCACTATTCTGCAATGACACACCTATCTTTGCTGCAAAGCTTGCTCCTTCAAGTAAACATATCGACATTTATGTCACCTTGCCACCCCACCTGTCCCTCTTGATGTCTACCTGCTCACATGCTACATCCTTTCAAAATCCTGTGTTGTGAGCCCTCTGAGGTGGCATCTGTTGTTGTGCCGCTTGCTCATACAGAGGCTTGCACAATGGGGCTTTAAAGCACGGCTCTAGTTTCTAGGCACTAAGAGTATAATAATAAAAAATATTAAAAGCTGTAGCAGCTGCAATAAAACATTCATTTATAGGGGTTAGCTTGATACATGGCTAACAAATCATTTAAACTTTTAAATACATATATATAAATAAGTGGCAACAATAAATAAGATGAGACTGCAGCTGGGAGAGAACTCTTGTGGCTGTTAATATTTTTCCCCACTTATCTTCCTTCTGCATGAGGGCTAATAGGTTTGCATTGCAAATTCCAGGCAGTCGATCTCTCCTCAATGACAGTTTTGCTATAATTCTCCTAATTTCAAGCTCCCATTTAAAAAGGTAACTGTAAATGGCATCCAGGCCATTTTTGCAGTCATCGGCAGCTGACTCAGTTGATTCATTTCCACAGATTTAAGTTGTTGCATGCGTAGTCAATCCCCCTGGAAAAGGCTGCTTCCCCATATCAAATGGCTTGTGCCGACTTCAAATCCTGATTCTAAAATAAGCATAAAAGCTAAGGTTTTTAGGGTCTGTGTCATCACTCCAGCCCCGCTCTTGGGAGAGAGTTATACACCATTTGCAAAATATTCTCTTCAGGAGTTTTCATAATGATTGTCACAGCAGAAACACACGAACATACAAATAAAAGGTTTGGACTAACTCTTATTTTTCTTTTGAAAAATCACATGTGTATTTGTCATCAAATAATTTTGAACTCAGCACTGATATAATTCAAAGGGCTGCCCTCTGATAAGTAAAAAATATAGTTATGACTCATTAATTTGATATGATAAACCACTGATAGGTGCTACTCATGTTAGTTCCTTCAATATGTTCCCTCCTATCTTTATAAGTATTCTTCAACAGGAATTTCCTCAGTTAGAATCAAGAAATATTACTGTGTAAAATATATTTACATTTTAGAGACTCTGTTTGGTCAACCTAGTATCACTATACATCTGTTGGATTTGTTCAAATTCCAAAACTGACAACCAGACATTATGAAATCAGTATAATCCCTAAAAGAACTGAGACTGTTTAGTCTAGAGACCAAAAGACTGAAGGAACACAGGATAATCATCTCCAAATATGCAGAAGTTACCTTCAAAGAGAAGAGGAGTGAAACATTATCTTTGTCCTCATTGAATAGAGTTAGAAGCAAAGGCTTCAACTATGTCAGAGAGCTCTGGGGGAAAAACTGCTGGGAGAACTTTTTAACAGGAAAGCAAAACATCAGACTAAGTTGCTTAGGAGGCTGCAGCATCTTCTCCAGAGGCTTTTACAAAAAAGCCCAAATCAAGACCAGGAAGGAGTTATTGCACCCTCTACATAGACTATCAAAGAAGAATGTATTGAGTCTCTCTTTTTTTACATTCTTTTCTATTAATCTGTACTTTTCTTGGTTTTCCCATAGACACACTTTCCACACTGTTCCAAAATACCAGTAAAGCAGAGAAATTCAGGACTAAATTTCTTTTGTAGAAGTACATTTTTGCTACACTTTCTGCAGATAGATGCTTCATCGTGAGACTTCAGGTTTAGATCAAAAGTTAGTTTTTATTTTGCAAACAGTCTATTTTCAGAAATCACATCAGTTCTGCCTTTAGGTATCCTGAAAATAACCCAAAAATAGTCCCAGTGGATAATGGTGGGTAAACAGCTTAGTATTAGTACCAAGGAGAAGAAAAATATTGCCACAATTCTGCTATGGCTTCTGCTACTTCTGCTGTTGCTTCTTCATAAGACTGTTGCACTTTTGTGCACCTTCTGTCTACACTTATTTTTAAATACATAAAATTTGCAGGTAACAGCCTAGAGACAAAAGTAGTAAGAAGTGTAACAAGTAGCAGAACTTTATGGAGCCCCTATTTTTCTTGCTAGAATCAGAATCTTGGTGTTTACAACAATGCTAAGTAACTTTCTCATGCTGCTGTTGTGACGCCTTAATGACTTCTGTTGGCATTTACATTGTTGGCAAATTTGCTGCATGAAGGGAAAACAACCTCACCTTTGAGAATGAAAACCACAGGAACATATTTTTGTCAAGATATTTCATATACACATATACCTCTAAGCTCTCTCAGTTCTCTGCAAATAAGGGTAATATCATGTGACAGCCCTTTTAAAGGCAATTCACTTAAGTAGATTCATTTGCATTTTAAAGAAGGGTGTAGGAGGCAGCAATTAAAGAAGAAATTCTTGGTTAAATTTGTTCCTTTTCACAATGTCTTAATACCTTCTTCCTAATATCTAACTTCTGTTTTACCATTCCTCCCTTCCATTTGACTAAAAAATAAATAAACCCAGGAATATTTTTTTTGACCTGATAATTGTGCAGGTTAAACTGTGAGGCTTTATACTGTGGCAAATGCAATGAGAATTTAAAAACCCCTCCTACATGTCATTAGTGCTTTGTGTCTCTGCCTAGCCATTTATTTTTTCATCCCTGTTATCTGCATTGTAACGACCTTTCTTTAGGAGTTCATGCTCCTGTTGCTATACATTGGCATTCTGATGTCACTGGTTGTGACATCTATGTAGATAACAAACCTGAGTGGACACTGGTTCACATTTTTCTGGGAGGGAATTTTAATTTCTACTCTGAAATTTCTTTTAAAATTAGCATATTCAAATGGTAACAGCTACAAATGAAAAATTGACCCAGTATATTTATTACCAGGAAGCTTTTGATAAAAGATTTAAGGATGCTTGTAACATTTTAAGTTAAGATAAACCATGCCTCAAAATTAAACTTGAAAAGCACATACTGTAAGTTAAAGTTACCTTGAAACAACAACCCCAATTGTCCGTTTGGGAGTTTTAAACGCGCCACTTAGTCCAAGTTGGGGTTATGTGGAAAACAGCACTGTGAGGAGCAATCACAGTATATTTCAGGGTATGAAATTGCCAACATTGCTGAGAAATTCTTACCTGTACTCAGGTCAATGTGTATTGGATAATTCATAGGAAGAAATGTTTTGCAACTCTTTCAAATATTCAGGATTTTAAATAATGAAGTATCATTTAAAAAAATGACTACATTTCTCTTAGTAAGAGAGTTCTTTACTTCAGTCTGCTGTATGCTTGGATGATTTGAATTCTGTTGTGTTTAACAAGATTCAGATAATTCATTTTCTCTCAGGATGAAAAAATGGATACAATGTCATTTATGGTTGCAATTCTCTTTCATAATTTTGCTTAGCAATTTTTTTTAGTGGAATGCTCATTGAAAATGGAACCATTATATGTAATGTAAACATTTCTGAATTGAGATGTTAACATTTAAAAATTGCTTCATTTCTCTTTAATGTGTTTTGCTGTTTTTCTTACCTAATTATCATTCTTTTCAATATTTATGTTAACATGACCTTTCTCTGACTGAATGGCTTTAAGTGCTTCTCAAGTACTTATAGCATCATGATTTTTAAATTAAATTATGTTGTTGCAGAAGAGATTGCAATGTAGCCCAGAGAAGAGCAGGGAAAGGAACAAGTTTCTGTTAGTCCTAGAATACGAATGTAGCGATAGTGTTTATTAGCTCACTCTTCGAATCAATGCAACTGTATCGGAGGAAGTATGACTTTGTTTCTTGTTCATTATTAGAAACATTCCAGCAAATTCAACGCTGGTCAAAATTGTCAGATTGAATAGCTATGAAAGATTGTTTAATGTTGTAAAATGTTTATTACTTTTATTTATTATGACTTCATCCTGCTGACAGAATTAAGGTTACACTACAGATTCTGTTTGCCCATGGGAAAAGATCACAGAAACACAGGCAGTAAGATTTGGCTCCACATCTTGAATTTTCAGGTCAATGTTATTCCACAGCCAAGACCTACTCTTTTGAAATCTGTGAGGTCTACGGCTATAGCATGTGCAATAATAAGCAAATGCAGAATTTTCTTGTAAATAGTGTGAGATGTTTACTTTGATTTTCTGCATATCTTTCAGCCTATGTAGTCTATTTGTCTATAATTTAAGAGTAAAGACCAGAGTATCAAATCAATTTCACTATGAAAGCTGTTACTCTATTGCCAAACTTCCCAAGTTTTTTTCTTTTACCTTCACCCTAAAAAAATAGAACAGTTTTTCTCAATCCTTCTGCTGTTCTCCACATAGAGATGCCAATGAGTAAGAATATGATGAGCTGAAAGACATGAATGACACACATCAAGTGAGAAAAGGGAACAAAATAATTCACTGAAAAAAAAACCCACAGATTTTTAATATTTAACTTTATAACATTGAAAGATGTGAACAAATATGAAGACAAAATAAGACTGAAGGAAAATAATGGATGTTAAAAGGCTTCCTAAATATGGGACATTAAAACAAAAAAAAAAACAAAACCAGAAAAAGCTAATAAATTGTAGCAAAAGGAATCAGGAAAGCTTTAACTAAAACAGTCACTAATTAGCAATTTTTTTTATGTACTCATCTCAATCTTTAATTCCCCTTGACATAAAATTGTCAAATAGAAAAAAAAAGAACTGGCAGCTAACAGTCAATAAATTCACATTACTTAGTCCACAAGCTTCCCACAGAACAATGCCTAATCAAGAAGAATGCTGAGTCTTCAAGGTTTTCTGGCCGCAATGGTTGAGCAATTGGGTATGATCTGACACTGTACTTTGCACAGAGCTTGCTTGGGCTGAGTTTCTTAGAGGAATTGAGGAGGAGTGGGTTTTTTCCCCTGTACAGAAAATGCATATTATCTGTTTATGATTGACTTACTCTTGTATTTCTGAAGGTAGAGAACACATAAAGGGAACTATTTGCAAGGTCGAGGCATAAGTCAGGAAGGCCAGGATCTTAAGGCAAGTTGCTATAGATGAATGGTGTGCATGGATATTCCAGAATATGAGGGCAAAGAAAGCAAGACATTCCTAGAAATATAAATTGTTAAGCTTGGAAAAAACTTTTGTGATCATCAAATCCAACCATCATGCTAGCACCACCAACATGTTCAACAACATGTTCAACATATCCCAAAGCCTCCACATGTTTTTTGAACACTTCCAGGAATGGTGGACCACACAACCTCCCTGAGAAGGCTGTTCTGAAGCCTGACAACTCTTTCCCTAAATAAATTTTTCATATATCAAATGTAAACCTCCTCTGGTGCACCTTGAGGCCCTTTCCTCTCATCCTTTTTTTTTTTTTCCAACATTGAGTGAAGTTATCTTGACCAACAAGTTTCTGACCCTCCTGTGCCAATAGCACTAATACAGCTTCTCCAACCTACCATCCTTCTTTCCTGGATGTCAGGCTTGGCCAGGCAAACTTTAACACTTGGTGTTCACAGAGGATGCTCTAAAGTTTGGCAATATATAGGGGAGCTCCCTCTGGAAGGTGTTGAAGTAGAGTTAAACAAGACAGGGTCACTGCCAAAAGCTTTGGAAAAACAGCATGGAAAGAGACGAAGGAAAAGAACAGAGAGAGAGAATGCAATTTTTTTTTTTTTTAATGGGGAAAGATGTCAAACTGTCATGTTAGTCTCTGCTGAGGTTCTGAGCACGAACAGTTGCCAGGGTAACTGTTGTGCCAAGCCTCAGCACTTATGTATTTTTCCGTTGATAATTGCTAATGTGAACAAGTGCTGGCTTGCACTTTACACCTGCCTGGCTTGTAAGTCTACCTTAATTGGATGTGCCAAGATTGAGGAAAAAGTAATCTGCCCTTTCAAGACAAGTGACAGATAGATGAAGTGTTGCTTAGGCCTTTACTGTAAAAATTTTGCTGACAAAATTACTATGAATTGTCTTCCCTCAGTGCACATATACTGCCTTTCTTTATGGAATCAAGAGTTTGAGCTTCAGGGTTTATTATGAGTAATTATGCCATAAAGTTTTTGGGAATATCTCAGTGTTGTGTGGCAAAATTATATTTTTCCCCCCAGAGTTCAGAGTGTCTCATTTCATAAGCATATATGAAAACAGTTTTTCAAAGGTTTGGAGAAAAATAAGGAAAATTAAAAAAAATATTACCATCCATATATATATATATATATATATATATATGTATGTATGTATACGTATATGTATATGCATATAAAGATCTTTTTAAAAAAATGATTCTAAGGAAAAACCCTGGAGAATGAATAGGGACAAGTTTAAAAAAAATTCTTCTGCTGATAGTTAGTTTCACAACCTCAGAGGTGATGTGTAACTTTGGAGTGATCAGTTTTTGAATATCCTGTTCAAGATATTCTGAAGACTGAGAGATAACAACAGCATCTTAAATTCCTAAAGAAGTTCCCCTTAAGAATTCAGGCTGAAAGACAAGGAACCCAGGAATCACATATTTTTAACATGCTTTTTCTTAACTATATGGTCCTTATCCATATTTTGGACTATACTACAAGATTCTATCCATAAGGTCTAATTCACTGCTAAACTGCACAAGAGCGCCCCAAAATGTAAAGAAAAGTTATTAGAGGGCCTTTTCTTGCTGTTGTTATCTTTTTTTTTTTCTTCCTTTATTCTTTTTTTCTTCCTGATCATCAGGAGATTACAGCAATTCTATGCTATTTATTTGCTTCTCAGAGCTGTGTCAAGCCTGGCCATCCATTGCTTAGTGTATTCACTGTGTGTAACTGTCTTTCTTTGATGTTGATTTCCTAGTGCACTCAAATGAAGTTTCCTGAAACCAATATGCCAGAGCAAATTAATATATGAATAATACATGGTGCTTATTTTAGCAGCTTTCATCAGAAGATCTCAAAAAACAGCATGAAGGATAGCAGGGAGATTGTCTTATACCATTCCAAGAAGGAATTACTGAGATGTTGCACTCCTTACATAAAATTGCACCATCAATGAGGGTAGAAATAGGAGAAAACTATCCTACTTGATCAAAAATATCCTAAAAGTTAGGCAGCATTAGATATATCAGTAATTCTGATTGCATAACCTGACTTCATTCTGAGGTTTCATGTGCGTCGGTTTGCTCCTGTGGGACTGATTGAGGATTAAAATGTTACAGCATAAGGCAGAACAGAGCTAGTCAGTCCAACCCACCAAGCTGCTTGGCAAGATAGAGAATTAAAAGTGAAATTAGTGAAATCCCAAACCTACTCCATAAAACTCTATGAACACTAGATAGGCATATTATGTCCAGAAACACAGTGGACTCAGAGAAATGCTATTTTTGTTAAGATATTTTGGTTAAAAGTTTAAAAAGGGAAGCTGCTGAAACTGCCCAGTATAACAGGGGATTTCAAACACCTTACTTAGGGTTCTTTTAATCCGTATTTTCAGTGATATTCATTTACTTAGGTAATTCCCCCATGAGACAGACTCATAAGGCTAAATTCTCTGTCATATTTCTGCTTGGTCACAGTGTCATGGAGATGAGAGAATTTGGAAGTACACAGAAGGAAATGAGAGTGCCATGTGGTTACCACAGTTGATAAGCCCCAACTGTAATAAAATATTAGCTGGATGAGTGTTAGAGTTCTTTTATTAGTGGCTGCTGCACATAAAAGTGTATAATGTCATGCTATGGGTTACTAGTGCTGATCAAAGTTTAGGAGTTCATCAGAGTTTACCCTATCACACTTTCCAAAGTCATCAGAAAGAAATTTGATTCACTTTTCAGTGAAAAAATTGACCTAGATTTTTAGCTTCACCACAGAGATTTTATAGAAGCATCTGTAATGGAGTTTATCCACAATGATTATGACTAAACTAGAGCAGCAAATGTATAATATAGTGGAGAACTGTAATGCAATAGCAAGTGTTGGTCTAATGACAAAGAAAAATAAATTTAGTTTACTAAATAAGTTTAGTAAACAGATTATTTTAATTTACACAATAATCAGATAAAAAAGTATTATCTTTTAAAATCTTCACTATGAGCAAAATCACATTGGATGCTTTAGAATGGTAAATTTTAATTTAATTTCATAGTCTATCAATCTGAAAACATCACAGTAGAGATAACAGAAAAATAGGCGGGCTCTGACTTTATAGTTTAGTAAGAGAAAGTTGCTCCTTGGAGATGTATGATCCATTCAGCTTTCCAAAGAGAATTAGAAAAAAAAAACCACCTAGAAAGCAGACCAGAAAAATGTACTTAGAAGCACTGTGGCTGCCTGCGGTGATACCTGCCATTTATCCAATGTCATGATGTAAAAAAAAATTGTATGATTGTCTTGTTACACTTGGCATTGTGAGGCTGCAGCTCAAGTACTAGTGAAGTTTTGAGCCCCTCACTTCAAAAAGGATATTGGGGTGCCAGAGTCCAGCACCCCAATGTCCTTTTTTCCAGAGAAGGACAAAAAATTCTGGTGAAGGATCTAGAAAACATGTCTTTTGAAGAGCAGCTGAGAGAGTTGTGGTTGTATAGGCTGGGGAAGAGGAGATTCTGAGGGACCTCTTTGCTCTCTACAACTGCCTGAAAGGAGGATGAAGTGATGTGGGGTTCATTTCTTCTGCCATTTTTTGAGTGAAAAGATGAGAGGAAATAGCTAGTAAGTTCCATCAGGGGTGTTTTTGTCTAGATATTAGGAAAAAAATTTAACTGAAAGAGTGATTAGGCATTGGAATAAATTGATGAGGGCAGTGATGAGGTCACTGACTCTGGAAATGTTCAAGAGCTATCTGGATGTAGCACTTGGGGATATGGGTGTGGGGTGATTATGGTGGTGCTGGGTTGGCAGTAGGACTGGATGATCTTGAAGATCTCTGCAAACCTTGATGATTCTCTTTGTGTTCAAGGCCAGGTTGGATGGGACTTTGAACAAGCTGGTATAGCTAAACATGTCACTGTCCATGGTAGAGGATTGGAACTGGGTATTATTTATGTCTTTTGCAACACAAGCAGTTCTATGATTCTGTGATAAGAAGATTATGCCCCTGTTGACATGTTAATATAATTCTCAATGTCAAGCAATTTTATCAGCTGGGGTTGCAGCCATGGTGAGCTAGGCATGAGGCAGGCATTTACTGGCTTCTCTGCAGAGCTGGAACTTCTATTTTGGACCAAGAGCTCATAGCGGGCGCAGTTTGTAAATTAATTACAGGATTCAATTGTGAAAAAGTGGGATCTGAGAGTCATGGAAAGGGATCTTCAAATGAAAACTTCTCTCATGCGGCGTGAAACCTGCTGCATTTGTTTCTTTCTTTATTCTCATGAGCCTGTGTTGCAGGGCTCATGAGATTGGATAGGTACTGCAGTCTGTATTGAGTGTTCCCCCTGTGATAGTCCTTTAATCAACCACCTTTTGATTTATTATTTGTAAAACTCAGTATAAGGTAAACCAATTCATACATTTCCCTCTTGTACAATTGAAGTCAAAGACCAAAGACATATCAGCAATGCCACTTACTTATGCCCTGCTATTTTACCTGAGGGAAATGCAAGGAATGACCAATGTCCAGTTTGCTTAGTCCAGTCTCACTATGATTTCCCTGGTAACTGCTCCTCATCACAAAAGAAAATGCCTCAGCAGGACAAGGTGGGATCAGAAGTGGCTAGAAGGGGATCAGAAGCAGGGTAAAGGTGTTTGACATTTTTCTGTATAATTAAATTCAGCACTGCAAATCGCCTTTTTTTCCCCCTGTGAGGACAGGATTTTTCTGGCATGGATAGATGATAGATAGATAGATAGATAGATAGATAGATAGATAGATAGATAGATAGATAGAATTAATTCCTGGTCTCTTCTTTAACTCTGATATACTGTGTGAATGCAGTGTCTTGCAAGAACTATGTTGTTCCAGGAAGGACATTACTGTTGCAGGTAAAAGAAGAAGTTTAACCAGGCACATTCAAAATTATTATATTTATTTGCTTGCTTGCTTTTTTTGTTTGTTTCACAGCTGTTCTTACAGAATTTTTTTCTCATTTTATTTTTCATCTTTCCCTTTTCCAAACCAAGAATTTGCTTTTCCTTTGAGTTAAAGAACAGCATTTCACCCCAAGTGCTCATCAATTGCAAGTGTCCATTTAATTATTGTTAGACTTTAGAACTTTTTACTCGTTAGCATTAAACTGGTGCACAGCCATGTAGTCTCTGCAGTGAGAAGTAACTAAAGTCAACTTTTAAGAGCAAATCAAAAGAGAAAAGCACCACCAGCATAGCAGAAATGAGAAAAAAAATGGAATGGAAGAAAATAAAGAAGGAAATCCTCCTAGATTTCAGAAGTCATTATCATCCAATACTTTCACTCACATTAGTGCAAGGTAGAGTACTTTCACTGAAATCCATGATGAAAAAATCACCAACTTTTTCCTTTAAGCACAGACTTCAGTTACACCGCCTTAAAATAATACACCTTGCTCTTAGCTATGCCCAGCTAGCTGCCAGCATGTCTCCTTTTAGCCATCCTGTGTTCAAAGTCAGGCTACTTAAGCTAATACATCTTCTCCTTGATTTAATGTTTAATATTAACCTGAAAGACAGGGAGAGCTGAAAATCATGAAAACAACAATTCATAGAACTTAACTGATAAGTTGTAACTTGTTAAATCATTATAACTATACCACATTCTATCCTTGATCTTGTCTAGCACTTGTGAAAGGCCAAGACAAAAAATATATTTTCCTGATTTCTACACTATTAAACTGAGGGAAAAGCAAACATTTGATAGTAATGATTTACATAAGTAAATTTTTGATCAGATAAATATAAAAGTTAAAAGAAGGAATTTTTTTTTCTATAGAGGAGAACTGTTTTTCTAGACATGTTTTCTTTCTGGTTCATCTTTTTTAGATTCATCACCTTAGCTATCAAAGGCAAAGGTAGCACATAGTCTTGCCTCTCTAAGTGTGAAGGACAATCTACAAAATTTCAGTGACAAGTATTGTCCCTGTAAATTTCAGCCACTGTTATTTTCCAGGCAGTTTGCCTGGGGCTTTTTTGGGATTTTTTTTTGTTTTTTTTTTTTTACTTTCACTGCTGAGTGTCAATAGCCTCAATAGCCTGCTGCTTAAAACATAACAGCTGGGAAATGGGAACAGAGCAAGCTGGGGCCAACTACTTGTAGAAGTCTCCTTTACCTGTGAATTAATTTTGTGACTGGAGTTACTATGACAGTGGTGACTGAGCTTAAACTACTGAAAGGGCTTAGTCACTTTTAGGTAAGTTCTAAAATGGTTGAGTCACCATCTCTTGAACTGTTAAAAAACATGTGGATAGGGCACTTGAAGATATATATGCTTAGTAGTGAACATGGTGGTGGTGCTAGGTTGATGGCTGGACTTGATGAACTTAGAGGTCTTTTCCAACCTCACTTTTTCTATGATTCTAAGGCTCAGGCTCTGGGATTGTTAGATTTGAGGCCAAGACCCATATCAGATTTAGGTTCAAAGTTAACAGCATCAAAATCCTCCAGTTTTAACTTCAAATGACAGCAGATTTGTTCTCAAATAATCTCATAACATTTCTGGAACTTTTTAGGAACTAAGGGTTGTTTTAACTTTGACTTCCCAAACAGCCAAAACTAAAGGACCTGCTACTGCTCTGACAATTTCATGGAAAGCAGAAAATACTCTTCCGCTCAACAAAGAAGAAATGATCAGTGTGTTCAATGCAGTTAGTCAGAATTTGGGGAGAAGAGCAAATAGCCTCAAGTTGTGTAAGGGGAAGTTTAGATTAGATGTTAGGAAAAAATTCTCTCTAGAAAAGGTTGTCAGGCATTGGAACAAGCTGTCCAGGGAAGCAATGGAGTCTCCCTTCTCTAAGATGTTTAAAAGATGTGTTGGTGTAGCACATGGGGACATGAGTTATTAGTAGGCTGGGTTACCAGTTGGACTTGATAATCTTAAATATCTTTTGCAGCCTAGAAGTTTTGTTTCTATGATTCCATGAATCTGCTCTGCTCCTGTATCAAGACCATTCCATATGGTGTTTTAACAGTCAGAATAGTCCTGACTAAAAGTTAAATGTTTTGGTTTTATATTACTATTGTGTATTACCTTAAAAGTATATATGTATATATTTGTAACATATGTATAACATATGTAGACATGTAAAACTGTGTGTGCCTTGAATGCTAAGTGTTACAGCCTTAAGAGGATGGAGCATCTTTGCTGGCCTAGTGGGATACAGGATGGATAACAAAGATGTGCAGTTGTATATGAGATAGATATTTTGATACTGTGAGGTATACCTGGACCAGATTTTTCCCATTGTGTATACATATCAGTAATCCTAGGTTTAGGTCCAGGAATGGAGGCTCACTGACCTTACTACAGAGAAATATTTTTTTTTATTGTTTAATATAGTTTAATATGCTGAAATTGAAATAAAAATGTGCATCCTGTGGATAACAGCTCAGAAAAAGTCTTCTATAAACCCATGATATAAAAAGATGGTGACTTTCTGAAAGCTCTTTGAAACAGCCACGCAAAAAGAGCCTTCAGTTCTGTTGTGTTGCCTTAGTTTAACACTCATTAAATGTTTTACAATGCTATGATCACCTTACAGCAAATATAATTAAACTTCCTTTCCTTTGGCACTAAACAGGACTTCATTATTCCTTTCTAATACCATAACTGTACAAGAGAAGCAAACTTTCTGAAATTGAAAGTCTTTTTTCCAATTTCAGATTTTCTTCCTCTTTATTTTTTTGGTAGGATGGACATATTTCTTTGTTTGGAAATTAAGATGCTCTCTGCTTCTGGGACATCATGGTGAAAATCAGTAATTAAGGTAGGGGAAATATGTTCAGATTTTTTATAATTTCACAGTCTTCTAATCTTTCATGGCATCAGAAGTCATGCCTGCAATTCTCTTTCTGTGCTTCTTCTTTATTCATATTTCTTTTAGAAACTCAGGTTACTTTGTTGCATTTTTAATGACATAAAGACTAAGTTGTTAGAGGAGCTTATTTAGCTAAACCAGCACCTGTGGGCTTTTTGGGTTTGTTGTTAGAGATGCCATCAGAGATTTAAATTTTACCAGCCTGCAGGAATAGATTGCCCTTCTAAAGAAAACAATTCTTTTTCTAAAGTAATTCACCCTGCAGGAATTTTAAGGCCTGAGGATCTAAATCTGGTTTTGGAACACTTTATAATTAGCATAAAATTTGAAAAGAGCTTTATAAACTAGGACCCTTCACTCCCACTCAAAGAAAATAAGACTTATGGAATTTGCAAGTTTTGATCCCTCTACCCCTAAACAACTAATTTAAGAACTGATCCCTAGGTCACATCATTTTGCTCTGATGTTCATTTTCTAACATAGCTTGGATTCAAATAGGCAAATATGATGTATTGAGACTAAATTACACACTTCCTTCTAGAGGTGTGGGTTAACAAACATAAATTTGTAGCATTTTAATGGAGTGGAGTACACAAACACCAACACAAACAAGCCAGTGGGAGAAGATCTGGCTATCTCTTGTAAGGAGTTTTTTAAATCCCTGCTCTAAGCAGCATTGTGAATCAAATCAAATGCTTAAATCAAAGATAAACCCAGGAATGATGGGAGGCCAGTTCTCAGAAACAGATGGATTTACCAGCCTCTTATGCTCTGTGTGGTGGGATTACCACCAGCAGGTTCAGCATGGAGTTTTTCTGGCAGCCTGCTCAGCTTTCTGTAAGGCTCATTACATCTATAGCTTGCAGTGCACTGGTTGGAGAAAAAGAATGTAAGAATGTTGTTTTCTTTAGATCACTCACTTATTTAATAATCAGAAAAACAGTGGGTTTTAGGCAATTATATAAATGAAATGCTATCCAGGTGTCCTCAAGAAACATTTTAATGATTGCACATACACCAAATAAGAGAAAATCAGCGGTATTTACTGAACTAAATACAGATATGGAGGCATGCAAAATGTGACCCATTCTTGACAGATTATTTCTGTCACATAATAGACTTGTCTAGATGTTTTCAAAAAAATCTTATAGACAATATTTTTACAGCTGAATTAATGAGAGTTGAGTTTTGCTTGCTGCTGTTGTCTGGGATCACCTTTTCTGCATGGTGTTGGCATGGTTAGCATTGTTATAGTAATGTCCAGTCACAACTTCAGCAATGGTTTGGCTGCTGGATAAAGCCTTGATGCTTTTGTGATAGTTTGGCTAAGAAGTCTGTCATCATTGTTCAATTATAATCCATAAAGAAAATACCTAAGGTTATAATTGCATAAATATGGGCAACACTATACACGCTATATGCAGTCTATAGGTTGCAATTGATATTAAAATGATGGTTGAACTCATTCTTTACAGAAAGTTGCAGACGATCAGTTTCTTTTTTATTTAGTTGCAAATTAAATCCTCAGTGGTGCAGCACCTAGAAATGCCCTAGTCATGCCCTTTGAAATTTCTGCAAGAACAGCCAAAATCATTCAGCAAAGGCTACATTTTATCCTAAAAATACTCAAAAAAAAAAATCACAAGTATTTTCTGAGTTCTGCTGTTTATTTACTCACTGTCATCAAGAATGCATTTTGCTGATATATTAAGTTCATGTATTTAATTTTGTTGGTTATATTTCATTATGTCTTGAAGTGTAAGTAAACTTGATTGATACAAATTGACTGATTGTATCCAAGTTTTAACCCAAACCTCACAACAGTTGTTAGCAGATGTTGAGAATCTTTTGCCCTTACTTTACTTCAAAGCATATGTCTGCATTTCAGATGATGCTTCTGTAGTCCTGTGTGAGAAAACAAACTATCATTTCTTGCTGAACTACATCCACAGCTCTGAACTATCAGTTCTTAGCAGCCTTATGATATCTGGTAATTTACATGTAATACGTCAAACTGGAAATGTGAGTTTGAATGTAAATATATCAAAGCATCATTCTGATTGAATTTTAAGTTCTTTATATAACCTTGCCACCAGTCTACACCTATCAACTTATAGGACTTCTATTACTAAAAGTAAACATCAATTTATATCCACTGCTTCGAAAATATATCACTTTATTTATTTTAAGTAACATAAAAGTAACTTCTGACTGTTTCAGTTGGCAGAAGTTTGAGTGGCAAATTGCTATTACGAAAAAGAGAGGAGGGCCATAGAGTTTGCAAACTCACATTTAGCAGATCCTACAGTGAAAAATTCCAAAAAGTAAAAGGATAGAACAACATGTGATTTTAATTGTAGGATAAAAATTGGAACAATTACATTTTTGCAGACACAATCACCTTGTTTTTAGCTGTGTGAGCTAGTGAAACATCAGAGATTCTTAAGATGATTCTTTCGAAGAGTGGTTAGAAAGCAATCTCTTGTAAAATGCATGTAACCTCCGAGTCTGAGCATATTCTGTGTGTGCCCACCTGAAACAGAATGCAGCAGAATCATGCAAACTTCAGATTATTATTTTTCTAAACCCAGAACTTAAGTTAGACCTTCCTTAAGAATAAATAGCTGTTGAATATGGAGCAGAATCAGAACTATGGAACTGAAATAAGACATGATTCCTAAAATAAAAGCAATTTCAGATTTTAAATGAAACCTTATTTTATTCTGGTAGAGGCTATTCAGAGAATTTCTGGTAATTAAAAGTCATTCAGCCATGAATGGAAGGAATGTATTCAAACCTCAATATGTTTTATTGCCAGGCCTCTAAAGACTGAATCCCAACCATAATGGTGAATGACAACACTCACTGTGTTTTGTTAGGGAGAGAGGCAAGGCAGAACACCACAGCCTTTGTCATATGGATCCCACTCAGATGTCAGTGAATATAGTATTCATGTTGACTTATAACCTGATTTTTTTTTTAAGTTGAATCATCAAATGAAGCCTAGTTGTAGCATTAAACATCTAGTCTCTTTGTTTGAGACTGATGGAAAATATGCATAATTTAGTGAAAAATAGGCATATTTTAGTGAAAATAAAGTCATAAATTCCTGTTTGTGAAAGGCACATGAATCTCTCTATTATCTTCCTTCTTGAGATAAAAAAAAAATAAGGAAAAAAAATAACAACACCAAAGTGTGTTTTCTTATTGAATAGAAGCAAATAATTTTACATATTACTGTTGGAGAATCTCCAAATATTTTACTGAAGATATAAATTATTTGCATCATCCAGGTACTGTCAGAGGAACAGAAGTGTCCTCTTCTGGGAATGTATTGTTGAAATATATCTGTCACTGGATGCCATCTGGTCCATCACAAAACAAACCACGTTGCATTTCAGAGGTATCTATTCATAGTTCTTCCTAAGAACATAGCTGCTGACAGAATGGGATGATATGCAGGAGGGAAGGAAGGTATGGGAAACATAGATTATTGCAGGATAGCTTTCTTCAAAGGTAATGCCCTGCAGTTCCCTGGGTTACACCACCCTGAAATACAGCCTGTTTGATATCTGGACTCCAGTGACAACAAAAGCCATGTCTTAGCAGTGTCTTCTGACTTAGGCAAAGTTTAATTTCAGTTATAAAACAACACCAGAACTTGCTAGATGATGCTGGGAGTCTCCCATGAATGCACTCACCACATTAGGGCCAGCCATATTTGTGGTCCTTGTACCCTGTGAAATTAAACTTCTTTTTCAAAGCTTTTCCAAAGGGGAATGGGGAGGATATGGCATCAGGGTCCTTCCAACCCTGGGCTACAAGTGCTGTCTGTGGATACTGATAATATTGTGATGACTCAGTGTTGATGGAACAGTTTTCTGTGAGAAAGTACATTTTATTTGAAACCCAGAAACTTAGGAAAAAATTTGATTTTGGCTTCCAATTAATGCAAATATTAAAAGAGAGAGCATGATTTTCTTGTAATTAAAATGTATAGAGTAATGAACAAAACATATAAAATGTCAAAAGCAGGCATTTTCACTGAAACAGAAGTACTCTCAGCATTCTTTCTGTAACAATTTTTTTCTGGTCAGAATTAAGAAGAAATTATAGCAAATCTCTTTGAGCAGAATTTGCTCTGTGTTCAACTCCCTTCCACAACAATTCTGAAATTTCAGATTTTCTTTCTTGTCTTGGTCACATGTATGTCTCTTGCCAGTTAAAGAGACATCAGGGCACCCTAGAAGATGACCAGTGTTGGAGAATTGTTTTCTGCGTGACTGGAAGACAGAATTCACCCAATCATTTTGACCATGGAGCAGCCTGGTCTAGTGGAAGGTATCCCTGCCCACGGCACAGGGGCTGCAGCTAGAAGGTGCATTTAAGCTCAGACCATTCTGTGATTCTTTGGTATTGTAGAAGAAGAAACTTGGCTTCCTCACTTTTTCTGAAGTGACCAGACTGAGAGTTGAGGCCTTCAGAGTGCTAAGATATCTGACTCTATGCCAGACAGTCATTTCAGAAAAACATTGAGGCAGACAATACAGCCAATGCCTTGTTCAGCAATCCTTCAAGCAGAACATTATGAGGGAGTCTAAGTTATCTCTGTTTCTTATGAATAAGGGGAGACTAGTGAGATACGGTGGGGGAGATTGTCCTGGAAGAACAACGCTGTTTATGAGTGGTGTGATAAACCAGAGATCATGTCATAGTAATTAACACATCACAATTAGGGCTGACTGTTTTGCTTATCAGCCTCACCATAATAGGTCTATCATTATTTCTTTCAGTACTAAACTTCTACATTATGATTTTCTGAAAGAATCTAGAACTGGAATTTGTGTCCCAGTTATTAATTTCTAGCTTCCTACAATCATGATACAGCAGTGGCACAATAAGCAATATGTATATGTATATATACATATATATATATGTATATATATATGTCTATATATATACACATATATGAAAACCAGTCCAGTTTTGACAATTGATATTTTGTAGTAGATACATCTCTGCTAATATATCACACCACAGCATATGTACAATGTCATTGTCTCCCTTGGGTTTTATATCAAATTTTGTATAGATAAGACATAGGATTTTATGATACCATGATGTACTGTATTCTCATTTCTTCCACTGTTGCATATGCAATTCAAAAGCCTTCTTAATATACTTCCCAAGGGACCTTTTCCTGTGCTTTATATTAATAGTATTTGTTCATGGCCTGTTTATTTCTAATGATAGCCGTAGACATAATTTTGTACACTTAAGTAGATAAGGAGAATTACAGTATCAGATCAATATCTGGGACCAAATTCTCCCTCAAAATAAATTTAGAATAGAGAAAGATCTGAAGAAAATAGATCTTTTGCCACATTTCTACTTTTTCAAGTTTATAAAGTTCATGAAATGAGGTATTTTGAGACAGATCCTGAGGTGTGGATATAAAATCAGCTATTTCATATTTTCCTGACAAGAAATTGGGTATTTTTGTGATGAGGTTTTATTATGGGGTTGTCAGGCAAACAATATCAATTCTTGTGCCTGCATTCCAGCAGCATACTAGTCGAACAGATATTTAATGGATACTGCTACTTCTGCTTGGCAAAAGAAGCCCTGCTTGATAGAATTTCAATTCTGGTAAAAAGTTATAAAAGAGTACTGAATCTTCTGCTATAAAAATGTAAGTTTTTAAAGGTTGCTAATGGTATTACCGTTGTACAGAAAATCTTGTTTCTAAACTCTATTTTCTTGTGTCTGTGTGATTTGACAGGAGAAGGTGATTACTGCTGTTAAAGGGAGACATCAGTTACATTGCTGGTCATAAATGTAGTCTGTTCAGCAATAATGGGTTTTTTTCTCAGGTTTTTCTTTTCTTCTTCGGGGCTTTCTGATTTTCAAATTCCTTTACTCTTTAAGGTGTTTACATGATGACAAAGGGCCTATATCACCGCTCTCAGAGATGAAGTATTTCAGGGGGGCTTGCTTACTCAAAAGCAAGATATGCCAAAGAGATCTTCAAGACAGCTAAAATAAAAGCTCAGCTTGATAGTGAACTTAAACATTTAAAATAATGCTGGTTTTTAACTTTATTCCCATGAAAATTTTATCTCTAAACCCTGGCTGTAATAATTAAAAATGCATAGGAATCTCCAGTGAGCTTTCTCCCTCAGTTTATTTATTTGTTTTGCATTTTGTTAGAATATTCCTGTTAAAACCTCATGATGTCATTACTTTGCCAAAACTTCTGTCTCAAACTGCATTATGAGTTTTTATTTCCGTGTGTCCATGCCTGATGTGCTGTACATTGGCCCATATTGGATGCTCATTGCTGCTGGAGATGTACTTAGTTCTCAAACAAAAATCCCAAAATTTGCAAACCTGAACGTCTATTAAATAACCATTATAAATTATTTACACAGATGACATAATCCATTTGAGTAAGCTTGTCTTTAGCTTCATAGGAATTTTATTCTTCTAAGATTTTTTAAGATTTTTTTACTATATAGATTTGTGAATTTCCTGTACAAATACCTGCTTGACCAGTTTTCCTTTAAGTATGACTTCTGTTTTTGTTAAAGAAAATGTTAAAAAAATTGTTTTTTAAATTATAATTAGCCAAGATTATACATCACACTCACCCTGTTTCCTTTATTTCCCTGAATGTGTAAATATATCTTATTGATATATATTCTCTCTATATAATGTATACAATGGCAATACTTGACAGGGAAGAATTTGTACACCTTGGCCAAATCTCTTTCTGTCAAGTGACTTCCAGGCAGTGCTGGGAAGTGAGCAGAGGGAGTGGGAATGATTCCCAGGATGAAGTTTGGCTGCTGGAGGCTGACTATATTTGTTGAGGGCTGTTTCATGTTAGCTGGCCTCTGCCTGAGGCTGGTGCTGGACATGTTCAGCTATGGATGTTCATGGTCTGGGGTTCATGCTTGCTGACTGCTGCATTGGCACGTAGCAGAGACCTTTGGGGCTAACCAGCACATGCCCTCAGAGGTCTGTGTTACAACTTCTCCCTGTGCAGTAAGGTAGGGGCACAACATCGTTGCCTTCTGAACACCCTGCTCTGAATCACTTTTTCAGCTGTTTTGGAAGGACAACCATTTTAAGACCTGCCACAGCCATGGCAAAATCTTCCCTACTGTGATCAGAACAAGCTTTATTGCTCCAAAGAAACAAAAAAAAAAAAAAATTGAGCCTGAAACATTGAATGAACAACTAGTTGCATGAATAAAACATGAACTTACAATAAAACTTCTCCTTAGCTCTTCTAACATTTTACCAAGCTTCTAAAGCCACATTGTAAGTTTTGTTATTTGCTCAAGGGACAGCATGCTCTAAAGAGCTCTTTTCTCCTTTCTCTTTTCCCTTTTCTGTGTGACAACTATTATGTCTATCAAGAAAAATTGCTTAGAAGAGGTTGTTTCCTCTTTAGTACAAGATGCTTTCCCCTCCTGATGCAGCTGTCCATCATTCCCTGTAACTGGGCAACAGCAGGTCACATGAGACTGGGTGACTGTGCCACTTCCACTACTTCTCTAAAATTACTTAGGCTTTATTCCTATTGTGTATTTATAACATTTCATTAGAAAATTTTTGCCTTAATGTTTCGGTCTTCCCTCTTTTGCTTACAGGTTTATCAGCCCATGTGATATGTATTTTTTATGAGCTCTGTGTTATGAGAAATAATACATAATGTATAATGTAAAACCTTCTAGGATTTGTGTTTAACTCCCTACAAGCTTTGCATGCTGCCTACATATAACATGCAAATGTTATTAAACATTCTCCAGTGAAGGAAATTGAAAAAAATATATACTCCCCATTTGATAATTTGAAGGAATTTTGTAACCAAAAATAAATTTAATATGATGTCAAAATTTGTGTCAATAACTCATTCATAATTGTACAAATCCAGTTTAGCAACCTACTGCAAAGCAAGACCACCGGGCAATTATGCTGCAATTACAACTTAAATACATAGATATAGCAATATCTGAATTTTACTTACACTGTTTTTTTTCAAATTCTAGTAATTGACCTTGCAAGTTCTAGGTTTTACCTCGCATAAAATAACACGCATGACCTGGTTAAGTTCAATTTTTCTGCTCTTAAGTTTACTTCTTATAAAAATCTTACATAAAATGCTGACATAGGATCATTAACTAGCCAATTTAAATTGAGATTTTTTTCAAGACAGTTTGTAAACAATTCATATCTGGAAAAAATATATATGTGTCTATCTGTTTATAATTTAAAAGTTTGGCCATAAAATATTAAGATGTCAGATCTTGTGTTAAGAACCTTTCTACTGCAGATTTTTTTTTCTTTTTTAGGTTAAAAACTAAGGTTTGGCTTCATTTTTCCTAATTCTAAATACCTAAGAAGGATAAATTCAATTTCCTTTTTCATTTTCTGTAGAGGGAACAGCTTGACTAGCTTAAAGTGATGTGTACCTTTTAGGAGTGGTCTTTCCCATGTCCTCCAACTTCCTAAACTGGTGAATGACAAAGCCAGTTTTTCCCTTTGCATATGCTTCTGTGTTAGGATTTAAAACTAATAATACCATGATTTGAATATTTATTACTTTTTTAGTAATATGAAGCATTGCCCTTTATTCAAAAGGATGTGTTTAAATTTTTTTAAGCATTCTTTGTTTTCAGATCTATAGGCACAAGGGAAAGGGAAGTCTAACATCCTGTAATCAGAAATATTCATCCTTATTTTTCTTGTTATTATTCCACAGAATTGCTAAATTCTGTACATAAAAAAACTAAGTGTTTCTAGCCAAAACTAGAGATTAAAGGAGCATCAAATGAAATAGAGGCATTGATGAGAAGCTGAAAGTGAAGTAATCCTGATTAATGTGTTGAGCAGCATTTTCAGAATAAATCTCACCTAAATGTTACCTTTATTGTTATCAAAACCAGATTCTCAGTTGATATTTTAAAGTCATGTTTTGCACTTTGTTGTCACGGATTTTCTTTTTTATAAAAGTTGCTAAAGGTTCCTGCTAAGAACATCCTAAGCTGAACTCCAGCAGAAGTACACTATATCTCTAAAGGAGGGCAGTGGGCAGGTTGTTAGATGTAAGAGATTTTAAACCTGCACCTTTCCAGGAGCATCTGAAAGTCTAATCACGATGTGTTATACATCCTTTCATTTCATGAGTCTATTTGTTCACACCTAATCAATGATGTAATTTTAAATAATCAGATTAGGACACGTTGCCTTAGGAACAGATAGCAACTGAAAGAATTACAGACACAGTAATACCAGAAGCAAGGATCAGTGATTTCCTATTCCTCATTATGACAAAACTCAATTTAAAGATGCCATATTTTATCATAAAAAAAGGAAATTAAGATAATCCTGATATGTGAGTTTTACATCCATACATCTTCTGTGCTACCAAGGAAAAAAAAAGGCACAAATGAGAAAACAGTAATTTTATGAACATGGGGAAGAGAACTGTATTATGTATTTTTGTTATAGGGGCACATTCATTACATTTTTTTAGATATCTGTATATGCTATTTTTTTCTCAATGCCCATTATGTTGTTAGCTAACCATGAAATAATGTCATAACCAAAGCAAATGTTTGTTCTTAAACCTTTATTCACCTATATCAATAAATCTGAGAAAGAGTTTTCCTGTGGAGAAAAGTACACTGAAGAATAAATGGGTTAATGTATTAATTATTTTCTTTCTCCTTGAGTTTCAATTTAATAGATATATCTTTTTCTTCTAGGGTAAGCACATGGGATCTGACTAAAAATATTTTTATTTCACTGTTCACTGGATATGCCAATGATTATTCCTGTGTGCATTACAAATGTTTGAAATAATTATGTTCATTACAGTATACACATAAGTTTGAATTCATGTAACTAAACTGGTGGTATAGCCTTTGAAATACATCAAAACTATGTTTATGTTAGGAAGGTAAATGGGCTGCCTGACACAAAAATTATCTCAGTATAAATTAATCATTAATAAATTTAAGCTGGTAATAAAAGATTATGTTTGACCTTTAGAGGGGTGTGGATCCAAAGCTGTAGTGTCATCACTGAGTGAAATGAAATCAAGTTCAACTTATTTCTGAAAAACATCAGAAACAGGTTGTGCTTTTGATGGTGGGTGAAGTCAATGAGCAAGGAGTTGTCCTCTTCGGTACCTCAGCAAGGTCAAAAGGGACACATTTTGCATTAGAAGCAAGTAGCTGTGATTCAGGGAAATAGCCAGCACTTTACCTCTGATTACAAAAAATGTTGTAGTAAAAATGGTTCATGAGAAGCATTCTGAATACCTCTAAGTCTGCCAACTGAAGTAAATAGATTAATGGAAGGGGAGAAAATGCTGATGGAGGAACAACAACCTGATTAGCTCAGCCACATTGGGGAGGGAGGGAAGTTTTTGTTTCAGCTTTAGCATTTTTTTTTCTTCAGGTAAATTCCCTGAAGTTTCTTGTTTTGTTAGCATTTCATGTCTAACCTCCCTTTTAAGTATATAATACAAACCCATTAAAACTCTTCTCTTGTTTTCTTACACACAGTGGTTTCAGAAACAGGTATGGCCTGATTCAAAGACCTCTGAAAGCAAAGGACAAACCTGCATTAAGCTTTGGCAAAATCACCCTCCTTGTCAATACTGCTCTTGCAGCCTAAGAGTGCACTGACACATATTTTCATTTAATCAGGGCTAGTTTTAGTGAACTTGCTACAATCTGAACCCAAACTCTCCATGTATTTTTATATCTACACATTCACATGTTTTCTATATGCTTAAATGTTTCAAAGGTGTAATTAGGAAATATCACTAAGTTTGCAAGTCTGATATCCTCGTCTTCTGATTCAGCATAACAGGAAGGAGTGAGTGTAAAAACAGTAATTTTGTAATATCTGTCACTGCCATAGCCAAATGTATCAGATCACAGTAAATTTGCCCATCAGTGTGCACACAGAAAGTTACTTCTCTTCATAGACCATTGTGCATTTCCTGTAAGTATCCCTGAAAACATTTCCTAGCTATAGGTTTTGAATTAATCAATCGACTTCTGTTTTTATAGCACCATTCTGGAATGTAATAGATATAAGAAATACAAATCCATACTCTTCTTTTAAGTCCAAAGCATCTCTCTTCTTGACTACATTCTCTTAAGACTTTTCAGCTGTTCAAGTACCAACAGCTTTATACTTTTAGGAACTCTCTAGCTACAAAATGAATAGACACACAAGGAGACAATAAAAGTATCCGAGTCACAAAAATAAATGCGGAGTCAACTGGAGCTTTGATTTGACCCTACAAATCATGTCTTAATTTAATAATTAGGGAAAATTAGGAAATATTGTGAAGTCATTTCTGTAGGCCACAGTGCAGCTGCTGAAGGGCCGATGTGGGATTATTCAGTTACCCATAGATATTGACAATGTGGATGTCTGCAGCTGAGCTAGGATCTTTTCAAGGCCATGAACAATAAAAGGGTCTCTTATGGCTCCAGTCCACTGAACTGTTCAGGACCTGACGAGTCATGGACTTAAATGTCTGTTTCTCTCTTTCAGCAACTACAGGTGTTGAGAATGATTAGCTCTGGTGCAGACATCTACAGAAACCTCACTCATTTACCAAATGACTTTTGTCATGAACTATAGCCTGACATCACAGTGAAACTCCAGCTTAGCAGTGAAAGGGGAAAGAAACCTAATAAGAAACTCAGCAAATCCCAAATCAGACCTGTGTAACAAGATGTTAGTGGCATGAGTTTGTGTATTCAATAGTAGTGTGCAACACCATTAGAGTTTTGGAAGCAAATAATGCCATGAAAAGATGAAGCAGAAGCTGTATTCACCAACTTAGATAAGATTTTGTCATTTTTCAGAAGAACTAAAATGTCAATACAATTATTACTTCCAAATATAAATAAGCTGGAAATTTACACAAAGTTCACAGAGTGCCTAAATTAATTCAAAAGCTAGTTCCTCAGTAAAATAAGGCACTAAATGGATTGAATGTAAATTACATGCCAGGTTTTATCAGATGGTTCACTGACCCCTGTTCCCACAAGTAATCCAGGGAAAACGATTAACACGTGATGAACAGAGCTAGAGCCAACACAGACGTATAACTGGGCTGCTACAGAAATATGCAGATGGGCAAAATGAAGGAATTTCTCAATTTACTCAAAGACAGCAACATTTTGGGATCAAACCTGGAGTTCAAGTCCTTGGAGAAATGGAGAGGAAGACCTCTGAACTATAAAGTGAATTATCTGCTTCTCTTCATCTCAGTGCTTCCTTGGCTGTTTTGCAAAACTTGTTGCTGTCCTGAGTTGTGTCTAATTTGTCCTCCAAGAACCATGCCCCTCATTGTTTTGTGTTCACTGTACTTTATTTTGCAAGCTTCCCTTGTGCCAATTCGTTAGGGGAGCCAGTGATCCATCTGCCTTTCCTCTGTGTATTAGCACATTTACAGAGGAAAATTCAGCAGCATCATACATGTGCAACATATGTTTTTGCAGGAAAAATTATATACTATAGAATAAGTATCTCTACTCTGAATGTAATTGAAAAATCACTTTTATTAGTGCAAAAAATCAAAGAGCTGCAAGGTCACTTATCTCTCGCTGTCAGGATGCACCTACACCTTTATTTGCACATTTGCTGACAAGCTCTTTCTTCCCATGGCAGGCTTAAAACTTATTCCTTTCATGTGTTCTCAAGGTAAATGCAAGTCCTATATGCAAACAAAGGTCTGTTGAAACAGCCCTTTTCTCACACCATGCTCTTCTGACCTGAATTTTCTCATTCAGTAACAGTGAGATTCCAGTCATGTACATGTATCTAAAAAATTAATCATCTAGTGCTATCAGTTAAGCTACCTATGGTCTTTTAATAATGTAAGGATTTTCTGACTCTGAAAGGTGCTTTCCTGTCTTTGTGAAAAGTAGCACACATCCAAGGTGGACATGTCTCTATAATTTTTTATTTTCTGGGTTGGCTCTAGGAACATGACTGCTAGAGAAATCAGAGACTGTTAATTTGTTCTCCTGTGCAGTCTTTCTCCAAACCTGAAAAACCAAAGTCCCAGCCAGTCATGCCCAAAGAGAAGAGGGCAAATTTCTCCCCACCCTTCGTGAAGTCTGGGAATCATAGTGGCAAAATCCTACCTTTTCACTTCCTCCAGCATTCCACAGGACATTAGTTTCTCTCATCATTTCCCTGTAACCATTTCTTTAATAGGAGCAACAAGTAAGGATAATGATGGGTTGGTGACAGAGGCAGGAAAGAAGATTATAATGTGAGCAAAATTCATTCTAGTTCCATCCGAGAGCCAGTAAACTCTTTGCATGGCTGCCATAAGAACTATATTGAGGACTCCTATAAAGGCTAAAGTAATGGCTTGACTCAGGAAAATAAAATAAAGCCTTTAGAGCTCAATAAACTGTACAATTTGCTTTCATTCACTCACATGCATTTTCAGAAACTCCAAATCCAAGTTATGGGGGAAAAAAGGGATTGCAAAGATGCCAATATTTTAGTATGTGTGCAGAAAACCACCAAAAACCTGCACAGATTTAAGTACATTGCAGTTACCCCTGTCACAATGAAGAAATAACTCATTTACTTTTGACCAAGCAAGGTGGGTTGACCTTGGCTGAACGCCAGCTGCCCACAAAAGCTGCTCTATGCATCCCATCTTCAGCTGAAAAGGGAAGAAAAAATATACTGAAATGTTTGTGGTCAATATAGGGACAGGAAGAGATCACTCACCAATTACTGCCATGGGTGAAACAGACTGGACTTTGTCAAATTTATGTATTGCAAATTGAATCAGGGAAGGTAAGAAAAACAACCAAAAAAACCCAAAAGAAACAAACCTCCCTTCTTCCTGGGCTCAACTTCATTTACAATTTTCTCTCTGTCCTCCCCTTCAGCAGTACAGGGAGATGAGGAATGGGAGCTGTGGTCAGTTCATCACACATAGTCTCTGATAGTCCTTCCTCATCGGGGGCTGGGGGGTGCATCTCACATTATTCCCCTGTTCCATTGTGAGGTGCCTCTCACACAAGATGATTCTCTACAGACATCTCCATCACAAGATTCTTCCCACGGGCTACAGTTCTTCATGAACTGCTCCAACATGGAGCACCCCTTCTCTGGGGTGCGGTACTTCAGGAACAAAAGCCTCCAGCATGGGTCTCCTTCAGGGTCACGGGTCCTGTCATCAAACCTGCTTTCCTGCAAACCTCTCTCACTGAAGAGAGAGCCAGGAGAGTGCCAGGAGCCTGCTCCAGCACAGTCTTCCCACAGAGTCCAGCCTCCTTCAGGCTCCCTCTGATCCAACGTGGGGTCCTCCAGAGGCTGGATCTCCATGGGCTGCAAGAAGGCAACCTGACCCACCGTGGTCTGCACTGCAGGTTGAAGGTCTGCTCCAGTGCCTGGAGATTTTCTTTCCCCTCCTTCTGCACTGACCTTCAGGTCTGAAGAACTGTTTCTCTCACAGTCTCATTCCTCTCTTTGGCTGCAGTTTTTTTTCACTTTTAAAATACACTTCTCTTCCTCGTCTTATATATGTTATCCCAGAGGTGCTACCATCATTGCTGTGGGCTTAGCCTTGGCCAGAAGTGGGTCCACCTTTGGATCTGGATGTCATTTTCTCTGTCTCATATGGGGGAAGGTTCTAACAACTTTTCACAGAAGCCAACACCCGTAACTCCCCAGCCACCAAATCCTTGCCACACAAACTAGATAGAGTAATATAAAAGGTATGATAGAATTATTGTGTAGTAAAATAACTTGTCATTGCAAGTATATTCTATTGACAGAAGAGAGTTTAGGGTTAATTACCTGATTTCTCAAAGCTCTTAGCTATCCACTTTCCAACCAGTAAGTATTGAACGTTTGGTGATCTCTGATTTCTTATAGACTTCTTCTGCCATTCTGTTTGCTAGCCACTTACTGATGATTGTCCTGGGAATGCCCTGAGTTTCAGAACAGCAGTGTGTTTCCTACTGCTTAAGACTGTCAATAAATTTAACAGATCTAGCAAGAAATACACATCCTTGTTCATCGGGCACAGGGAACATGAGGACATCATCAGATTGCCGGTGGGGGATTTAATAGTTTGGATTGCCCTGAAATGAGCTGCTGTTTCATACCACTAGTCTTCACCTCGCAGAAAGCTCATTACTGACATGTTCCATAGTACCTCAGTAGAATTTTGGTGTTTGAGCAGACTTTATTCTTACAGAGACAAGAAAAACATAATTTAGAGGCTGTCAATTATTCGTCAATTATTTACCTTTGATGAAACATCAGTTCTTTGAGAACTTTTCTACATATATTGTAAATGCATCTCAATGTCTTAGACTTATACAGTCACAAGAGAATTAAGGTTGAAAAAGACCTTTAAGACAGAGTTCAACCATTAACCCAGTACTGTGAAATCCACCACTAAACAATATCTCCTAAGCATCACATCCACAGGTCTTTGAACATTTCCAGGGACAGTGGTTACATCACTTCTCCAGGCAGTCTGTTCCAGTGCTTGACCATCTTTTCAAAAGAGTTTTTTTTCTCTAATATCCAACCTAAACCTCCCCTGGTGAAACTTGTAGCCATTTCCTGTTGAGCTCGCTGTATGTGAGAAGACACTGACCCACACCTGGCTACAACCTTCTTCCAAATAGTTGTACAGAACAATAAGGTACCTCCTGAGTCAGCTTCTCTACAAAAAGCTAGAGTAATCCTTACAAGTGCAGGGAATAGCCTTATCTGTAAAAATATATGTGTGCATACACGTGATGTTGAAAACATGTGTCTTCCGTTCGTCCTTCATCTTGAGGAAAGAGAAACAACCATAGGAAATATCACAATTTCCCTTGAGAGCCCAGTCCTGGTCTTCTCCAGGAGAAATTGCTCAAACCTGAGGCTCTCACCTTGGTGTAGCTTTATCCTACATGAGGACCCTGTGCCCAAAGCTGTAGACACATTTTCCTGCTCTTTCCCATGGGATACTTTGCTGCCAATAAGGAATGCTGTAGTTTCTGGTAATTGAAATCATTAAACAAAAAAATTTTAACTATTTAAGCCAATTTTTGTTTAGCTTTTCCTAAGTGTTCAGTATAGCATATAAACGATGATCAGAGACTCATTAAAGAATAAAATGGATTAAATAAGAAAGAGAAAGAGGAGACTGTGGAAGATAGAAAGTAAATAAATATCATAACTGGTCTGTGGCTGAGCAATTAATTTGGCAATAAATAAGAAACCTCATCCAGTTCCATAAACTGGTCCCTGGGTGACACAGAGACCTCACCCAATCATGCTCCATCCTAAGCTTCAGACATCTCACTGGTCAGAGAACTGGGAGGTAATAAGATCAGACCAATAAGCTGTTTAGACAGAGGTGTTTCAAAGCTCCTATATAGAGTCAGTTTGAACAATAAAACACTCTGTGATTGCGTGGATCTCTGAGGAGTGTGTTGTCCCTGTCTCAGACCACCGACCCCATGTAAGACATTGCACCCCATGTAATAAATAAACAGAAGGATAAGGAGCTTTATACTCTTCTTAGCCTATTGGGATTCATCACTAACTCCTGCAGGGCTGGTAGTTATCTTCAGTCCTTTCCCATTTATCTGGTTATTTGTAATTCCACCAAAAAAAACTCAGAAGTTCTATTTCCAGATTGTACATGCTGACTTTTGAGGAGAGAGTTTAAAATTCATTACAGGCATAAAAACAAATCAAGCTGACAGAATGCTCAAATATACTGTGCTGCCCAGATTTATAATTGAAAAACCCTCTGCTGCATGAAATGAGTGAAATAGAGCAGATGAACCAGCAGACAAGCAGGAGACCAGAATTAAACAAATTTGTGTAAATAAATCCCAGTTATTTATCAGATACCAGGAATTCATTTTCCCTGTATTTGGCCTCTCTGCCAGATAATGTGAGCAAATATTGGTTTGGATTGGAGGGCAGAGGGCATCCAGATTGTTTTTTTTATTATTTATTAATTTTCTTTCAGGCAGATGAGAGCAAAAGCCTGTTTAAAATTTTGGGAAGAAATGAAAGACTGAAAGGATGTGTTTGATAATGATTCATAATGTGGGCTCAGTTTTCCTTTGGGATGCTCTAAATACTCTGTTTGGGAGCCTGGTTTGCCTTTCAGATATGGACCACCTGATGAAAAGTAGAAGTCTGGCTCTGCCTAAACATCACTGTAAATATTACCAGACTGTTTTGGTTGTGCAAGTATTTACCTGAACATTGGACACTAGTTATATAGCCAATTGTGGCACAGTTTAGCAAAAGTTATAAATACTAGCTTAGTTTTGATCACATAATTAAAGGTACATTTTTTTTCTGTTTAGCAGTTGTGGATTAAACATTTAGTATTGCTGTCTCTTTAATAAGACCTCTAAAATTCTTGGACTGAGATCTTCCTGAAGTCCCAAATATCCCTTTAATATTAAATACAATATAAACAGTTGACCTGGCCAAACTGGGCCAGGTATATCCTTGGTATCCATGTATGTCATGGTGGTAACTTGTAGGAAGAGGACTTGATTAGTAGAAGGAAGTTAGCCTTACTATTCAGGCAGTGGTCCATGTAATTGTGAGCCATTTCTCATTGAATTTAATATGACTTCCCACAAGCTGAAAGCCAAGGAATGTCAAGCCTCTAAGCCAATTGCTACAGGTAAGTCCAATAGTTCAGGGGGACTCTTCCAGCCCTTCTACCCTGTTAGTAGCATGATTGAATGAATATTGCCTTAGGATCAACCATTAAAATAAATAAATAAAGGTAGGTTAGAGTTTTTTCCATTTATTTTCCTCCTAAAAGTATTTCGCCCAGACACTTTCCCCTATTAATTTGTTGTTTTGGCTTACAATATCCAATATCTTTTTATAACACTGGGAGTCAAACAAATATTATAAGTTTGTCAACAGATTACTAGATGAGAACATCTCTGGAAGGCGGCTAAAATTATGAAAGAAATCTAAATAGAGCCTTTGTCTGAGCTCTTTGGCTCAGTGTAGTAAAAGTAGTTGTGAGAACAACCCATGAACAGTTATGTCTGTCTGCTGAAAGATGCTACTTCAGAAGAAAATTGGACATGAAAAATGTGTATATGCCTTCAAGTGGAAAAGAGTTTTCTTCATCTTTTTTGAATTGATGACACATCAAGCACTGTGCAGTGGAGACTTTTATTTGCTGGTTTTTAGCCATCAGAGGTAGCTTTGATATTAATACATAAATACCAGAGGTAACCACTCATAATTTTTTTCATTTGCCCTGGTCATCTTGCCAGGAAGATGACAAGAATAAGCGTCAGTGCTTACGTTACCAAGTTGTAATCATTCAATGCTGACCATTTTAGAAATAGAAACTCTAACTACCACTCATGAGGAGAGCCAATATTTTATTCCTCTTGTGCAGTAGCACACCTCAAGGTCAACTTGGATAAGCATCCAAAAGCTCAAAGGCTTATCCAGACCTAGAATCTGCAAAACAAAGCAGAAGTTTTGTGATTTCTTTTAGATAGTCTTAGAAACTTGAATATTAAAGTTAAATGGATCATAAAAAATATTTTTGAACCTTTCTATTTGTTTGTTGTGAAATTTGGGTAGGGTTTTCAAGGAGAAAGTTTTCATGCCCATAAATCTTTGTAACAATCCAAATTTGAAAGCTTATACAGTGACAAAATGTACTTTGTACTTCTGAGCTGTTTCTCAAAGTATACTTATAAAGTGATACTAACCTCAGAGAAGTTTCAAAGCTTTCTGCTATTAAAGGGTTAAATTTCTGTTATACTGCGGCAGAAATGTATGTTGAGTGTTAAACAAGAAGGGATAAGTGTTTGAATTATTTTAAATTTGGTATTATTTTCCTACCTGTAAAAGGCTTGTTTAATAACCCAAGAAAATGCTTTTTTTCCCCTGTAGATTCAGTTTCATTCAACAAATCTTAGCAGAGGATGGGACCTGAGGAAGTTCCACAATAACATTAACTGTGTTCCCTGGTGCCTTTCCCTAGTTCATCTCTCTATCCAACTTTTATAAATTATCTGTTTGGGAAATTACTTAATTGCCCATCTCCCAAGAGTTCTATGAGAACTATTTAATTAGTCTGGAAGGTGTTCTTGAAACTATTAATTTATTTCATTTTATTTATATTCTGCCTGATTAATAAGTGCTAGAAGTGCAAACTCTGTTCAAAGTCATTGGAATTATGTTGGGGTTTTCTTCTTTCTCACTTTTTTTGTTTTATTTCCATCAGGCTGGCAAGAAAGGGAGACAGTGACTAAGGACCTCAGAGTTTGGAGAGAGAACATTTTAATACTTGTCAGTGCCTGCTTCAAGTCCCTAGTCAACCATTCTCATGATTAAATGACAGAACAGGTCTATTTCCCAGTTCCAGAGTTAGATGATGATGATGGTGATTTCATTATATTTTCTCCATTGCTTTCATCTTGTACTTTTAATTAAAATGTAAAGGAATGACAGATTCCCCTCTGCTCACACTGACTTTAGTGAAAGTTCAACATCCCAAGTGGGACTTGAACTCACATTATCACAGAGCAAAAGTTCAAAGCATTAAAACAGAAGCCATTAAGGTGTCAAGCAAGTAAGCTAGCACTTACTAGGATCAATTTTCCACTTAGGAAGCTTTTGCCCTATTGTACTAACTCCCACTGAATCTATACCCACTAATGGATCAAAGCTGAGAGGCTATGAATTCTTAAATCATTAATTCCCAAAGCTCATTAATATAATATTACAATTGCACCCACTAGTGTTGCCATAAGAGATAGGTCTTTACAGGTTTGCTTTAATACAGGTGGCTTTGGGTTTTCTTGTTTTCATGGGGGGAGGACTTTTTACCCAGTATAAAAGCTTACCATCTTAATACTTCAAACTGACTTGCAGACTGGGTGATCATTATTTTTATTTATTGAATAAATTTGCATGACTGTTCAATGAAATGCTAAGCTACTATAGTAGTAATAAAAACAAGGACAAGCAAGTGTGATATTCAGTAGCAAAAGGACTTTTTCTCATCATCATATGTTCTAGTAAACTACCACTGTGACTTCTGGATGAAGAAGACAATCACAACTCAGTCATGAATTTGTCTTTCTACTCCCACCTACATAAGCATAATCATCAGAATGTAGGAACATTTTATACCTTCCACTCATTATTTTAGAAATAATATTAACATTATAAATATTAAAGAAAACAATCACTGAATGGCAAGAGGACAATGAAAGCAATAACATTGAATTTATCAAGGTGTTTGAAAATAGTAACAATAGAAGATCCCTCTCAGTTGTTCTCTTGCTTTTCATTGCTTGGTTTTAAGAGGTGGACCTAATGTATATTCTCACAGTTCATTCACTGTAATCTCCTAAACATTAAAATTTGTTCATTGATGCAATTAAGTTGTAACAAAATCAACAATTTGGTGGAGATGCAACAGCATCATCGGCAGGTTTCTAGATAAGGACTCTAAATCTCCTGGCTTTACCTATCCTCTTAAAGAATAGGTATCTATCTACCACTGACTGAAGTGATAGACTCCCACGACGCTGCAGGGTTGAGAGTATATTACAACAGAATCTGTCAGATTTTGAGATTATCTAGCAGCTGAATTTACCTCAAAGGGTCACATAGAAACAAAGGTATGCTAACTTATACAACCTATATATATATAGAATCTATCCTGCACAGTAAATAAAGGTAATTTGGCTATTGATCTTGTGTTCTTTAAAGATTTGATAAAAAAAGCTGAACAAACAACCCTTTTTTGAAAGATTTTTTAGGCTTGAGACAGAAGTCCCTGTTATGTGGAAAATCAGTGATTCCAAGCAGAAATCTATACATAAAACACATTTAGTTTTGTAATAGCTATATACTTCTAGACTGTGAAATGCAAAACATTTCAAATTGCAAAATAACTGCCTTTCAAAAACTGGGTGCTGAAGTAACTTCTGTAGCAAAGCTTTTCTTTGTATATTAAAATACCAGACACACATTGTTGCACATTCTAAAATGAATTGCCTTGCCATGAAAAGTAGAAAAAAATTGAAAAAAATTATAAGAAGCTCTCTGAGCAGAACTGCATTATTGAAAATGTCTTTGGAAATAATATGGATTATAGAGCAAATGTTAGGAAGCCACAGTGATGTTATTCAGTCCTGCATGGATGTACAGGGGAGACAGTATGATTTAATTATTCACACAACAGTTTAAAAAACCCTGATAGGTATGAACTTGATGTTCTGTAAACAACTGACAAAATAATAGAAGCGAGGATTTGATCTGCATGCATTACAATTGAATATCTCTCTATGTAATAATTCATAACATTCAGAGGTTAACTAAAGAGAACCTAACATCTTTCTGTTGTCAAGGTTGAGTTAATTTCTCATTATAAGCCATATTCTAACAATCTCACAAATATAATCAGTTGTAGGAGAAGCTGGTAGCAATCAGTACATTTAGACTGCCTAATGCATTTCATGATGAGGTATTACAGTGACTGTTTTTTCTCTGAGAAGCAGTAAGGCCATTGTCAATTAACTGTCACGTTGACATTTTTTACATGATCACAGGGGATGCTTGTGTCGTTTAGTGCATTGAGACAAAGAATTTAGTTTGCAAGGGAAACCATTAAGAGTTGCTCAGTTTTTCAGCCTCAATAACATTTTTATAACCTTGCTTATTTCCCTGTAAGTAACATTTAATGCCCACCATTCTAATATCTATTATTCCTTTATATAAAAATGTCAGAGTTTTTTTCTTTTAACTCAAAAGGCTGCTTCTTTCAGGACATTCTTCATTTTTCTGCTACTACTCACTGTTCTCTTCTTACCTTTTGACATTTTTTTCAAATCTGTGTAATAAAAAATGTCAAAGGAAATTTAAATCATAAAATTCTCTGTGAAAAGTCAAACTCAGAATCTAGTGGTGGCTGTGTCAATGCGCGATATTATTTTCTCTGCAGTAGATGCTGAATTGACAATCAAAAAATATCAGAATTCCATTTGAATCCTCTCTGTATGTCTGTCTTGATGTTTATAGGTGATGAGGAATATTGCAGGTAAAATACACTAAGATGATCCAGGATGAAGTCTCTTTCATGTCCTCATGGATGGCAGTCAGTGTTGGGCTTTTCACATGCTAAGCAGGAGTTTATTATTTCATCCTCAAGGATATTTGTTCAGTTTAGGTATGGACTGAGTGAATGGTTAATTTGAAGGAAAAAATCCACTGAAATATACCCACTGATGATTTCATAGAATCATAGAACAGTCTGGGTCAGAAGGAACCCTAAAGTTCATCCAGTTCCAGCCCCCTGCCATGGGCAGGGGCGCCCTCCACTAGACCAGTTAGTTCAGAGCCCCACTTGGCCTGGCCTCGAGCACTGCCAGGGATGGAGCATCCACAGCTTCTCTGGGCAACTCTCTGTTGTGCCATAAATAGAAAAGCACAGACATTCCCAAGTCACCCCGGCTGAAGCATCAAACACTGCAGAACAGGACTCTCACCTGGGTCATCATATGCATTTAATGATCAATGAATGCTCTTAATATGCTCAGCAACATTTTTGATGACCATTTTGCATTATGTGGTCTTTCTGCATTTTATTACACAACTTCCACACAAATATTAATTCAATATTGTTATGAAGTAGAATCAAATGTTCATATATAAAACAAGACATATTTGTATGCATATCTTAAATTTTATTCCAGTTGATCAGCAACTATATTTTTTTTTCTGTTTTATGGCAGCATGCTTATAAAACTAGTTTGCTTCAGATAAAGAAGTCTATCACCCTCAAGCTAGGGCAATTTCTTCTTTCTTTTTGTTTCAAGAAATGTCCCAGAGATAATCATCATAAAATTAAAGTCAGTACAGGTGGGTTCATGGTGCTGAGACAGTAGTGGAATTTAATTAAAAAAATATATCTGTAGGTTTTTATCTGTAAAATATTCCTGTAACATATACCACAAAGCTTAACAGTGTAATGATAGGAAGATGTGGAGACTGATATGAAATTGGGTGTGAAGTTCATGGATGCTACATTGTCTAGCTTTATCATTACTCATTGCATATTTATAGTCAACTTGACCAACATCCAAGGCACATTTTTTGTATGCAAATAGAGAGCATAACAGTCCATATGTGAAAAGAGTAATCTCTTTTGCCAGAAAACGTTGTCTTAAAATTTGATTAAATAATTTCAGATGGAGCTTTTGAAGGTCAGTACCCCCTTTCCCACACATACCTAATAAACACAAGATAATGATCCTGTCGTGTAACCAAGTTTCAGGACTAAATCTTTAAAAACAGAGATTGTACCAAGATTATTCCATTTATAGTCACTGTGGAAAACTAAGAAAATGAATGCAATTTAAATATTGAAAACATCTTAGAAAACCCTACACTTGTTTTATTAATTGACAACTGAACCTGAAAAAGTCAATATCAAGGCAATTGGACTCAGACTGAAATGCAAATGTCTATCCCAGTGTTTTGTCCTGGCTATAAGTTCTGCTAAGGAGTCTTTTCTCATATACCCTGCTGTCAAATCCAGAGCTGTGACAAGTAGCAAAGTTAGGGCAAATATCAAGTTAAGCTCAGCAATTATCAAATACTGGATTGTGATAGGAAAACAGTTTGGGTTAATATTAAAAACTTGGATTTGTAGTTTGTTCAGCCTATGTGTGAGAAGCAATTTTTTCCACAGAAACACAGAATCAACTAAATTGGAAAAGATCTCAGAATATCAAGTCCAACCTTTGAATGACCACCACCATGTAATCTAGACCACCACACTAAATGCTATGTCCAATGGTTCCTTGAACACCCCCAGAGATGCTGACTATACCACATCCCAGCTCCCTCAGCTGCTCTTCATCAGACTTGTGCTACAGGCCTTTCCACTCTCTGGGCACACTCCAGCACCTCAGTGTCTTTCTTGGATTGAGGGGCCTAGAACTGGACACAGGATTCAAGGTGTGTCCTCACCAGTACCATGTACAGGGATCCTGCTGAGCTGGTCCTGCTGGCCACACCATTCCTGATACAGGCCAGAATGGGCACTGGCATTCTTGGCCACCTGGGCACTCTGCTGGCTCATGTGCAGCTGCTGTTCACCAGCATCCCCAGGTTCTTGTCCACTGGACAGCTTTGCAGCCACTCTTTCCCCAGACCACAGCACTGCTGTGACCCAAAGGGAGGACCTGGCACTTGTCCTCATACAGCTGGCCCTGGACCATGGATCTGTCTGCAGAGCCTTCTGCCCTCCAGCAGATCAACACTCCCACCCAGCTTGGTGTCATTGGCAAACTTACTGAGGGAACACATGATGCTCTCATCCAGGTCACCAGCAAAGACACTAAGAAGGATTGGGCTTAACACTGATCCCAAGGGGACACTACCAGTGACTGAGCACCAGCTGGATGTGGCACCACTCACCACCCCTCTCTGGGCCCAGACATCCAGCCACTTTTTAACCCAGAGAAGAGGGCATCTGTCCAAGCCATGGGCAGCCAGCTTTTCCAGGAAAACAGTAGTGTGGAAAACAGTACCAAAGAATTAGACACCATCCACAGCCTTTCCCTCATCCACTGGAAGGGTCACCTGATCATAAAAGACTGGGTTAGTCTGGCAGGGCCTGCTTTTTCTAAACTCATGCTGGCTGGACCTGATGCCTCAGTTGTCCTGTATGTGCCACGTGATCACACTCAAGATGGTTTTTCCTTGAAAATTTTTAAAAGACGATATTAAAGCTCATCCAAGACTTGTTTTTATTTAGTGCTATGATGCATTAAGATGTGAATCCTGCCCAAAGACGTCTCTAATAGGAGACAGCACAGATAGAAATCTGGCTATCTCAGGCTGTAGCTAATGAAGAAAACAAGCGGTTTTGTGGTTTGTGGAGTCTGTGGTGCTCAGGAGAAGTTTCACCTCATTTACCTGCAGAGGTTTTCAGTGTAGGTGCTGAAATGAAATGTCCTCATGTCTCTGAAGAGGCAAAAATAATCGCTGCAGGGCACCATTTATCTAACCTGGTGCAGATGTGCAGAGAGATATGAACCATGCCCCAAAATGTTTTGCTTCTCTTCAGAGACTAAAGAAGAACCCCTGGATAGCTAGCTTGGATGTCAAGTTCTCCATTGTAAATGCCACATTTAGATGAGATTACTTTTATCCCAGTCTTCATAAATTTCACAGCATATAGAACTAGTGTTTTATTATATTATTATCAGGTACCTAAATAAAAAATGCCTAGGAAGAATTTGGATTTCCATGGATTTCATGTTTCTTCTTTTTGCAAGGAAAGCTTTCCATAAGTATGTATTGCTAAAAGTAAACTGTAGAAAACTGTTGCAACTTGAGGGAATATTTAAAATATTTACAATTCAGGTAGCAGATATGTTTCCAACAAAATTGTTTGCATATTTCCAGCATAGTTGAAAGGGAAAGCCTAGTAGGGATCATTCTAGCTTTTTGTTTATATTACAGTACTTCAGCAGCCTCCCCAGTGCCTTCCCTTTTCATTAATGAAACATCTGCCTGTAGTTTCTTTCTAAAATTTTGTTACTACAGTTTTTTGTCTAAAATTTTCTTTTTATCATATTCTTCTTCTCAATACATTTATAAAGCACACCTCAAAATAGCTTTTCACCGTTTATCTCTTGTCCTTTTGCTCTTTTTTTTTCAATTGCTATAATTTGGGTCACATATAATGACCTCAAAATACATTTCAAGACATAATTTGTCTAAAAAATATTCTAATACATGGAACATAATGACAGTACTGTATAATAGTACTGTTAATAATTAACTTGTAAGTAGTTCTGAGCCTTCTGGATATTTTCAAGTTTGGCAGAACAATATCACATTCAGGTTGTTTATTGATTACTTCTCTCATAGGAACAGAAAAAGGATCCACAGGAGACACATAACCTCTGTTTTCTAGAGCTGTTTTATAATTTAACATTTAATACCTTTCAAGAGACTAAAAGCTTCATTTTTACTTCATCTGTTCGGTAGCTTAGAATTTTGCCAAAACTTATCATTCTTGTATCCAACACCTTCAAGAGAAATTGCTTACCTCTAATTAGATCCTGTGGCTTAGCTGGTTGGTGTGGAAAACTTACATTCAGAGGAAGGGAGGGCAAGTGGCAATGCAAAACCTTAAGTTAATTTTTGGGATGCTTTATGACCAACCTTAGGGATGAACACACCTAAATTAGGCACCCTCTCCTTCCTGAGTTTCTGTCTTTTTGATCTGTAGATTTAAACTCCTTTTTTAAGTTCCTAGGCTGACATTTGCATGTCAATGTGAATGAATTCCCTGGAAGGGTTCCAAGACTGAACAGGCCATGCATGGTAGAAAGAAGCCCCAGATGCAAAGCTGACCCGAGGCACTCATCCCACTCAGTGCATTTTAGCAAGAGGTGGAGAAAATAACTGAGCAATGGGGTATCTGAATAGAGACAGCACTCTGAGAATCTCACTCCATCACTACCAGCAGCAAAGTGATTCACTGAGCACTGCGTCAGCTCTCCATACACACAGTGCTACTTCACGTCTTTGAAGGATTTTGCAGAAGGTCTGAGGAGCCAGTGAAGCATGAAGAGAAAGAGCTTCTCACTTCTACGAGGGAGAAACCACAGCTGTGGCATATAGTAGCATAGTAGAAAACACAGAATCTCCCAAAGGATAGAGGAGGCAACACACAGAATGTATAATATCTTTTTTTGTCCATAGATCTCATATGTTAAGAGATCAAGTACTACAATTCTAGTTCAGCTAAAATGACATTATCTTATACATCAGCTTGGTTTAGATTATTACTTTCTGTCAGTATCTAAAGTGTAGAACTGATATCATTTTAGTGATTGGCAGTACTGTAGTATAACCTCCCTTGGTAAATCCAGTACACTGCTTGTATGCAGCTTAAAAATGGGCATCAGAAAGACCTGGCTGTATCCTTGATGGAAAGACCTGTAAAACAGTGATGGTGGAATAAGAGGCAATAAAAAAGGATCTTTTTTTATTGCTGTTGTTCTTCCCCTTAAAAAGTTCAGAGGAAAATGTATTTAACATTTGTCCTTCGATGACCATTACATTTGTTCTCAATCTATTTTTAGTAATTAAACAAACATAGAAATTAAGGAAAGGAGGATGAAGAGTGAAATATGGTAACAAAAGGAAGCAAAGTATGATAATCCACAGAAGTAATAAACCTGGACAGCAGAAGTTATGCCACCCTAGTGTGTGTTTCTCCTTTGTAGATTCTTTGGTTATTAGGTTGAGCTTATTCAACTCTGAATAGAAGCATTAGAAAGGCTATCTCTACTTCTTCATGGCTTTGTAAAATTTAAAGGAAATTAGTATTTTTGTAATGTTTCTTCATAGTTCATGAACTCACTTTAAAATCAGATTATTACAATTTAACAAATTGGCAGACAGCCATGAAAACATGCAGACACATGCACATATAGGCACATACATACCCCATTAGGACACTGCATAAAGTTATGGAAACAGGCTAAAAAAACACCTGATGTGAAACATCTTAAGATTTTTTTTCTGATGTAAATCTGTTCCAACAATGAAGAGTTAATTATTTACAATCAGAAATGAGTATGAAAATGCACAAAAATCACAGTAGAGTGAGAACCTTGGTGATTTTTTCTTTTTTCCTTTTTCTTTTTTCTTTTTATTTCTCCCTGAAAACAAGCTTTTATGTTGAATACATGATTATAGGATATTTGAAAGAAAAGATCTAAAACAGAAGATTTGCCCTTATCTGTTGAGAAATAAAAGACACATAAAAGAACTGTAATGCCAGAGAATCAATTGGATTGAACTCAGAGATAGTGCTGTAGGCCTAATAGCAGGGGACTGCAAGAGACCAACACGACAGGAAAGGCAGGAGAAAGAAATACTGTATTAGATAAGGGAGACAGGTAAGATTGGGATTATGTGTGATTTTAGTCTCCCTAAAATTATGGAGAAACCTTTGAGATACTGGCTGATGGCATGTGGCATGACAGATATAACAAATTAATATTTTCTGAAGCAATATATCAAGGACTCTGCTAACAATAATTTATTTCTAGATTTTGTGCCATTTCGTCTCTGAGATATTAATAGGCACATATTAACTACTCATCTATTTTACGTAGTGTAAAAAATGTAAAGATGGGATATTTCCTGAAAAATGTTACCAGAGCTTCAGCAGATTCTGAATGATAAAATAATATTTTAGGAAAGAATTATGTGAGAGGATGTGTCAGTATGATTTGCTCCTGGAAAGGAAAGACACATGAATACTTCTTAGTATAGTTTCAGTCCCAGCATAAGAGCTTTACACAGCCCAGATACCAGAATGCTTTCACCTTGTGTTGCATTTCTCAGTTTCTGGAGCCTTTTATGCATTTTGAATGTTGCAATAAAACCTCCTTACACATTTGAACTTGCTCAATAAATAAATGTGGGTCAGCACATGGTAAGAGCTGAGCATAAGATCAAAGAGTTGGAAAGCACCTCAGTATACCCATGGACAAACCCCCTAATAAAGAGAGTCATAATATAGAGCAGGGTACTCAAGGCTTTTTGGTTTTTTGGATGTCCCAAAGGACAGAGAAACCACAAGTATTCTATTCTACTGGTTCACCTCCATCACAGTTGACTTCCATCATAGTAAAAAAGTCTGTGACCATACACAGTCATGCACAGGATGACCCATAGGATTCAAAGAATTGGCATGGTACTGATTCAGGTGGAAAAACAGCTATATTTTAAATAATCCTTAAAAAAACTAAAACTGAAAACAAATGAAAATGAGACCATTAAAGGAAAAAATAAAAAAAACAACTAGATCCAAGCTGAAATGAAAAATGGACAAAGAAGTTCCAGAAAATGCCAATATAGTGGAGAAATTTTGAAAACTTAGTACAATAAATGAGCCAAAAACCCCTGTAAGGGTTTTATAACCGGCTATGTACATGCATAGCCTACAGCACAACAGCCCACAAGAAGTCATTTATTTATGCCACAAACAAGTAGTTCTCATCTATTAACTTTTTTTTTTTTGAAGCAGTGAGAACTTACATCATCTTATGTATCACATGAATACAAAATAACTTAAATGCTCAGTCTCTGGTTTAATGGTAATTTGGTTATTCCTTACTTCTTATTTGTTAGTGTAATCTCTACATTCTGTGAACTTTTGCACTGAACTTTAATGAGCTGATAATTCTTATTTCTATTAAGCATTTGTTTACTGTACTTGATGCTTATTCGTCACATAGAAATATATTTTTCATGCAGTATCCTCTCACAGCATAGAAATGTTGTTTCTTCCCAAACACACAATAGCATGTTTTGCACCAGCACCCCTGGGTTCTTCTCTGGAAGGAGCAGAGCTGCTTTCCAGCAGATCAGCCCCCAGCCTGTGCTGCTCTGTGAGTTTATTCTTTCCCAGCTTCAAGGGTATTCCAAGCTATTGCTCTAACATCTAGATGCAGGTATTCCAGCCCTTCTTCAGTTACCCTGTCTATGCAAATATTTAGAAAAGCAATTCTGAAAATTGCAAGTGCATTTTGGAATTCTGTTGCATTTGAGCCTCTTCTGGTTATATGAAACCAAAATATGGTATAAAGCATGTACACACTCCTTTACACTCCTGCATTACAGTACAAAAATTTCCCCCCTTTTAGAGCATTCACAGCCATGAGGGGTCACGCTTAGCAGCCCTGTGATTCTCTCAGAAGGATGTGGTTTATATGCATAGAATATGGGGCATAGCATTTTATTTTTCAGGAAACTGTAGGTGTAGATTCACTTCATTGTATCTTGCTTGACATAAAGAAGCTAGGATTGAAGATGGAATAAAACAGTAGATGCTTAAGGGGCATAGGGGTTTTTGTAAAAAACATTGTGTCAAATAGAGGCAGTGGTTACCCTAAGGGATTCTTCTAAGGTGTTTTTCTTCTGATTATTTCATTATCTGTAAATCATAAATCTGTAAAAGTTTGAACACCACTAAACACAAAAATAAAACTTGAAATAAAATTTTAAATTGTGACTATATAGTGCTGTATGTGAAATCTGTAATATATCGAGAATTTTTATGCATGCTAACTCCCCTTCCTCACTCTAAGATGATTACAAAATTATATGAGTCAGTTCTAATGAGCAATAGTAATAATTAAGGAGAAAGTGCACTGGGCAATGGACATTGTCCACCTATCTAGTGCAACGTGGCATAATTCTCAGTGCTTGAATTCCCTTATTGCCTCTGCATTGTGGAAACTATTGTTTCCAGAAGATAGACTAGAAATTGGAAAACATCTTCCCTTACTGTTGAGAGATCAATGCAATATTTTTATGGTACTTACATTGTATATGCATATCCATATTTACAATATGATCCTGAGATTAGTTTAAGGAATATTCCTCTCTATAAGTCCTTCCTCTACAATTACCATAAATAATTTCATAACTATTTTTTCTTTATACCTGGCTGTATCTCATTATACTTTGGTACTTCTTTTAGGACATAGCAACTTTCATACACTGCTTTTTCTGTCTTGCTTAGTTTCTCATCTCACACATAGCTGAATGAAAAAACGTGAACCATTAGGGTAAACCAGAAAATTGAATAACTAAAACAAGAAAAAGTGAAAAACTACATGAAAAATAATGAGGCCTGCATGATAAGCAGCAGTATGACAGTAACGCCAGCCAAGAGTTGCACTGAAGTTGCTTGAACCTGCAACAATCATGCTTCAATATTAACTGACATACACTAAAAACAACTACAAGAAATTATTCTTAAAGAAACTATATAAAGATGGATATGCTTATAAAATTAATGAATTATAAGACAGGTACAAGCTGGAGCAAAGGTTGTGCAAAACTGACTGAGGCTGTGGCAAGGTGGGGGTAACCATCTTCTCCCAGGCAACTACTGATAGGACAAGGGGAAACAGCTTTAAATTCTATCAGGGGAGATTTATGTTGGGCATTAGGAAAAATTCTTTACTGGAAGAGCGATTAAGCATTGGAACAGAATCCCTAGGGAAAGAGTAGAGTCACCTTTCCTAGAAATGTTCAAAAATCAATTGAATGTGGCACATCACAATATGGTTTTGTGGGTGTGAAGGTATTCAGTCAAAGGGTGGACTTGATCTCTTACAGGTCTTTTCCAACCTTAATGATTCTATGATTGAAGGAAAAGATGTTGTCCTTATTTTGCATTATTTCATTCCTTTGTATTTTTTCATTTATTCTTTCTTTTAACATTCTCTTATTATAAGTTTTTCAACTTGAAATAATTACTTGTTGAACTTGAAAACAAGTGACATATATGCTGTGTTTCAGCAGGACCACTGAGGGCACAAAATGTTAATCACATTTAGATATTCACAACGCTGTTAAGTTCTGATTGAGTAATATTTCCTGTGAAAATAATTATTTATCATGATTCCCTGGTACATATTTTTTTCTAATTAGTTTATTCATAAGTGCTTTGACTGGCACAATTTTAGTAATTTTTGTTACAATCCCTATGATAATCCTTTTGACAGGACAGCTACTACGTCTGTTAATAGAGAAGTTACTGACTCACCAGGGGATATATCTTCCCTTATTCAAGCTAAATGTGGATAAAGAAAAACCTCACATATTAAGTTCAAGACTCTAAATCCTCAGATTACTCAACATAACCAGGAAAGATTCCTTTTGCTTTAACAATATAAGAACACTGTATCTGATTTTCCCATTATGGTATACATCATCCTCAATAGATCATCTTCAGTGTGACATCCCCATTCATATACTTCTTACTTTAGATCCATTTTTTTTTTAATTATGCTCATCACAATCTTTCTGGATGCCCATGTAAATTATTAAGAAAAATGAGTAATGAATGACTGATGTGAAACTAAATTGAAAGAGACTCAGCTGCACAATACAATATAGTCCTTGCCCAATGCCCTGCTTCTCCCCTAAGGCAAAAGCCTCAGTCAAGGGGTTTGAAATGTGCCCAGAGGGTCAATAAGTTTAGCCTGTACTGACCTTTATGGGGAAAACACATCAAAAAAAAGAACTTCCAAGCAGATTGTTCTCAGCAGTTGTGAGGTCAAAATTAATTAATATATGAAATGTGGAAATCATTTCACCTATGTTTATGTTCCCAAGGTGGAGGTGTCTGCAGAGAAGGTAGATTTCTGTGTCCCCATTATAGTCACTGGAGATGTAGTCAGTTAACTCCAGAGAGCAGTTTCTCTCTTCATAAACTAAACACTCCTCAGTTTGATTGCTTAAATATGGGCTCCTGATGATACCCTAGGCTATGCCAGGCATCTAGAGAGGTGAGAGCCATGATGCTGAACTCACATGAGACATTGATTTCTGGACTTGCAGCTGGAGGTCATATGGGACATCCCATCTCAAACGGCATTTCAAATGGTACCATTGCCTGTAAATGACAGCTGAATCTTGTTCCTGCTGGTAGATCAGCTGACTCAATTTCACCACAGACAGAAATGTGGAATTAGAAATTAGGGTATTAGGAATTCATTAAGAAGGATGAGTTCCACCTTAACATTTAAAATAAATGCAGTCAGATATGAACTTGATCTGAAGACACTGGAAGTAATAGTCTTCATGCAATTGTCAATATAGAAAGAGACTCTGCCTGAAATTGTTGATCCTGAGATGGTCAACTATTTACAAGTTATTGAAAAGACATCAAACTGGTAATGAATAGATATTTTTCATTGCTCTGTTTAAAGCCCATTATAAATATAATGTGTGAGTTTTCCATTTCAAAATTCTGTGTTTCATTGAAATTTGAAAACCTATTTCATATTTAGATTATAGGTATAATATTTTTCCTACAGCAAGTGAATTGCATTCCATGTCAGCAGCAACCTTTTTTAATTAATTTCCAAAAACATGTATCTTCATTAATTTATTGCATTGTCCTTGGTCAAAAGCCTGAATATCAATTTTTCAAGCAAAACCTGCAAATTGCAAAACTAGTGAGGAGTAATATTAATGTCCTTGACTTCAGCCTTTCTGTATATTTCTCTTCTTGGTGACCTTCCTTTTTCTATAGTCTAGGTGTAGATCATCTTCTGTGCAGCCAATGGCTGATGAATGGCTTCAAGACAAGAAAAACATGCATTCTGATTTTCTGTCTTTCCAGAAATCTCAGAAAATTGCAGTACTGCTACCTGTCTACAGTGTCCTTACCTTTCTATCACTGCCTGAAGAGATTCAGAAAATGAGACATTATTACCTAGTTGCCCTTCAAAAATACATCAGCAACAGGAATAGGTTCATGTCCTGTCTTTGATTTTGCTCATGAACACCTTCACAAAACCTGTTGCCTATAAACTGGCAAAGGCAGTATTCTAGAATTCTAGAATGGCACAGTTTAGATACTTGTAGATGGGAACTCAAATAATAATTTTACCTCTCCATGGTCCCAGGGTAGAATCAAATTTACATCAGCTGATACATTTCTATCCTTCTTTTGAAAACTCAGGTGAAGGGAATTCCACTGCAGTCCTTGGATATTCCGTTGCTTAATTATTCTTAACATTATAAAGATTTTTTCTTACTATCAAACCTAGATCTCCACTGCAGTTTAACCCCACCACAGCTATTCACTCCTCAATAGGTACATGGAAAATTTTGTTATCTCTTTCTCTATGGAGCCTTTAAAATATTTGAAGATCATTAGCATATCTTCATAGGAGTTTTCATTACACAGACTCAACCACTATATCTTTTGGAGACTTTCCTTCTAAGTCAAGGTTTTTATTCCTTTAATTAATTTTTCTCTTTTGGATCCTGTCTAAATGCTTTACAGTTTCCTTGGAACATAGTGCTCACAAAAGGATATTCCAGAGCAGTGCAGTTGACTGGAACTGAATGTTGTTTCATGTCATTTAACTATAAATATCCTATTTATTAATTTGGTCTGAAGTTGTTTTCAATGTGTCTGTATGAATATTACAGTAATTAGTAATCTCATTCTCCTGTTCCTTTTCTGGTGAGCTGGTCTGTATGAAAGCTCTTTCCACTCTATATTTTGGGCATTGTAAAATGTACAGGTAATATATAGGTAGTGAAACCCCCAAAAATGGAAGAAGTAGACAAACCAAAGGCAAGTGATTTCCTGTAACATGTATTTTAGAGTTAAAAAAAGGCAAATACTGTGGCCAGACTGAATGCGAATAATGCACACTTCTTTAATACTAGTCTCAAAAGGTTTTCCTTAAAAAAAAAATATACCTTGTTTTTTCTTATTTGTCTTATTGATTTCAGTGGCACTGCCATTGTGTTATGTTCTTCCAAGTTTTCTGTTGATTTTTTGGTGAACATACATCATATGTTCCTAATTAGAATATATATATATAATCAATGTGATAACCAGTGGATCACAGCTCTTTTCAGTGAATATTTTCTTTTGTCTTTCCTTGATTTTTAATACTCTTCAAGCAAAATAGATGTATAAAATGATAGGATTTCACAGAAATACACAGCAATAAAGAGACTCACATGTTCTCTCAGGCAAGTTCATCAGTGTTCTTTTTAAACTAACAAAAATCCATTTTAAAGCAACTCTCTCTTCTTTGTGTTCCTGGAAGGAGAACTTTTAAAAAACTGTTGGCAACTCTTTCCGTAATAACAGAATAAAATTTCTAAAACCTTAACTCCTTCATTCTTGGGAATTTTAGTTTTCTCTCCCCCTCATGTTTGCATGTTAAACTGGGAGATAATAATTTGCGTAAATTCTAACAGTTTTAGAGGTCAATGTCAGTCTTGAAATTTGAGGTGACTTAAGTGCCACAACATGCATGCAATTTTTACTGGGCCTAGTTAATCTTATTTTGAAGGTGTAAAGCTGCCAGTATTGCCTGCTGAAGAACAGGTAGAGGACTGCACTTCCTCAAATACACAAGTTTCAATGTTTGAGTAGTGTGTTTTAGAGAAAATTTGTTTTGCATCTCTATTTAGAAATTATTTTGTTTTCTTTTTTTTTTCCCATTAGAAAAACCACCATTTTAATCTTAGTTTCGCTAAGAAATCTTAAGTCTGATATTCCTGTGTCAACAGGCAGATACAAAGAAAGCAGTTTATTTTTAATTTCTTTTATTAATTTTGTTAATAATGAACATTGAAGATAGTAAAGGAGAAGTAGTTAAAGGTAGGCCATAAATACATGGTCTTCAGATACCACAAATGTCTAAGTAAATAGCAATATGGATAAATAAAAGTCATTTGAAGACTCTCTGGACAGCCTTTCTACATAGGTGAATGATATATACTATTATGGTCCACAGTATGAAGTCCTTTATTTGACTGTTAGTTCCTGGAATGGTTACAGTGTAGATTTTTTCCTGGCAAATATCTTTCTTGACCCCAGATACCATAAATGTAACTTTAAAAATAGCACATTATCAACTAGCCATAAATATTGAGATGAATTTCAGAGCTAGCAAAGATCACTTTTTCAAATAACATAATAAAAACTGCCTTGATTGAGGGTGAAATTTGCCCCCTGCAGATCTGAAGGCATGTGAACATCTCGAGTGCCATTTAAATCCTCCAAATGGAAGTGAAGTGGGGAACTTCACTCCGAGCACACATTTTAGATGTTCTTCTTTACAAAAAAGTTTAGTTCTTAAAATTTTATTTTTAAAATTAATAACAATGTTCAGAGCAGTACAATTTTCATTGTGTCTAAATATTATTTTCAAGCTTATATCTCCAATGGATTTTGTTAATAAAGAAAATAATAGAGCCTCAGGAAATAGTGTCGTGATGGTAATAGACTTGGTTCAGTAAAGCTTCTGCTGTTAATTAAGAAACTTTCATCTTTGAAGTGCAATATTAAAAAAAATTCTTATTAACAAAGGTATGTTAGGTCAGCAATAAAGTAGATTTCCCTTTGAACATTATATCTAATCAATCCAGAGAGAATTAACACAATTATATTTTATCAGAAACATGTAGAGGGAAGGATCAACAAGGGGGATGGAGTGTGACTTTGGTATTAATTACAAAACTGTTTTAGGAAATAATCAATCCTTTGTTAATCAGGTCAGGTATATGAAATGACAAAGAAATTTTTTATCAAGTCACAAGGGTGACAGACACACACAAGAGATTATAGTGAGAAGTCTCTAAATTGTAGAGCAATCATATTGGCTTTTCTTTGCATTTTAGGTTGTATTTCTAATTCTATTCTATTCCAAATATCACTAATTAACTTAGAAGGAAAGCCTTAAATGCTCTAAACTGTAAGAGACACATGAATTAAACCATTTCATTTTTCAGTGTTCCAGTTAGACTCTCAGAACACATGATTATTATTTTTTCAGTCTTCATTTCTGAATGCATTTGACTTGATTTGATGGAAAGGATATATTTAGTCTCTTCAGTTGTTCTTGCAATAAATCCAAACTACTTTATTGAAACAAGAGCCACCTGAAAATTTATTGCAAACTGCATAACAAACCCCTATTATTTTTACATAGAGCACTCTCATTTCCAAATTTGACAAGTTCCCTAGACCCTACTCTTCCCAAAATGCAATGCAACTAAACTGGGAAATAGGAAATTAATTTCACTATAAAAAGATCTTTGGGAATAACTAAGCAGCAAATTAAGCAGCATTCCTATAGTCCAGACACAAGAATGTCTGAGAGAGGACCTGTTTGTTCTATTCTCTATCGTATTACATTATAACATTTAGCTCATAGTTTTTCATGCTTATTTAAACTTCCTTGAAAAAGATTCAAGGTCTGTCAGAAGCACTACTTTTTTCCTACTTATTTCTTCTTATTTCCTAATTAGTTCTCTGACTTTTTCTTTGATGTTTTTTAGCTAGTGCTTGAAACATCAAAATCTCTGCATAAGCCTGATAGGATACAACCAAGAATGAATTAATTTCTGTTTTCACTTTTTCACCAATCTTACAATTTTGTAACTGTCCATATATTTTGAAAAGTTCATGTAATTCCTAGTCTGTATGAGGTGCTGCTTATTTCAGTCTCTGACATATGGTAGCTCAGTATATATTACAGTACTACCTAGAAACCATCCTTGTTGTACTACCTGGCCAAACACACATGTAGTGAGAGGTTTTGTTACATGTAGTTTGATGACTTGATGACCTTGGAGGTTCTTTTCCAGCCTTAATAATTCTATGATAGGAATCTTCAAATTCAAGAAATTGTCCTCAAACCACCTTCTATTCCCAGGTCAGTTGTTTGATTGTCTTGTTAGCATCTATCACAACGCTAATTGCCATTGGAAAGACACCTCCATGGTTCCTTGTTTTAGTGCAGCTTCTAACTACTGCCTCGTGGAAGAAAGGAGATGATGGGATATACTATTCCTCTCCTGTGGGGCAGAAAACCGAAAGAAAACAAAAAAAAAAATCCCCTTTTTTCTTCTTTTTTTTTTCTTTTGGTAATAATTTTTCAACACTGTCTTACATTTTTTCATTTTTCCAGATGCCGCTTTCATTAATAAAATACCTGTTAATTTACGAATCTTTTCTCTCATTTCCACTCTTTCCTCTGCCAGGATCTGTCTCTGAAATGTTACTGTCTTGCTTGTTCCAAGCATTTACTGTATTTCTTGAATCGATCTTCAAGTGTCAGCTGCACAAAGCCAATGCCAATTGGAACCCAAACAATATTCACAGTCAAGCCAAAGTCTTAACAGCTATGCATAGGTTTCCTTTTTCCAAATCCTCTCAATATCATCTCCTACTATATATTGACATATTATTCATAGAAAGAAAGGCTGATCCTGAATGCTAGAAATAACCTCTGACAGATACACCTGATGTTAACTGAGTACATTTCCATTATTCAAAATATACCTGCTTTTTTTCTTCCTCAAGAGGTTCATTCACCAGAATGTCTCAAGGCTATTTTCGTCAAGATTTGAAAAATGGCTTAGTGTGATTTTTTTGATGCAAGTTAATACAGTGATAAGCACAGTAAAGTCTCCAGGAATAGCAAATCATTAATTTGCTTCATAAAATAAGACTTCAGTGATGACTAAGCCCCATAAGGATTCTATAGTTTTAACCACTTTCACTGGCAGTGAATATCTGAACTGACTAAAAGAAAAGTAAAAGGTGTTAGTAAACCTGTAATTATTTTATACAGCTAAGTAGTAAATATGCTTTAGAATAGAGGGTGCTTGGCAAAGTTGTTTGACATTAGACTTTACTAAAATGGATGGCATTTATTTTAAACATATTATACCCCAAAATTATAGGACAAGAGAACTATAAAATGCAGCTAAGAGGAGCACAGAAGAATGTTTTAGGCAAAATAAGTAATTCTGGACTGTCATCACAATGTAGACAATATCTTGAGTCACATCTCAGTTTCATATGTATTAATAAACCGTGCTGATGGAAATACTCACAATGCAATAATTCAAGGTTCTGTGATGCTTCTGGTCTGGACCTCAGCCCACAACTGCAACCTCTGTCAGACCAGAAGCAAGACAAAGGAAATATTTTCCTTTATCCTTAGTGATGTTCCATTTTGCCTATCATTCTTGAAGTAATTTTCTCAAATCTCCCAACAGTCTTTTAAATCCCATCACAGTTAAGTTACTCATAAAACACTATTGCAATTGAGGAGAGTTTGCTGAGGCAAATATCTAATGCAATATCCTGAATTCACCAAGAATCCAGAATAATGCACTTGTTAGAATGTTGGCAGGGTACTTTGATGTTGAGAGAGATCCTTAGCAATCTGCCAAGTCTTTTTCATTATTTGATATTTTTATAACCAAAGACAAAATATGAAATGCTCTTCAGTGAGGAATTGTGAAGAGCACATTTGTAGCATTTTTTAAGGAATGGCAATGTGTGAAGCGAGGGTATCAGTGACTTCTAGCCAGGGCAAAATTTGTAAATGGTCAAATAGCTGCTTCTTATCACAACCTCAGGTTATCTGCCAACATGTGACTTTTTGCAAGGACATGTAGGGATAGGAAAATGGGGTGATGGCTTCAAACTGAAAGAGACTAGGTTTTATTAGATTTTAGGAAGGAATTATTTCTTGTGAGGATGGTAAGGGAAGAGGTTGCCAGGAGAAGTAGTCTCTGGAAGTGTTCAAGGATAGATTGGATAGAGCTTTGAGCAACCCAGTTTGGTGGAATATGTCCCTGCCCATGGCAGGGTGTTGGAATTATGTGAGCTTTAAAGTCCCTTCCAACCCAAACCCTTCTAAGATTCTATAATATTCACATGGAACTTCAAAGAAAGAAAATTTAAAATATTCCTTTCTACATTATGGTGATTCCTAAATTTTACTTTCAAGTTACGCTTACATTTCTGGTGGAAATCTATTCTTTCTGGATTTTTGCAACCAACTGTTAAGAGCTATGACATTATTTGGTTCCAGGCCCAGTTTGAAGAAGGATTTGTCAACTTTGTTTCTACTCTCTCTCTATGTGGACAAATTTATCTGATGAATGAAATAAAGGAGTAAGGCAGGGTAATATTAGGCTCATGCAATGAGTAGAATTAAAGGTATTTAATTCTTCTATGAGTTTTAATATTTGAATTTTAAAACTTATATTCCATGCTTATATTCCATCGCTAATTTCAGCAATGTGACATTTATTTTAAAAATGAGAAAATCAGTACTATTGATCCTTGTACTTCTACAAGCCATATTATTCTGGACAAATCAAGGCTCTGTACTTGGTTATCTGAGGCCAAATCATACACCTGCATAAAATGATAAATCTTTATGGATTTTCATTTACACAGAACTGGTAATCTCCCTCGTGTTAGGAGGAGATTGGAATGGCAAGTACAGGATGATGTGCACTACTGCCGCTCTTCTGCTCAAAGGCTCGGCCTGAATGGTCTCCTTACAAGCTCTTGAAAATCCAGAATAGCAGTAAATCCAATAACTTTATAGTTCTGGCAGTTAAAAAGAGCATTAAACTCCACATAAATGTTAACACTTTACTTATACCTGCCATGAATGTATTGTTCATAGGCCCTCAGACCCAGCAAGGCTGATTTTTTCATTTTCCTCTTAAAAGACATTTTATTTGCAAAGGTAAAGATTCTCCATGCATCTTCCCAGCAGCCTATTTTAAAGGATGAAAAGATTAATTCATTCTTCTCTAGAAATCAGCACATGGAAGGTAAATAACTGTGCCAGTAATGGAGAACCAGTATGCGCTATCAGGACATTCCCTTGTACACTATGAATTTCCCTGCTGATCAATAAAAAATGTAATTTACTTTGTTTGAAGATAGTCTGGAGTGAGATGGGTACACAAAATCCTTATCCAGCTTTTCTTATCTCTATTTATATCTTATAGTATGTCTAGAGGAGCAACATGAAATAATCAAAATTAATCCTGGCATTTTTTCATACATCATTTAAAAAAACACTTTAAAAAAACACTATAAAAGTAAACTGGAAGCCCCTGGACTAAAAAGTTAGAATTTCAGTGGTGAGTTTATTAGCAAAGGGTTAATTAATCAATTGTAGCAATAATGTTCTGCATTGGAAATCACTCACATCTTAAACAGAGGGTCTCAAAGGAAGAGGAACACTGAAATGTCTTGGCCAAGATACAAAGAAAATGTAGTCAGGCAAACTGCAATACATAACAGATTGTGTGAACCTTGTTTCATGAATGAATCAGAGCCATGACATCCTTTTGGAGATAACCTACTGGCTCTAAGATGGCGAGTTTAGTCCCATTGCTCTTCACAGCTTAATGTCAACCTTACAAAAAAGCACTGACAGTTTGAAAAATAACACGGAAATAACTTGTAAACATGAAATAGGATCCAGAGCTCACAGAGCACAATGCGAAAATCCCATTCCTGTTTATGTCAGTGACATTTGGTTGCAAGTTTTTAAGGGACCTTTGGAAAGTAGTACTGTAGAGTGCTGCATTAAATAGTGCAAAATTAATTCGTCCACAGCCATTCTAATGAGGCTAAGAATACAAAATACAAAAACCCAATAAATCAGCATGTTTTTGTGCAAAAATGTACAGTTTGCCTTTTTCTTGTCATGCAAGGGTCTTTATTCCATTAAGTCTTCAGAGAATATGCACAAATACAACTATATCTTTTGCTGTTCCCAGAGTTTGCCCAGCAGCTTAACAGTATGGCTAAAATTTGATTTACTGGATATTGATTGTTGGCTAAGATTCAAGAGAAAAAAAAATTCACTTGCTTACCAAGTTGTTTTTTTTCCCAGGCTTCTGAAAGTAGTTCTTTTTACTGATAAATGACAGGATTTTGATGTGAAATTATTCAGTTTTTAGACTGTAAAACCTTGGGATATGACTGTCACCCTGATCCTGGCCTGGACAGGGGTCTTACGCTTAGATGGCCCTGTGGTCTCTTTTGTTGCATGTCTATTCCCACCTAGTCCATGAGAATTCCAGGATGCTGATGTTCAGCACTGATGGGATGGCCTGAGCCACCTCCAGAGACAGGAATGCAGCCATACAATGAATCTTTTTGCTGCCTAGCTTTTCACTTTGGGTTCACCATTAGTTCCTCTCATGTACACTGGTTTGAGACACACCTTAAGACATCTACGTTGTGGTGCACTGCGTGTCTCAGCTACACTTATTCCATTAATATTTGCTTAGGGCCATCTCACATTTCTTTCCATCCACAAACATCTCTGTCATGAGAATCTCTGGGTCTTTGAGAGGAACTCAATGCCTTCCAGTTTAATGAAGAAGTGACCTCGTGACCAAGTAACCTTAAATACTGTGGAGTGATTAAGCAATTATTCTGACTATTTAATTCCTGCATATTCTGTATGCTATAAAATTAATGGTGTTCATATCAACAGAGATAGAAAATCATCATAAATGCATTATATTTAAATGACTAGTCCACATTTCATGCCTTTATAACACTTAATAGAGTATCAATACAGAGTAAATTTGAAGCCAAGAGCAGCCAATGCCCTATAAGATTACTTCCAAGTTCCTTTGTCACTAATGCTTTTTTCTTAATCTTTACTTCACTTTTACTGTAATGCTAATTATGTAAATTAGTAGAAAGCAGGGAGTCCTTCTGAAAAACAAAGATAAGATTGAGGCTGTTTTCTTCCTCTCAGATGAGGTCTACGGCTCAAAAACAAGGTACCTTTACCATTCATACTAGGAAATTCACACCTTTTTTTTGGTGTTACACTGCAAACAATTCAATCTGAATCATTAACAGCAGAGGAAAAGGAATATTAAGGTTGAATAATTGAGGAGACTGGCAATGACAAAGAAATTGAAAGACAAATTGAAGGAAGTGTATACAGAAGTGGACAAAATGGATGGAAAAAGAAAACAACCTGATTTTTCATTTGGATAACTGAGAGAGGCTGTCAAACATTTTCACCTCTAGGGCTCTTTTTGAATTAGCACTTGTTTGACAGTTGCTGCTGTGAGGTGCCTCAGGATTAAAAGTGTGGAGAATAAAGATGTCATTTTGACTCCAAGAGAAGATGACATTCAATAGATTTGTATTGGATTGCATCTTTATCACAGCAAAAACCATGTCTCACTTGTTCTAGTAACTGTCTTGCTTGCTTTTCATTTTCCGGACACCAAAAAATGCAGACTGACAGTCTGATTAGCTCACATAACTTCCATTAATGAGTCTTCATTCAATCACATTTAAGGGACATTTATTCTTTAAGATTGAGGTTATAAAGGACAAGGCAGTAATGCTATACCAATTATTTTCTTCTTTCAGCTGTCCCTATGAAATACAGAAATTACTATGTTATTCAGCCAAAATGAGAAAATATTTATCAGAGTTGTCACTGAATGTAAGTGTTTTCTTCCATGAGATTTCTACCTGTAATTGAACCATTTGGAAAGCAGCATGGGTAGTTATATTTTCCATGTCTGTTTAATTCACATTTATAAATAAGAACTTGTTAAAACTTAAAAAAAATATAAAAAAGAAGTACTGATAGATTAATTTAAGAACTACTCCTAATGATTCAATTAAAAAAAATGAAGCAATGTCCTCCCCTGGGAGAAATGAATTTACTTGTATGGAAATCTCTATACAGAAATCACCCTTTTTAAAAATACAGATATGATAACAACTTCAAAAGAATAATGTAGGAAGAGATTTAAAAAAAAAAAAAAGAAGATATTTGATATCTGAATATTAGCCCAGTATACATTTGAAATATGTATCAATGTTCTCTAAATGTAACATTTTTAATATATTCAGTGTTTTGCAGCCAAAAATGGCATCATTTTAAGTGGCTAGGCACTTATGATACCATTGATATCATAGCATTCTCATTTTTCCTGAGCTGCTTCCTCGCCCCCTCCCCCACTTCTCCCCATAGTTAGGATTCAATTTTGGTATGCATAAAATGTTAGTAAACTAGTATATTATTTAAATTAGGTGTTTCATTTAAGTGGCATCTAGATGCTGAGAAATAAAGCGTCTTAAAGAATGATGAATATGCAATTCAGAGCCAGAAGTACCAACAGAATATATATCTGCTGCAGCATTAGTCTTAAAGCCTACACTTAACAGTGTCCTTCCTGTATTACCAAATTGGCATAGAAATCCAAGTGGATTAAAGAAACCAAATCAAAACAATGATGACAAAAGCCAATCACCCCCCACCCCCGCCAACAACAGCCACAAAAAAACCCATCCTGAACTTCCAAAACTTTATGGGAAATACATATATTTATTCTTTACTCAAGATAGTTATTCTCCCTAGTGATGCCTTTTGCAAAAAAAAAATCATATTCCCTATTCAGACTGTGCTTAACCTGATGAAATGAGACAAGCATTTTAGTCTCCATTGGTAAAAAAATAATCTGTTCTTTTTCTTAGACCATTATATTTTCCCTAAGTTTACTTTCTGATTTCGACTGAAAATGTGTTGCTTAATGCACGTCATTTCCACATTTGCCTTTTTCTTAATGGTTTATAATGACATTTTTCAGACATCCTATAATGAACCAATGCCTTCTTCCTCTGCTATTTTGAGCAAAATGCCCCTAGCTCATCTGAGAAATATAATTACTTTTTCAAAACGATTTGATGTCCTAAATTTCTATACAATTCGATTCATTTCCTCCTTTGATCTTATGATTCTGCCATGATACTTAGATTATGTTTCTGCTGTGCTGACCTTCTTTGAATCATCAGCAAATTCTGTGAACTCGCATTTAACCTCTGTATCCAAATCATTAAGAAACTTTCATAAGGCTCTTATACAGATCAGTTCTTGGGACTCTTTCCTGTTTCCTGTTTCCTATTCTGTTTATCAAGTCCATTGTTTACCTTTAATTTGTTTTTTACTGATCCTGTATTTTCCAATTTCTAAATTAATCACCAATATGAGAGTTTATGAAGCACATTATTGAAGCATCAATGAATCTATTGCTTTTTCTTTTTTAAGAAAAGTATGCACCTTGCAATAAACAGATCAGATTAAATATCTTGTTGTTTATTATGCTAGCTATCAATTCTCTCAGGGTATAATACAATTGCTATATGTTTATAAAGCCAAGGTAAAATGGACAGTTTAATTTTAGTTTTGGGGTGAGATGCAACTAGACATGACCAAAGAATTGATTTTTGTCCACTAAAAATATGTTAGTATCTCAAATACAGCTGATATTAGAGTAAAACTACATCATGTCCTTGTATTGGCTTAATATTTCAATTTAAATATTTTATTATTTTATTATTTCTCTATTTGTTACAGAATATTCACTTTAAAATAATAATTTTTTCAAAATAGAAGGTTTTTTTCCCAAGAAATCAAAAAGTCCTGCTATATCATTTTCAAGATGTTTTTCCTGTGCAATACCGTACAATAAAAATTTGTCCAAGCTGATCTCATCTCACATAAAAAAGAAAAAAACTGAAACAGTTTTGTCTGAATAGCACTGAATGATAGAAAAACTATTTGAGTGGAATTTTTCCAGCCAGCTCTTTTATTACTGTCCTTAATTTCCTGTGCTGGAGTTATAACTTTAATTAATTTTATAAATGGAATTTTATATTAAAATACAAGTCATCCTGTGAACATGGCAAGATGTGGACTGGTCACTTCTGGAACCTGCACTCTACAGAGAGAGAGAGTAATAATGTAGGGACTAAAATCTCAGTTGACCCTCAACATCTCATTTACCAAGGACAACAATTTGATGCATGAAAATAATTTTTTAGAGAGCACAGAACCAAGTGAAAGGATATGAATTCTGAAATAGAGGAGAGCCACAAAGAAATAACATCTGTTCTACATGCTTTACCTTTGCAATTGAAGGACAAAGCCCATAGCTGTTTGAACTGAAAGCTTGCTTCATTTCTATGGGCACGAGAGGGCTCATTTGCACACCTTGCTCCAGAAGTGTAAGGTTGGTGTTAAATCACAAGTAGAAAGAGTGTTTTTATTTCTTTCTCTCTGCTTCTACCACAAAAACAGACTCAAATCCCAGTCTCATTGGGAGGGGAAAAATTGGAAAGAAGGGAAAAAAATCCCTGTGTTCTGTATAGCTAATCTGTTGCCATAACTAATTTTTCTGTATTCTTAAAGGGTGCGAATCAGTAACATTACCGTCAATCGTATTTAGCATTTTTCTTTCTGTGAAAACTTACCTTCAGTGAAAATTTGATGGTGTGTAACAACTTCTTCACATTTTTAAATGCTTGATTTTTATGAATAACACTGATCTTTTGAAATGCAGACTTTTAGGAAACATCCCATGAAAGCAAAATAGAAGAGTTTCTGTCACTGAGACATGTTCCTTTCTATTTTCTCCTTTTACTGAGCTTTATCAACATGACTTGCACTGCAAGAGTACAACACTGCTTTAACAAATGCAGAATCTAAATCCTAGTAAATTGTCATTCTTCTTACAACTGCAGAAATCACTTCCATGACAAAGAACATATGAGATATTGAATGATACACCTTTATTCTCTCCCACAGTTTTATTCTATCTTTAATCTCATATAATTATATTTTTTGTATGGCTTTCTTTGTCTCTGTGTACAGTAATCTTATAGTAAAAAAATTTTAAAAAGGCATATCCTCCCATAGACTGAATTTGAATGACAGCCAATCTTGATTGCAGAACAGAGTCATTAAATCTAGAAGGTATTTCAGGTAGGAAAGTTTGATTAATATCAAACAAAGCCCATTTAATGCTGCACCCTTTTCAGAATGGAGTGGCACATTTAATAATTATATGAAATGGCTTTAATTTCTAACACCTATTCCATACCACTTTCATTTCCATAAGATTGACAGGATAAGAATACTTAATGCCCAAACAAGAAATTCTAATATTCAGAACCATAAAACTTTTGGTGTCTCTGTGTAACTCCATAATTGAAATAAAAATTGTTTCCTATATTACTTCCTACTTTGTGTTCATTTCAGTATGGAAAACAACAAAAAAAAAAACTCCTCAAACTCTTTTTAAAGCTGTATATTTTCTAGTCCTTCCACCAAGGCCAAAATTAGCCCAAAATATACCAAAACCATGTATTGAAGATGTAAAATTCCATCCAGACAGAAGTATTTTAAGAAGAAATTTGTTTGCATATTCCTTTTATTCATATTTATTCAACTACCTTTTGCAGTGATGAATAAGAAATGTGTATATAAATAAGAAATCTACATATGTCAGAGATGTCAACACATGGAACAAAATATATTATTATATGCTACATTATAAATGACTATCTGAAACTGAGCATGTTATTTAGTTTCCCTCTTATTTCAACATTCCAAACTCTAGAAAACATCCCAGAAATACTGCCTTTTAAAAAAAGCAAGCCACACATTTAGATGATTATTCCTGCCACTGCATACTCAGAATCAAAAGGCCGCTTCAAAAGATTTATTATAAAAAATAAAAAATCCCTTTTTACTGTTAGATTATTTCTGAAGATTTCCAAACTCTTTATCCAGAACCGAGGAAATCGTCACATTGCAGTACAAGACACTAAGGGGTATTATGCACTGCCCATTCATTTGATAGTCCATGCGACTGCCATAAATCCAACTGGCCTGAAGGATGGACTCACTGCTTCTCGGGTTTATTTTCATGTATGCAGCCTTGAGAAAATCAAGATATCTGTCTATCTTCTTGGTGATCCCTTTACTTACTCAGAATACTTTCCAACATATTGGAGGTGGAGGGCAGAGTAATAAAAACTGAATAAAAGGAAACGGGGCAAAATAAGTTAAAGGAGTCACAGAACTGTTCTTGTATTAACTCAAATGTTCCAGGACATTTTCCACCACAGTGTTTTGGCTGTATGCTGAACTAAGTTCTATGCCTTGCAAGACAATAAAGGAATATTTTAAACTTTTTAAAAAAGAGGAAGCTCCATGAACTTTCCACATTTATCATCTCCCACATTCGTTCATTTTTACTTGCTGAAAGAAACAAAACTCACTTCTAATTTCCCCATGCTCCTCTCTGTTCTTTGGGGGATAAATTGTAGATGTTCTCACTGGCAAGAATAAAAAAACTGAGCTGGATTAAACTTAATAGCTGTGACATCAATTTATTGCTTCCATCTCTAGATTTCCAGATTTATTTATTAATTTCATCCTTTGAAAAATTATATACTTGATGTCTGTCTGAATTAAGCTGTGTGTTGTACAAATATTCTTGATTGATGACTAACAGAGGTGCAGAACATGTACTCTGGTTTTAATTATATGGGAGTAAGGATATTATAAGTAATATTAATTAGAATAAGTAATGCTGCTAACACATATAAACTTCTTGTTTTCTGCAGTAAATTATCTCACTTTGGTGGCAGGTGTCTCTTTCTTAAGATAAATTTGAGGTATACTTGCAGAAAATGTACTCTGTTCTGTGATTTAGTTGTCGTGTTCTTTGCACACCAAAGGTAGATGAAATAGTTCTTGTAGAAAAGTACTACATGCTATAGAGCAAGAAAAAAATAACAGTATTTTCACCCTGGACATAGAAAATGGTATTCCCACTTGATGAAGAAAGAGGCCTGACAATCAGATATGTCATCTTGCCAAACACTCGCAAGTTTAAAATTTGAAAAATTAGGAAAATTAGAAAAGGACAAAGAATCCCAAGTTTCTTTATTTTTTTTTTTATCCTTTTCTGACCTCAAGAGTCTTTGCAAAGCAATACAAAACTTCAAAAATTATTAGTTATGGAATACACCTAATGATCATATTGATTGTTTTATAATTATCAATCAGTGAAAACCAGAATTAGAAATACAACCCATACCTTACAGGCATCCTAAACCTAACCTTCATATTTATTCACACCACACACCTGCAAGTGTACTGATCAAGATTTATTGAAATTTCTTTGGCTTGTAAAATCTGAAGGAAGAATCCCTTTTTTTATTATTATTATTAAGTATTAAAAAAATTAGATTAGAGGGGGATTTATTCTTTTAGGGAGGGTTAAAATTTTTCCTGCTTGTTCTTATCTGATGGTTTTTCAACAGATAATTTTATATAACAATCTGTAATGTTTCCTCTAACAGTTTTCTGTTCAGTGTATTAGCCCCTGAAATTTTTATGCATTTCAAAAATAACTAGACAAGCTGGGATTGATTTTTCATATTATTTTATTACTTTTAGAAAACTCCTTTAAATTTAAACAGTTTGAAAAGCTCTTTCAATCATCTGTAGCATTCCCTCAAGAGTCTCCATTTTGATTATAAACATTCAAGTCCATGATTCTTGCTTTTTGTTTGATGCCTTTTACAATGAAGAAAAAAAAAGCACAGCAAGGTATAAACTTTTCCTGAAAAACACTGTTGTGTCAGCACATACACATAAAACACCCTTCTTTTTAGTTTTAGATTTTGTTTTGTTTTTTTCCCACATTTACTGTTCCAAAAGCAAAGTGTACCTTTCTAAAACTTATAGAGATATTTATTGTATCATATGTGCTGCTCAGGGACATGCAGTTATTATTAAAGTTGGCCCTTTTTGCATTGTTAAGAATTTTTCCATACTTCAGTACTAAGCGAGAGTTGCACTTAGTATCTCATTTCTTTCACTTGTGCTAAAGGAAAGGTATGATGTAATGGACAGTGAATTTGTCCTCTTGGGTCCTGTTCCTGGCAAATGAAATCAGAATTTTGTTAAACAGTGTTTTTCACACACTTGGAAGAAAATGCTGAGCCCACATTCTCTTTCATGAATAAACTTCATTGAACTGCATTAATCCATTAAACACACAGAAACACTGTTGGAACAAACCCTGGCATAGAAGCAAACAGCCCAGGTAACTTAATAAATCATCTCCCATTCATCACCTTTGACATGCAGCAAACGCATTCCAGAATTGGCTTCACCTCCATTACTGGGATCCTCAGCAGAGGTGCTGCCTCTGCCACATTGTATATTACCTGTTCCACATGAACAAGACCATTAAAATAAAAGAAGAAGGGAGAATTAGATAAGAAGGAAAACCATCTTTCTCATTTCTTCTCTCACAGTCATCCCGCTGACAAGCATATCTGTTTTTGTCTTCTTAATGTTTGAGAAATGATCAAGTTCTTTCTAGTTGGAGAGGATTTTATGTGCATATCATCTCCATAAAAGGGATCTAGGTTTCTTCAGTGGAAAACTTCTGTATCTGAACAGCACACTTTTGGCTTAAAAAATCTTTGGGGTAATGAAAACCACCAGTGTGTGGCAGTAATCATAAAACAGCACTTAACCTCCTGATTGAAATTGAAGGTGATCTCAAGATAAAGCTAATTCTGAGACTACTCTAGACTAATGTTATCATTCTATGATCCTGTGATTTTCAAAATGGAGAAAAGGTTCTTCTTTCCTTTCCCTTACCTCTTCTCTTGACCTTTTATTTCAAATGGGCAAATTGTCCTTCTCTCGCCCATTTCTTTCAAAGAAATAGGAAGGAAGGAACACCCTTGTAGATCTGCTTTCCATGGTTGTGAAATTTCTGATCTATTCTGGAATTTTATGACTGCATAAATCTCTGAGTTGCACTGAAAAACAAGGTGACAAATGTATCGGCTCTTTCTGGTGCATTACATTGAAGACCATTCCTGCAGTTAAAAAGCCTACCCACAAAACAAGTCTGTTCCAGGGGTCCTACAGGATGTCTCCAAGCTAAAGCCAGTCTCTGTATAACATAGTAGTAATTTCTGAAATCAGCTATGAACCTGGCTGCAAGAAAATCTAAATAGGCACACTGGAAGATCACAGAATAATTAAGGTTGTAAAAGACCTTCAGATCATCAAGTCCAACCCCCAGCTAAGCACCACTACCATGTTTACAAACCAGGTCTTCAAGTGCTATAGCATGCTTTTATACTACATGATTTTTGACTACTTCCACAGGTGGTAACCACCATTTTTCTAGGCAGTGTATTCCAATGCTTTACAACCCTTTCTGTGAAGAAATTTTTCTTAATATCTAACTAGTAGGGCTCTGGCAAACTGTGAGGCCATTTCTTCTGTCCTATAACTTTTTACCTGGGAGGAGACACTAAAACCCCCACAGCCTCCTTTTGGGCAGTTGTAGAAGGCAATGAGTTGCCTCATGCACTTCTTTTTCTCCAGGCTAAACACCTCCAGCTCCCTCAGCTGTTCCTCATCGGTCTTGTGGTCCAGATATTTCCCCAGTTCTGTTGCCTTCCCTGGATATGTTCCAGCACCTCAATGTCCTTTTTGTAGTGAGAGGCCCAAAAGTGAACACACAACTCAAGGTGTCACCTCATCAGTGTGGAGTACAAGAAGTCACTGCCTGGGGTTGTAGTGACCCAGATGGCATTTGGCCTTGTTAACCTCATACAGTTTGCCTTCTCCCATCAATCCCGCCTGTCCAGATCACTTTGTAAAGTCTTCCTACATTTCAGCAGATCAACACTCCTGTGGAGATTGGTGTTGTCTGCAAACTGTCTTAGGATGCACTTGGTTCCTTCATCCAGATCACCCATGAAGATGTTAAATAAGGCTGACCCAAACACTGAGCCACTTGAGACCAGCCAGCAATTGGAATCTACTCCATTTGCCACTACTCTCATGGGTCCAGCCACCCAAACAGTTTCTCAGGAAAGAGTATATCCATCCACACTATGGGAAGTCAGATTCTCCAGGGAAATGCTGAACATACTCCTTGAAAGGACTCAGCTATTATCTGCCACTTGAAAACCCAGTTCCTAAAGGATGGGCCATTATTGCTATATGAGGTTAAATAATCAGGAATTTCTGTTAAGCAGACAAGGAAGAAAGAAACAAGCACATTTTTATATTTTCATTAAAAAAAAAAAAAACTATTTTAAACATTTTAAAACACATCTAGCAAATGAAACTAATATGAGTGAAGTTGAAAAGAAACTCAAAAGTATAAAAATTATATCTTTCATTACATGATTTTTTCTCTGGCACACATTACCTTGTGGGATTTACAGATATTTTTGTCAGTGCCAAAGTGGAGGGTCATGAGTGCTGGTGTGAGGAAAAATAGATTACCCAGAAAAAGAAAAAAGGGAACTTCTTAAACTTGCCCTCTTATATGAAAAAATATACTGATGAACTAATCACTGTGCGTGAAAAATCTCAAAAAATATAGTGTATTTATCAGTTCCCAACTTGCTATATTCTTATCTTAACCTATCCAGTCTTATGAAGAATTTTTGTACATCTTTCTTATTACATACATCTACTCCCTGTGAAAGTCAAGGCAGGAGGGAAAGAGTTCTTAATTATGACAATTAAACCAGAATTTCAAACCAGAAATTATTTCATTCCTGTGACATGAGGTCAATAATGCTATTAGTTGTTAATGCATTTGTATTCCCGAGGCAATCACAATGGTAGCATTATAGCTGTACACTCACAGTACTGGGCTAGCATTGCTTGATAAGTGCACTGAGTCTCCACTGTAGAGGTGATTTACTTGTGGAATGGAATTATTTTTATTGTGTAAGCAGTAGATAAATCTCCATCCAATTTTTTGCTGATAGATGGCTTTTGCATGGAGCTCCAGCTGAGCAAGAAGGGGCCATGAAGATACTTCAAGGAGAGAGAGAAGGAAAATAATGGACGGAAAGAATATGTCTCTAAAAAATAAAAGCTATACAGTAAACACCTCAATAGTAAAAACTCCTGAGTTTTCCAAGACTGCTGCCGTGACAACTAGAGTAAAAGTGAAAATCTTTACAATCTTTTCTAGTTACTCTTGTAGGTTGTGTCTGGGACAATCTAAGAATGGTCATTTGACAGTGTTGATACAGTGTCTTAAATTTGTAAGCCTGAACACTTTTAATTTTTCCAGCTATGTTACTTCTTAAAACAAATGAAATCAAAAATCTACCTTAAACCATGAGCTTTTCCTACTCATCCTGATTCTGGACTTGCTGTAAAACAAAATACATCACATATCTTTTTGCTTCTAACTGTTGAAATAGTATAGTTGGTTGTACGTCTGGGTGTATTATCAATAAAATCACTAATTCTCAATATTCTGACTTCCTTGTAGTCCTTTGAAAATGAATCAAAAAGCTGGTGTTTTGATACTTATTATGGATCATACATTATAAGGAGACACATAAATAGACAAGGAAGAAGTCCATTGTATGATGATGTCTTTTCCTATATCATGTTAGACCTGAGCTAAATGTTGCCTTGGGCAAATACTACAGATTTAATTTTCTTTACCTGTTAGAGGACAAAGTAAACAGTAGAGGAATGACTTTTAAGACAGCAACATGCTTGGAAGAGGGGGGGTGTGTGGAGAGAAAGATGCACCATCTTTTAATTGCCTTCTTAAAATACAATAAATGTCCTACCAATATTTCCAACACATTCCTTCTCTGAAAGTAATAGGATAAAATGCTGTTTAGGGAGGATATGCAAGTCTAAACCTTGAATGGAGATGACTTCTTTGAAAATTATGGTAGTAGGGATCTTAGAGGGTACATATCTCCATATTCCCTTTCATGTCTGTTTAAAACTTTCTGTTCTCCATGTCACTAAAAAGATAATTAAAAAACCACATTCCCTTCCCCCAGAAAAAAAATACCCAATACCCTAAAACCAAAGCACAAAAAAACCTTAAAAACTTAGCCAAAAAAGGAACAAACAACCCCACAAAACCTCTGGATGAAAGGGAGAAATGAATTTTGTAAAACTTCTCAGAGCATGAATGCTGCTAAATCTGAATCAGGTCAGCAGTGATTGTTTAACAAGATGTGGAAAACCTCCAAGGATTTAGAGTCTTTCTCCTGTTCCAGCGTTATCTGATCCTCTCAGAGAGAAAGATATTTTCAATTTCTAGTCCCCTTGTATCCATTCCACTTTGATTTAGCATCTGCCACTAATAAGAAGAATTGGACTCTGCAATCCTTGTAAATGTTCTTGAACCAATTCCAGGATGACATTAGACTTCTTTCACTCACCTTAGTCATATTAAATATACCCATATCACTCTACCTCTCCACTTTCTGTACTCTAGGGCCTTAATCCCATTTGTCACTCTGCTACCTCTGGTTTTGTTACATGCTTCTCGAATTTGAGAGGTCCAAGACTGAGCACTCTTCTAGGTGTAAGTTTATCTGCACTGGTGACAATAACATCCATTCTCAGTCTCCTGGCATTTCTCTTCATACTGTATACAAATATGGACCATGCATTCTTCACAGTGATTCTGCTCCTGCTAAATATAGTGTCCACTGACTGTGCCCAGGTCCTTTTCAGCAGAAATATTTCAGCCTGTCAGTTAACAGCTATAATGATAAATGGCTTTATTCTGCTCATGTGCAGGACTTTGCTCTTCTCCTTGCCAAACTCCATGAAGTTTCTGCTCATTCAACCTTACAGTTCATCAAGGTCCCTCTTCACTATGGCTTTTTTATTTGTTTTGTCAGTCACTCAATAGCATAGTATTGACTTTGCTCATTTAATGTCTAATTTGTCTCATCTAATTTGTCACCCTAATTTATCTAATCCTTTTTGAACCTCTTGATACTCTGTGGCTCCACAATCTCCTCCTTGCAACAAGTTCCAGAATGTTACTGCTTTACTTACATTATTTCTATGCTCAACAAAACTCAAAAATTTTAATATTCATAGCAAAGTCTGAACACTTACAGGGATGATGATTATTTTTAATGTTACAGCATACATTGCAGTTTCCTCAAAATCTATTGATCTTTATTTTTTCACTGTGATGCAGTATATGATTGTCATTAACATTTGAGTTCCATGGGGACATGGTTCTCCAAATATGAGCTGTTCAGCTCTACTGCTTGTCTTTTGTCATTAAGTCCCTAATTCAACATAACACCTAAGCACATCCATCAGCACGTTCATGGCATGTTTTCTTGAATAATGATGATGTATGCACTGCTGAATTAGTGTCTAAATGGAGAAACTGCTCTTTTGCTTTTTTTTTCCCCTTATTTTCTCTAAGTGCATAATGAAATAAGATTGCAACAGGTGCACCTCATGTGCCACAGCATGGTCAGAAATCACAATTACACCTATCTTTATATGGGGAAATTGAGGAAAGAGAAGAGTGCCAGTGCAGCCAAATATATCCCTTCTTTGCTTGAGAGGGAGTGTGTGAAAATCACTATGTTCTTTTAGAACATAAAAAAAAAGAAACATTCTTTTTATTTCTGTTCAAAGGGACAGAAATTTTTCAGAGGAACCTCTACACCAAGAGGAAGAGAGCATGCTTTGTGTCACTTACCCAAGTTGTCAGTGAGGATGTTATTTAAAAATCAAGTGATTTATCAGGGAAGGAAACAATAACAAATCAGAAACCTTTCCAAAGGGACTTTCATTCTCCAGATTATATCAGAAGTGCTTCTGTAGGGTATAGGTAGGTTTTCCATAAATATTGTCTAATCTGTTTCTTTTTTCTTTAAGAATGCTCATAAATTCTAACTTATTAATGGGCAGTTTGGATAGAAAAAGGTACCAATCATGACAAAGAAATTAGCTGATGGGAAAAAGAAAGTTGGGAGCCAGTGGGACTTTAACTTCACCATGGTATCCCAGTATTTTCTCTTAAAATTAAACAGAAATTGCAAATTCTTCTCATATTTGAACCCTTGACATCATTGGAGAGCCCTGAGATGTCAGCACAGATGGAAACGCAAAGAACGGAAAATAAAAAAATGTATGTATTTAAACCCGTTCTTCCGACAATGACAAACCACTAATGTAAATAAAGTATCTAAAATAAAATGTGTACAGATTATTTAAGATCTGTTTAAAAAATACATTTAAATTTCTATCAGTTAAAGGAACATGACAGACTTCTTTGGGCACCTTTTCCAGTGTTTGTCTAACTTCTCAGTGAAAAGGTTTTCCTTTCTTCATGCTGCCTTTTCTTCTGCATGCTTCTGAGAAGGTTCCACATATTTCTTCTCTAAACCCTTCCATTAGGTAGATGAAGACCACAATAAGATATCACTTTAATTTCTCTTTTCAAGGCTGTCCTAAAGCAATTCTTTCAGTGTCTGATTGCTTATACATCACACATTCTCAAGCTTTGGTCTACCTTCATAGGTCTACTGCTGGACTTGCATCAGAGTGTGAATACCTCTGCACAGCTGAGCACAGTACTGCACATGTGCTCATGCCAGTTTGGGACAATATCAGGATCAACGCAGAGAATTAAAACCACACCAAAATCTGTGCAAGTCATTTTACTGTAAACAGACACATATCATAAAGCCCAATTCAAGAACCGTACTAGAATACATTTAAATGCATCTTTTAGGTAACATAGATCTATCCTTAAGAGATTTTTAAATTGAGACCTTGACAAGTAATTTTAATTTTTAGCCGCAGAAAGAGTCAGAAATTAAGCTAATAGATATCAGTGTTTATTACATTTAAATTATCAAATCTTTACTTGCTTTTAACCTAAGGAAACAAAAAGCAGGTAATAAAAATGAAGCCACCTGAAATATATTTGTTTTACATTTTCTTACTCCATTTTCTCCATGCAAAATCAAAAGTGCATTAAAAAGTAATATTGTGCTGAGCTCACAAATATGCAAACGCCTCTAGATATCTTGTCTCAATAAACTTTATAGAATGCATTCCCAAAGGCCTGACAACAAAACAGAATAAATCGCAAGGCTCATAAAAAGATAATGCATGCCATTTTTTTGCTTACATAAACACAAACAAATGCAGCAAGAGGCAGGAGTGACTCTGAGAGGCCTCTTCCTTTCAAACTAATTCCTCTTATCATCACATACATTTGTAATGAATTATCACTACCTAAGGCAAAAATAAATAAAAGATTTTATGAAGCACATGGACATTTGAAAAAAAAAAAAAAGTCTGCATTCCTGCAAATTCTATGGGAAATCATCTTTGCTTCCTTTCCTCAATTCAGATTTGCTGTTGAAGATTATGTCCTATGGGGAATGCACTCTACAAAAGAGAAACAAGAGTGACAGAAGAAAATGCCCAATGTTACCATACAGCAGAAAGTCCCCAGCAAAGTCCATTTTTAATTTATAAAGAAATGAACATGCATAGAATGATGTTACATATTCAGAGCACAAATATCCCAGGCAAATCCTTTCCTACCTCATAAACTGAGAAAGTTGCTTCCTCTTCTGTGAGCAGGAACCTTTAATCAAACAGTGAGAGAAGTCAGGATATGTTTCTGGTGGAAAATTAATCCTGAAAAAAATCTACATCACATTTAAGCCTTATTAGCTGAGTTACAGAGGTCTGACCAGAATTATTTGTGTGCGATTATAGTCTCCCTGGCTACAGTTTTATACATTTTATTTATACACATTTTTAAAAGATAATTTGAATTAATTCCTGTTGGTGGCTTATTTCAAGTGGTGTTTTCCAGGGCTCCGTATATAAGCCTGCCTCATTTATATCTTCATAGGTGACCTGGATGAGGGATAAAGTACACCCTCAATATGTTTGCAGGTGATGCCAAGCTAGATGGAAGTGTTGGTCTTCTGGAGCAGGAAGGCTCTGAAGAGGGATGTGGGCAGGCTGGATAGAATGGGTGAGGCCAGTTGTATGAGATTCCATAAGGCCAAGTGCGTCCTGTCCTTCGGTCACAATGACCCCCTACAGTTCTGCAGGCTGGGGAAAGAGAGGTTGGACAGATGCCTGGCAGAAAGGGACCTGGGTTGCTAGTGAACAGCAACTTAACAAAGTGTCCAGGTGGACAAGAAGGCCAGTGACATCCTGGCCTGTATCAGAAACAGTGTGGCCAGCAGGACCAGGGCAGTGATTATCCCCTGTACTGGGCACTGGTGAGGCCACTTCTGGAATCCTGTGTTCAATTTTGGGCCCCTCACTACAAGAAGGAAATTAAGGTGCTGGAGCATGTCCAGAGAAGGGCAATGGAGCTGAGGAAAGGTCTGGAGCACAAGTCTGATGAGGAGAAGCTGAAGGAGCTGGAGGTGTATAGCCTGAAGTAAAGAAGGCTTAGGGGATGCCTCATTACCTTCTACAACTGCCTGAATGAGGTTGAATTAAGGTTGGCCTCTTTAATCAATGAGCGATAGAATGAGAAGAAATGGCCTCAAATTGCACCAGGGGAGATTAAGGTTGGACATTAGGGAACGATTCTTCACAGAAAGTTTGTAAAGCTCTGGAACAGGATGTTCAGGACAGTGGTAGAGCCATCACCTTTGGAGGTATTTGAGAGACATGTACTTTTAGGGACTCGGTTTAATGGTGGACTTGCAAGTTAATGGTTGGATTCAATGATCTTAAGGGTATTTCCCAACCTAAATTGTCCTATTCCACAATTTTATGGAAATGACCTCTTCACCTGACAAACAAATACTCACTATGAATCTTTGAGACACACAGAAGTTAAAGGAACTGTCTGAGGCTGAAATTAACTCAACATTAGAGTACCATTCAGAGTGGTTTCATAATCATCATCCAAAGGTCAAACTTTTCATGCCATTGTACCTGGAGACAGAAACAAAGATATCTAAGCTTTACTTATTTTCACCTGACCCTGAAGTAGAAATGTCATGACTACAAATCTCAGGTGATCATAATAAAAAAGCTATTAATTTTGTATATCTTAAATATTTTATTTAGCATCAAACATAGTAAATTAAAACAAGTGAGTTTGGGCTACTTTATCTCTGCTTTTACTTTTCCTTGAGTATGTATGCTGCTGATACTTAATTTAAAATCTTTACCTTTGATCTGTGTTAACAATTTTATAAATCAAATATGTATCTTTGCTGTTTCTTATGATCTCATTTTTCATTTATGTCTTGATTGGAGATTCTATACCCATAATGGGTGCCAAAAAGATGGCCTATTTTTGGTCCATCTTTAAAGTTATCGAGCAGTGTTATATTCACTAAGAGTAAAGGTGGGAGGAGCAAAATTATGGAAAAAAGAGTAAATAGAGAAAGCAAAAAAAAATTCCATTCCATGAATCATTTTGTCACAGATTAATGTAGGCAGCACTGTCAGAACTAATTAGACCTAGAAAATATGCAAGTTTTCCCCATCACTATTTTTCATAACTTTGCTGATATTAAGTATGAATTTTCATGGCATAAAATATATCACTAGTATTTTAATATTTACTACTGTATTTTTAGCTATATTCATCAAGTCCTGAATAGATGGTGTAGGGGTTTTTGTTACTTTGGTGGGTTTTTTTTTTTTACAATATAGCTCTGAGAAATAAGACTCTCCAGGATGATTTTCAATACCTTGCAATATGGCTGGTGTGTTATGAGTCTTCCATTCACACTGTAATATCTGCTGCAAAAGCAAAGCAATGTCAGCCTATTTTGCAGAGTTCCTACCTAATAAGAATAATTATTCTTGGACATGCAACTTCCATTATCATCACTAATGGAACAATTACAATGTAAATCAAGGTGATGTTTCAGAATATGGATAATTTGCGTATTATACGTGAGTTTAAACTTCCTGAAGGTATTTAAAATTAAATTGTAAAAGAAGGGAAAGACATTCTGTACAGAAAGTTGAGGTTCTTTCAGTAGCTGTATTACAAGCAAGAAACCGTATCATTCAATTTTTAAGACCTCAAGGCATCCTATTATGAAGCGTGTCTCACACATCTATATATAAATATTGATATGACTTGCAAACATGTGTAGATGGAAAGAGATGTCTATTTTTTGCTACTTTTTGATGCCTATCTTGCTGTACAGCAATTACAATGGAGCTCATTGAAGTCTTCCCACTGAGTCTGGGTTTGTAGTTTATGTTGACTAATACTATTGCCACAGTCCTACAGCACCTGAGATTCTCACCTGAGATTCTGATTTCTGTCCAGTTATTAGCAGGGCCCAGGAATTTCTGTGTTGGGTGTATTCAGTTTGGAGTGATTGTGGGCTGAAAGATGTGTGAACAATAGAATAAAGCTGTCTGTATATCCTGGTTGAACTGAATTAACTCTCCCATATAAATGAAGCCCTTCAGCCACACAAGTGACAATACATTGGTATAAATGTGCCTGTACGAAAATTACTTTTCCCTTACAAAGACTGTAAGATACACCGTTACAAAGTACTTCTACAACTCCATAATCTGCCTATTTTAGGGGGTGAATCAAAATGAAGGAGTTGTCAAAAATCATACTCATCAAAGAAAAAGTTAAACCAACTGTCTAAGGGCAGTGGATAAGAAACCAAAGTTACTAAGCTGTACTCTGGGGGCATTTATAGTGTCTCTGCAGTCCAAAGCCTGAATCTCTGTTTCTCTGAAGATATTTACCTCCAAAGACTGGCTTTCTTTTAAAGAACTCACACAAAATCCAAGCAAGATAGATTATCTCATGGTCACCTCTCTGCTTATTGTCTCTTCCTCTTAAACAGTTCAGTGTTGCTGTGTCTGAGGAGCAAATTAATAGAGAAGGCTCAGTAAGGGGTGCTGCAAGACTACCAAATGCTTGTGACATGTCTTTAGCCCATCTATGGCATGAACACATCCTTCAAGGCACCACACACCAAGTAATAACAAAGATAGTATAATTATGAAGGAAGGAAAGCCCATTATTAACTTCTTCAATAACATTTTTAAGAAAAACTGGTGCCTGTATTAAAATTTACTAAATACCTTTTACTTGATTGTTCTCCTCTCAGGGTTCATCATTCCTGTCCCTTCCCTAAAGAACACTGAATTCACAGTTGATGAGGAACATGGGCATCTGTTTAGGGACAGGAACAACCTGATTATTTTACCTGCTCTCTTTTACAATTTCCTTTCACTTTCTAGGCTCATACACATGTAGGACCATGCCTCCCATTGACTGATTACTGGCAGGTTTGATTATAAAAATAGCACTCTGCAATTCAACTGGGTTGCAGGCAACAATGAAGGATTTGATGGAGATATATTCTTTCTTTGCAGTCCCATTTATCAATGTACAGTTTCTCACTTGCCATTTATCATCTGCTTTTCTGTGCTTCCCTCGACATCTGGAGGATTTGTAGTCTGCTAAGTGGAGCAAGGCCTTGTCTTGAATACCTTACCATCCCTGTCTAGGCAACATACTCCTGATTTTTCCCCTGTTTAACTTTTCTTTAAATAAACTTGACAGGTTCAATAAATCCTCACTGCAAAGAATATATTGAGAAGAGTAGTAAGCAATAGAGAACATACTAAAAAGCTACAGCCCAAGGAAAAAAATAGTGAGACAGAGAGAAATGCACCTCTAATGTGTGTATGAATTTATAAAATAAAAAGCAGTAGTGATAATTGCATGTCTTTTAACTCGAGAGGACCATAGAACAGTGTGATGGAGTATACAGATGAGTGCCAGATGCAAATCAGGTCTTCTGTTTTGCAAGTACTTTCAGGATTTACAGATGTGGTAGGTAAAGAAGCTTCTTGTTTTTATTAGTTATGAAAGAAATAATGCATCCTGGCATATTTCAAAATTCTACAGGATGTCTAAATATCTCACTACTTACAGATGTTCCAGTACCAAATAGCTGACAAATAAGAAAGATAGAAAAGAAAAAACAAAAATAAAGAGGATGATGGGGGGGGAGGGAAGCGGGGGGGGGGGGGAAGGGGAGGAAGCAGCAAGAATTCTTTCAAAGAAATTGAGTTAATAAACTAGTTATAAATTTGGAATCACTTTGTTTTGATAGTGACCTTTTAAAGTTCCTTTTATTTTCATTTCCAAATGTCAAAACAGGGTATTTTGACAATTCCAAACCATTATATATTTTCTTTAAAATTGAAATGTGATATTTTTCACGACTGGTCCCCTTCTGTGAATGGTTTCATTTTTGAAGAAAAATTATTTTCAGATTTGAGGAGGGAAAAAAAAGGTAAAGAATTTCTGGAAAGTCATGATACTCTTTACCAGTAAAGTACATTCTTGACCAAATATGGGCTAGCTGTCCAGTTTCAGAAAGCGAAAAGGTCGGGGCCCCTGTGAGTTTGAGCTTCACCTGGTAGCTCAGCACCTTGAGCAGGAAGGGCATGACGAGCTGGGACCAGCCAAATCCCTGACCTGGCCACCAGGTGGAGGAATTATACAGAAGAAAGTGTTTTCCCTTTGCAACAGCTACTGCATGCATTGACATTTATCTGAATGACTTTAGAATCTTGTCTGTAGTCAATGTACCAAAAGCTGGCTGAGTCTGATGGCTTGTCTTGAACTTGAATCATCATGGAAAGGCCATCTGGCACTGCTGGCTGAAGGGTTGGGATGTGGCTTAGGAGAGGTGAGCTCACTCTGTAGCTGTTGCAGACTAATATGGCATTAGGAGAACATCTTGGGACAGTTTCACAGGGGATCTTGCTGTGTTGCTGGTGCCACACCTGAGCTCATCAAGGTTTTCACACAGTCAAGTTCACACACCGAGGAATGAGCTGACGCCCTTCGAGGCAGTATTGTCCTCTTATACATCACAGATCCTTCTCTATTTGTTTTTCATCTCCAGGCTTTGTGTGATACTTGTCACCTCAGCCATTTTTCATTGGAACAGTTCCCCATTGTGTATTTCTATGCCCAAAAAACATCTCACATACTGGAGTGCAGCAACATCAAGCTCATGGGTGGGACCTAGGAATTATTGAGTCATTTTGCAGTTAACAGGTTTTAACTAAAACATCTGCCTTGGTTATTAGCTGCTTTTTTCTCTCAATTTCCCTATATAAGTCAAAAGTAGATCTCAATATTTTGAGATCTCTGTCCATCACTCAGACTATTTTGAGTTTTGTGATGCTGACTGTCATAGCAGTTTCTGATCTCATTGCACACCAAATTAGTAAAAGCCAGTGTCCCAATGGACTGGGAGGAGGAACAACATGACAGAGTAGTCTTAAATTGTGTCACTTATGATAACACCATTCAAACTGATAGAAATGTGATGATTTTCACCAGCACCCAACTTCCATTCCCCCAAAATGAAATAATTTCTTCAGAGGGTTTATATACCTTCTCAGTACATGCATTATGCTAAAAATTTTACATTATTTAAAAGTACATGGAAATTCTTTTAAAATATTCTAATGAGGCAGAAGTACTCAGTTAAAAAGCAGGAAAAACTATATTAGCAACAGAAAAAACAGAAGTAGTTCAAGTAATTCATAAGAATTTCTTGCCTTTATGATAACACTTAACACATTTATCAATCTCTTTAATGGAGTTTCTATTGATGGACAGTGGATTAGTGTTAAAGCAACTGGCAAGGCTGTCTCTGAAATATTGCCACTCATGGGTTCAGTTAAGAAAATTAGCGAAAGACAAATAAAATAAACATAAATAGTTTTAATGGAAAGCTTTCTCTGAGCTGCCTCTGTCTTTCTTAATCAACTAAGAATAGGCTGTGATTACAGTAATCATTATGCAATTAATCACTATAATTACTTTTTATTGGAATAAGAGTTTAAAAAGCAACTAACATATTTTCTGTTCTTGCTTGACTGGAAGCCATTAAGTGCTTGTCAAGAAGTTACTAAAATTATGTCTTTGCAATTTTTTTCTTTTTCTCATTATGCTTTTTTTCAATGTAAAAGTAACAGTGCAAGTTTATGCACATCCGATACACAGATAATATTCACACTAAACAGGGATGTGCAGTTCTCCAGAGGTAATGGGATGCAATTTTTTGTGTGCTTAGCATTCCACATGTTTTTTTTTTATACACTGCTCTTACATATAGGTATCTGTAGTATGGTCATGATCCTTGTATCAATGAAAAATCAACAACAGTAAATTAACAATTCAGACCCACTAATCATTGTGAAATTGAAGTTTTGCTGTTCCTGGACTTCCCTCTTTTTGACCTCAAGCTGAGAGCAGCTCTTAGCATCTGAAGGCTGTGCTATGTGTTTGTAGCTTCTCCTAAGACCAACCAGGACACTCAGCCCTTGCAAATTACTTCTTACCTCAAGTTTCAGTGCAATGAAAGCAAGGAAAATAAGAGATTGCTTCACAAAAGTTTGCAGTTTGTGAACATTATATATATAGATCCCTATTTATGTATTGAGGCTGTAGTGGGAGGTGTAGTGGCTGAATTGGGCTTGTATTTGGTGGTCTTCCTTCACCTCTTCTCTCTTGGGAATTACTCACTGTCCTGAAGAGACCACCTCTTACTCTTTTCCTTCCACATCTTCCCCAGTCACCACAAATCTTCCAGGAAAGTTATCCAGGAACATTATCTAATCCAGCCCATCAGCATTCCTACCCTACACTGTCCTAGCTCACAGCCCAGGATACTTTTACTCTTTCAAATCTGTTTAATAATTTTTTTTCTTACAGAACATTTGCACAGCTACAATCCTTTTCTGTCTACTTACTCTACTGTTTTATACCACCTCAACACTGAACATGTCTCAGACAGCTATGTGCCCACTGAGGGGACTGTTTTGCTGTCTTAAATACAGCCAGGAAAATACAGTGAATACATAGAATTGTGTAATTAAGAAAACTTTTTCAAGGGGGCAACCAGCAAGCAGTGCATGGCTGAATCCACTGATAAACAATCTAAAACTATACCTGCTTGGACAAAAAAAATGTCAAGGCTTCCAAGATGCTGAGGTCTTCTCCTAAGTAATTTTATGTTTCTTACAACAATTATTCCTGGACCACAAACGTCTGGGTCACATGCTGCCCTACTTGGGCAGGCAAGCAAGCTGTCAGGGCTAGGACTGATTTCAAACACTGGTCCCATCCAATGATTTTAAAATATGGAAGAGGTAAAGATTTTTGTCTGAAATGTTGGTCTAGAGTGTGGATTTAGCTACTGAGAAATTACCCTGTTTATAACCAGTTTCACCCCAGACACCTTTTAGAGATGGATCAGCAGTGACTATCTTTTGGTTTCCCTGGGCAGGAGGTCAAAATACTTTTAAAAACATTGACTGTCTTCTGACATTGGACTCCAAAATCTACCACTAACAGGCAAACTCACTGAAATTGCTGTTAAATGGAAATCCTACACACCCCAACCCCCATCTTTCCAAGCAATTCTTTGACTGGCAGACCAAGAGAAATTTTTTAAAAAGCAGTTCTAGTCAGTGTGGGACCTTGCTGGTACTTTTCAAAGAAGGTATGAACCAACATAACTTGAGTTTGCCCTGCAGTAGAATTTTAGAGGCAACTGCTGGAGCATTTGGGAAACTAGAGGACTTAAACTCAGAGCAAAGATACTTGTGTAAACATTGACACATTCTTTCAGAACATTTTTATTTGAACAGATTAATGTTTTCTGACCTCTGGAAAATTTATGATTCTCCTAAGGCGAGTGAAAATGCTTTGTCTACCCTAGGGTTTTAATAGACAAAAATTAACATATCCTAATAGCAGGGCTTTTCCATTTGGATGTCTGGGACACAGTGGTGATATAAAAAAATTTGGGTAAAGATATGTCAATAACTTCTCTCTTTTCCATCCATCTGTTATGATTTTTTTTTTTTCATAGAATCATACAATTTCTTGAGTGGAATGGGACCCAAAGGGATCATTGAGTTCTATTCCTGGCCCAGCATAAGACATCCCCTAATGTCACATTGTGTGCATGAAAGCAAACGCTTCTTGAACTATATCAGCCTTGGTGCTGTGACCAGTTCCCTGGGGAGCCAGTTCCAGTGCCCAGCCACCTCTGGGTGAAAACCCTTCTCTGAATATCCAACCTAAACCTCCCCTGACACAACTTCAGGCCATTCCCTAGGGGAATCCTGTTACAAAGATCATTATTGAAGTGGTTGCTTGTTTTGAATAGTGAAGACAAGCTAGCAATTTAGTCTCTGATAAATCACACCTACTGTGGGTTTTGAGGCTATTTTTGAACCTTTACTCAATTCTTTCAAAATAAATATAATTTACTTTTTTTTCTTTTAATCCCAAACTAAAATAAATGTCTCTGAAATGGCTGCTTCTTTATCATCTGTGTTCATAAAATATTTAATGAATTCACAAAGAATTTAAAGAGCTCTAAAGGTAATTTTTTCAATAACATTTTTGGCAAGACATGTGGGTCAGTTTTAGCCAAGTATAATGACTAATTTCCTGCTCTAGGCTTAAAGCTGTTTCCTAAGCATTCGCAAGGACACAGAGTTCCTGGGACATTTGATACTTAAAATGTGCATCCATTTTGTTTTCTGTCAATACTGACAACTTTAAAAATTAGTTTTATCTGTAGTGGAACATTTTTATAGTTCTTGATATCAGTTTCCTTATCACATGCAATTTCTCTTAATAAAGTAAGAAGTTAGGTTCACTCAAATTGTCACTAACCTTGTTCAAGTTTTGTATAGTATTATTATCTGACTTTTACAGTCTGAGTCAGGAAGCTTTAAATCTCCACATTATTATATCTTATTTTGGAGTGAACTGAGCAAAATAGCAAATGCTGGTTTCAGGGCAACTAATGGAGGAACTTCTTGCCTACACTAGCAACAAGCTTTTGACACAAAGGTTTTAGGGTTTAGTGTGTCAGCTCTGCCACACAACAGCAACACAGATTTGCCCAGTTTGGGGCTTTATCACTGCCTTTCCCTGAGCCATTGCCCCCTCACCCCCAACTGCTGGGCACCTGCATCCTCACAAAGGCTCACGTGGGAACTAAATGAGCTTGTTCTGCAGCAGTGGGAACAGTGTCCTCTTTTCAGAGCAAAGCAGGGAACATTTGTCCCCACTGCACCCCCGCAGGGCAGCCCTTTGTCACTCAGTGCTTCCTACTGAGGGTGGAAGCTGTTGCTGGAGTGATTTAAAAAGTCAGAGATCATATTTTCCTTTGAAAGTACAGCTGATATGCCTAGCCAGCAGGGAAGTGTCAGTTCTCTTTCTCTCTCTGTTTTGTGTTTCATGAGACCAAAGATTTACCACTCCAATGGAATAAAATCTGGGAATTTATCTTCATTCTGACAAAGCAAGAATGTATTTTGCCTTTGAGCCATGCAGGTGAACACCTGTTCCCTTTGAGTTTTGGCTTTGAACCAATGGGGAACTTCATAACACTCTCAGTCAAAAAGCACCCAGTTCCACCTGGCTCGGACATAAAACCCAGAAGTCTGTCTCAGGTTAAGCTAAAAGAGATTTAATTGAAATGTTTGAAGGCTTTTGTTTTCCTTTTGGTGAGTTTGGGTTGATCGGTAACAGAATCCAGTCCCATTAAATTTGCGTGACTTCTGGCTGCCTTAGGGGGGGGTTTCTAAAGAGAATAATACTTTTCTGATCTCCAGTATGTCTTGGGAAAAAAAAAATTGTCTGTTTTTTTTTTTTTGTTTTTGTTTTTGTTTTTTTTAATTTATGGCAACTTAATTAATCCTTGCAAACAACCAAAGTAAACTAAGTCATTTAAAAAGGCTTTGAGGTATGGTACAACCTTTGTCAGCTGGTATTTAGGAACAAAATTAGCATGTCTGGAAATTGCAGACACAAGTCCCTGCACACCAACAAGACAAGAGGAAATATGTGATATTGTGTTTAGGCGCAACTTCTTACACAAATATGCAGTCTGGATTTTTGAAGGTGTTCTGCAGCATTTTAATTCTGTTCAATTGACACATGCTGATGAAAGGGAGACCTGAGTGGTGATCTCAAATTTCTTTAGATCTGAACAAAACTGACAGTCTTTCAGACTAGGGCAGAAAAAACAGATTTTCTGCCAAGCTGGGTCATGCAGAAGGATGACTTTGACAAAAAGAACTAGGAAAAATAAAGAGAAATTAGGAAGGGCTGAGAGGGGCCTGTTTGCAGTGCTATAAAGTCACTAAAACCTTGAAGGTACCTAAAATATTTGATATGCATGCCACTATATCAAAAGGTTTGGACCTCCATTAAGTATTAAAATTTGTCATTTTAAATTGCTTTTTTTGCCAGCACGAGCAATATAAGTATTGAAATTTCCTCAGAAAATGCTTATCTCATCAAGAGTAAAATTATAGTATATGAAATACTAATTACAGTATTGTGAAGAAAGGTGAACTTTCTGGTGACATTTTTATCTATTAGTAGAATATTAATTTTCTTCTTTCTTAAAGCAGAAGATGCCACACAGGGTGGTTTCAGTTATTTTCTCATCAGAATCTCTTTTAAAAATATGTATATAAAAGTGATTTCTTAAAATATTTTTAATAATCCTTGATTCCAAAGAAGCAGCTGAGTTTTGATCACACTTGAATCAGAGTTCATCAGTATGCACTGAGAAATTTTTCATGATATCTAGCCAGCAGAATAGCATGGAAACTCATCCTGGAGCTTTGGAGAATCATGAAAGTGAAAAAAAAAATTATTTTGGTTTGATTTATTTATTTTTATTTAAATTTTATTTACTTTATTTTTTAATTCTATTTTAAATTTAATTTTATTATTTAATTTAATATAATTAAATATTTTATTTTTAAACACATATTTCAAAGTTCTGCTGAATAGAGTAGTACATTCTTTTTATTCTTTTTTTAGTGGTTTACTTCTATTCTCAGGGACTAATCTGATTTAGATGACAACCTTTGATAAGATCAGGTACCATCTTCTTTTGAAATGTGATTATCATTGGCTGATATCTAAATTTAAATATTTGTTTTGTTTTCTATGTGTTCAAACAAAATCCTTTGAAAGGAAAGATACACTACTTTTGGCTTCAGAACTTTTTCTCATTTTTTGTTTCGTTAGTGCATTTTTTCTTTGCTGTTTGTTCTTTTTCAAAGGCTGTCAGTCTGATCTCATGAAATGTCATACTGGGACTATGAAATATTAAATAAGTTTGTATAAGTTTTGTATATCTAAGGGAAGCCATTTCATTATGTATCAGTTTTACACAGTTCAGTTATGATGTGCTTTGGTCAGGAAGAAAATAACGTTTTTAAAAAGTCTCCATAAATATTTTATCTGACAAATTTATCTTCTCTTTCTATCCAAATAATAGCATCTTCAAGTAGATGAGTTTACTTGCTTTATTTCCCCATATATTTGGGATTTTTTTCTTTTTTGTGCACAATGGCAAGCCTCAAATATCCCGTATTCTCTGTGTTAAACTCTATCTAGATGCCTAGTAGAGATTTATTAAATCAAACACAGGGTTTTGCTATCATTGTTGACAGCAAAAAGGCACAAACCATTCAACCACACATACATTTGCATGAGTGTTCATCACAATGGTTCCACTTGCAATTTTAACATTTATTTTTGGTAAATATTTGACCACTCATTCTACATGGAATGTAAACAGAAATGTACAGACAGGAAAAATGAGAATTGATGCACTGGAAAACCACTTTTTTTCACACTGAAGTTTTTTTCTTCTCTTGTACATATTCTGACAGTTTCTGATAGCTTTTGGTCTCTGTTTTTTGATTAAACTCTTGTCCAAAATTTTATTCTGTGTTCAGTCATTTGTGGAGTTGAGTAGGCAAATCATTTGGGTACAGATTTCCTGTTGTGGAACTTATTTCATTTTGTGTTCCATGAGTGGTAGAGCTCACTTATTTCTGACCAAGAAAGAATCGTTCAACTTGTCTTTCAACTGAGGTAATTATCTACTGCGAAGTGATATAGTAGCACACAGAATTGGAATAAGAAACCATCAATTGATTTGGACTTTTGTGAGTGAGAGAGGATAGTTAAACAATTTATTTTAGTGACTATAATGAGGAGTGCCTGCCTTTACCTGTCTTTTTATTTCAAAGCTCTGGCCAGTTGTGTATGAGGAGAACACAATCAAGTGAGGAACACCTATAAAAGCCAATTTATAAGGCTTGTTCCTGAAAACCTGATATATTGCTTTTTTACTGATTTCAGTGGGTGGCCTGTGCCTGTTCCAGCTGCAAGCCTCAACCTGTGGATAAATCAGATGCTGTAAATCCTTTGTCTGAGGAGGAAGAATAGGAATCATATGCTATGTGAATAATCATATGCTATGTGAATATGCTATGTGCAAGCTGCTAATCATCATTTCACTGCAGTTCATTTCCACTTTTAGCACCTATTATGTAAAAAGGGAACATAGCTCACTAAAACACAGATTGAATTGATAGGAGTGGGAGTATAAAGTTTAGTGGTCAGGGACCCCTCCTCTTCCCAGAGTCTGAACATACCACCATCCTCCTAGTCACTACACTGTCATTATGATCATGATTAGGTCCCTCTGATTGATGTCAGGCAGGTGAAGCAGGTTCCTGCTCTGCAAGAGGGCCTCCTGCTAAATACAGAACCACTTCTAATAGCTCTGTAAATCAAGTGCATGAAGATAATAGTTTTTATCTACAGATCTGAAGGTTGTTTATGGCAGGTGAAGTACTCAAAAATACACATTGTCTTATTTCTCAGAGCAGCCTCTAGCCAACAGTTAAATCCTAATAAAGTATTTCTCCAGAATCTATTTGCTGTAAAGAAATGGCTACCTTGAGCAATAATACAGACCTTGAATTCTTCACCAGCTAAGCAGAGAGTTTTCAGAAAAGATATTTGTTAAGGTCATGGGGAATATTCACTGTTGTTGTAATGAATGATCATTTTGTATATACATAAGTAAAAAAGCAATACTATTGACTCTTACATTTATTCCTTTCTGCTGAAATTTGAACCTGCAGACAACCCAGTAGGTGATGTTTTCCTGCATCAGATAGGCATTTATCCAGATATTGAGCATAGTACTCTAACATAATTTGTCTTACTATGACTTTCAATTGTGTCCATCTGCACATATTTAAAAGGAAACGTGATCAATTGATTAAATAGAGAAGAAATTGGTTTCTTTTTAATTGGTGTGATGGCAATAGACAATTTCACTTTCAAAAATTTCAACCTCAAATATTCTTGGCATCCCTGACATCATAAAATCCATATTTTTTGAGTGTAAACCCTTAAATGGTTACATCAGTTTAAAAAAAGGGGTTTTATTCAATCATGTTTTGTTTGCTTCACTTACTCTGTTTCTCTGCTTGCCTGCATGCCTTTGGGCTGTGGGATCTCAGTTTAGAATGTCATTGTTTAGGAATGGTATTCCTCAATTTAGTATTCCCACTGAGACACCTCAGACAAGCACTGCTCTCTCACTCCTCCCTTCCCACTGCAGAGGCTGGAGAGGAGAACTGGAGGCACAAAAAAGTAAAGATCACAGGTTGGGACAAGGACCATTTATTAGAAACAGCAATAAAATAAGAAAGACAGCAGTAAGAACAATGCTGAGAGCGTACAGGAGAAGAAAAAGATTCACACTCACTGCTCAGGACGGGGAACTGGCTTCACCAGACCACATTCCCTGGCAAACCCTAAGGAACGTGACTCCTTGACCCTCTGTGTCCCCTTCACACAGTGAGAGGTCACCACTGTATAACCCCAGGTCCTGGAGCTGCTGCTCCTTCCTGCTGCAAAAGTTAACCCTGGCATGGCCAGAAACATGACATATTGTTTGGAGCGTTTGGTAACCACTCTTCCAAATAGGATTTCCTTTCCAAAAACCTGTTTTAGCAGGACAGTTTCCCAACAAGTAAAAAGCCTTCCTTTTTCTGTTTGGGTACACTCCTATTCAACACATGCAGTAGTTTGAAAAATTTTGTTTTCTTTATTTTGTTAATAGTCTTTAGAAACCAATAGTAAAGAAAAAAGTTGCTGAAATACTGTCTTGTGTAAAAGATGACTTGCAGAAATAAAACAGGAATTGATGCTTTCATGACATGAATATATTACCAGAAAATCCTTCCTCCTTATCTGCTATCATTGCCTCTAAGATGTCTCCTCTTTTTCAATGAATATTTATTTTCAATACATTGAGAAAATTTTAAGGATTTTTTGTTGTTTCATTAGAGATGTTGAATCTTTTGCTTGTATTAAAGACTTCTTTTAACAGATAAGTGCATTAAGAAACATAATTTTGTGAATATTATAGTAAGAATTATCTCTGCACAGCACTCTAGAAGCACATGTGAAAAGCTATAAAAAAGTAAAAGGCATGCACAGCTGGAATTGTGTTGATTTTGTGGTAAGGACAATGTATTATGGAAGAGAAAGGTCCTTTTTAAAAGAAAGCACCTATTATCTGTCCCATATAAAAACATCATAAAAGAGAATTCTCTACACCAAAAAGTGTCAAGAGCATAGAATTGAGAGGAATAAAGGAAAAATAGAGGGGTCGGACAAACAGTCTTTCAAATGTTCAGATTATATTTTTGATTTTAAAATGTGACTAAATTGCCAGTTTTTATAGAAATCCTTCTGTATTATGAGGGCTGTACAAGACAGTGTATAAATGCTTTGATCCTCACAGAAAAAAAAAGCATTCAGGGCAATAGCAGAATTATGTCTGTCTGGGTCTCTGAAATAGTTAGATTTCATGAAGGGTAAAGTCTCTAGAGAATGAGAAAGCAGTGTGGGGTCAAGTTTCCCAAAATAAAGATTGTATTGTCAGGTGTGTTGTGCAGAACACCCAAGGGCGTGCAGGGACAGGACAAGGGGGAATGGCTCCAAACTGAAATAGGGTAGGTTTAGACTGCACACCAGAAGGAAATGTTTATTATGAAGGTGATGAGGCACTGGCACAGGCTGCCCAACGAAGCTGTGGATGCGCCATCCCTGGAAATTTTCAAGGCAACATTGGATGGGGCTCTGAGCAACCTGGTCTAGTGGAAGGTGGCCCTGCCCATGGAAGGGGGGATGAATCTAGATGACCTGTAAGGTCTCTTTCAGACCAAACCATCCCATGATTCTATGAATATTAAGATAGACTGCATTGCTGACCTTTACTGACCTTGCTGTCCTCAAAACCATCATCCAAAACATCCACTGATTGTAAACACATGAAAAGCAGAGAAAAGCACTGTTTTGATAGATTGTACTTCACTGTGTAAAACCCACACAGGGACACACTGCAATTTGAGGATAACACCTGGATCACCAGCTAATGTCATGCTCATGCAGATGAATGCTGGCCTGAACACTCCAGAAATGATTATTCACTCAGAGCTGCATTAGAAAAAAACACTTCCAAGCAAGTAAATGAGATGCTTGACACCTTGGGAAAACAAGAGAGAAGTGAGAGAACCTCGCAGGATGATGTTCAATGGAGGATTTACACAACAACATAGCACTGATTCATGAGGCAAAATCCTGGAAGGTGCTGGATTCAGGTGCTGGATTCAGGAAGCCACGTCTGTGGTCTCTCTTAGCTCTGAATAAGCAATTTAAGTGTGAGCCTAACTCTTAGCCATTTTCTTCAGTGGGAGTATTCATACACTTAAAATTAATTGTATGCTAAATATCTTGTACAGTTGGGACACATTTACATCTTTAAGTAGGAGAAGCAGCATGGGTGATGGAGTAAGTAATTTCTGGATCTCAGGCAGATATATACATAAAATTAAAAATATGAAGAACAAATTATTAAGTGCTGTATTAGAGTGGTAAGTGTTTGCCTGTAAATTGTTAGCAAACTCGAGCCATTAACATGAATTCACATGTTTCCAAAAAGCCAGTGTGGAGAGTTACTCTTAATGCATGTCATAAACATCTCTAATAATCAACAGACATAAATTCCCTCAGTATTTAAAAACATAATTCCACAAATAAAATGTACAAAATAACTCTGTGGCTATGCAGGTAATTTTCTCATATCTCATGGTTAGGAGTAATTTTCTTCCTTTGATCCCCACTCAGCAGTCTTGTGTGTGAATACCCATGTTCGGGGATGGTGGGAGAGAGAAAAAAAGACACGATGAGGAAGTGTCTTTTACATTTTGTTTCTGCCCATGCTCTGCTCACACAGCTCCTGTTATTGCCCCATCCCCTGGAAATATTGAAGCTACTGTGGCACCCACTTCTGCCATAATCTCAGAGGGACAAAAGAGAGAAACAAAAGAGTCTGTGAGGCCAAGGCAGCAGGGGAACAGTGAGGTTCATCCAATTAGCCAAAGTCCTAGAGAACCACCTACTTGAATGATTTAAAGTATCTTCCATATGCCTCTGATCTTACTCAGCCCACATTTCAAACAACTCTACTGAAAGATTTCTGACAGCACAAGAAAGTGTACTTTGGCCTACCTTTCAGAGATGGAGCAGTATTTTCAAGAAATTTGTGATTTTTATGTTCTTGAAACACCAAAGAGGCTTGCTTCATCCAGATATATTTTAAAAAATATTTGTTATTGCTTGGTCTTGCTTGGATAGCTGAAGAGGAAGATTCAGTAGCCATTTCCACTAGTCAAACTCTTCCCAGTCCTCTGTCTTCATATAGATCTGAGTTACAAGGGTTTGAACTCAACCTCTCAAGCTGAAGTATTGAAAGAGCAGTGCTTGCTGAGTTTAGACAGAGGCACAGGGCAGCAGATCCCAGTAAGGACTGAATCTCTCAACGTAGTCACGTTCCTGCTGCCATGAATTTGACCCATATTCAATTATTTATGAGCAAACAGGCTTGTGCCTATGGATAACAGGAGAAATAGAGTATAAATGAGTCTTTGTGGACACATGCAGTTCATTGTCTGCATGTAGATTTGCAGTTGTAATTTAATAAGATTTTTGTGAATATTTGGCCTATCAACTTTGAAAAATAATTTTTGATCTAAGTTTGCATTGTTCAAATATAGCACTATTAGTTCGTCCTTCCACTACACCACAGAAAAGTCACTGATAAAATTTATATTCATAAGCTTTTAGTCTTAAGGAACTGGCGGGAAAATTAAGTACATGTTGGAACATTTACCTATACATAAACACTGAAAATCCATCTCTTCCAATTCTTTCCCATTTCTTGAATTCTCATAGCACAAGCATTTTATTGTGTGCAAGCACACAGCTGGACAAAGAAATCAGGAACAATAATACCAAATGAAGAGTTTTTATGTGTACTTTTATCTCTGCATCCCACAAATATTCTGTGATGAAACAACTCATGAATGCACATACATAATAGTCTTTATTTCTTTGTGATACATTTTGTAACTTACAAGATAGTTCTCACCCATGTTTAGTTACAAGTAGAAAAGTACAGAAAGGAAAGAATAAAAAAAAGGAAGAAGATATCAGATAAAAAGTTATTTTTTTCTAGATGTTGGAGTACTAGGATTTTTTTAATTTAAAGGCTGTCTCATTTACTGAATATGGAGCACAGACAGACATATAAAAACAAGAAAGTTGAAACAAAAAGCATTTTGAATCTATCACTTCTACATTGCACTCATCACCATGTTACTAGAGTGCCATGTCTGCCCACATTCTCAGCAAAGGCACAGTTATGTAGTGCAAGAATTATCCTGTAGGAAAACCATTCTCCTTGAACCATTGTCTGAGTAAATGTAAAAAATATGCCCTTGTGTTTCTGGGTAGTAATAGGAGTGCCAGAATCAATTATCTTTAAGAGCTCTCGGGCAGTAGGAACAGACATGTCTGACAAAACAATGGGCACTTGGCATGCCATTAATTGAATCTAAGATATGTAACACAGATAGCAGCTCTCCCTGATTGCAGGACCACTTCTCCTCTGGTCCTTTAAGGGGCAAACCCATTACTAGAGAAGAAGAACCAAGAATTACATGCTCAGATTGGATATTCCACATATACGAGGCAAGTTAGGAGTCTCTTGAGTAATTTCTATTAACTAACATCATGCATAGACATGCCCTTGGGATACAAGATGAGAGAGAAGTGACAGGTCATGGGCTAGAGCTGCTGCTGCTGCTATGAAATAGCAGAGATCAGTCTGATGTGGCCATTTTGAAGACTGCTGTATATATCCACCTCAAGTGTTCTAAGCAAATCCTCGTCTCACTGAAGATTCATAAACTGCTGGTTAACATCATCTGGGGAGGGGAGAGTGCCTTTGACTTCTGCTGGCTTCCCTGAACCAAGATTTTCATCAGTAGCTCACCATGAGTAGCTCCTGAAATTAGATATGGTACCCAGGAACCCTAAGACTTTATCCCCTAACTCATACACTTCCCAGGACTAGGTTGTGTTTGGTGGTTTTGGTTTGGGTTTTGGTTTTTTTTTAATATAAACTTCCATATTTAAGAAGCCAAGTAATATAACAAATTTAAACAATGGAAGGAGAAAAATTTCTATTTACAGACTAATGAGGGATTTTATTAAGCTTAGATCTCTTTACCCTTCTCCTTGTTTTATTGATGTTCAAATAAAATGAATTTGCCTTATGACTCAGAAGAATACTCTGAGCTGACAAATTAATAGCTAAATTGTTTCTGTGCAGTATTTCAGTGATTATCAAGAGGACTGTTAGTCACTGATGGACTTGCTCAAGAAAGATGATAAACCCTCTCATCAATCATTTTGCCAACAGTTGAAGCAATATGGAAAACAATCCTGCCTTGGACACCTCAGCACAGCTCTGGGGATGCAATAGGTGCTTTTGTTTTGCTGTTGTACCTGATCCACCCCAGATCTGTTGAAGAAATGTGTATAAGCAGCCACCTCAGTGGGACTGATCTTTTTGCATCTGGTTATTTTGCAAAACTGACTTCTGAAGGGGGTGAAAAATCTTTACTATTCTGTTCAAATCCTATTGAAATCAAAGATGGCCACCAAAATGCACCTCAGGAAACATTTACACCCAACATAAATATAAATTGTTATTAAGGGTTATCAAGCACTATATCAGACTGTTCAGGGCAGCAGTGGAGTCACCATACCTGGAGGTATTCATAAGATGTGTAGATGTGGAAAATGGGGATACATTTTATTGGTGGGCTTGGCAGGACTAAGTGAACAGCTGGACTCAATGATCACAGGGGTCTGTTTCAATCTAAATGATACTCAGGTCCTGTGATTTTATTCTATATAAAATAAATTAAAAAAAAAAAAGAAATCCTGTCCATCAGGTACCAAACTCTGTAAGAAATCATCAATGTAGCAAACAGACACAGCAAATCTCACTGCTTTTTTTTTCTGTTGATCATCTCTCTTCTATGCTGTGGACTACAGAGCTGGGGCAGGGAGGCACAAAAACTCACTGAAGAGGTAGATAAAATGAATGGAAATAGCTTTATACCTATAAAAAGTAACAGCTGCATTTATTCAGAATTTTTTGGGGGTTTTTTTAACAACAATCTAGAGACAAAAAGGGTCATCCAGAAGCACCTTAAATTTGGTGGTTTTTTAAGATGGAAGGAATTAATGCCAAAAGCTGCAATTTCAGGTGCATGCTTTGGCTAACCCAAGAATGGAAAGTCTGCTTCATTCTGCTCAAATTGGATCTTTTTCAATGAGGAAATCAAAGCCCAAGAACCAGAATCCCAATTAGACAGGGAGATAAAAAGAGGACAATTTTATCATGCTTGTGTACTTTATCAATGCCACTGCATATGAGTGTAAAGAAGCTGCTCAAGATTAGCAGGTATTAGAAAGAGCCCCATTAAACTAAACATTGTTAATACTCCCTAGGTTACAGAGGTAGTGGCGAGGATAAATTGATTTTATGACAGGCTTAAATTTCTACAGTGTCTCAAGTCTAAGTCAAAATATCAGATTATGACATTGCTAAAAAAAATTTCAGAGGTTGGTTTTCAGAGGTTTTCTATTTTAATACAACAACAACAAAAAAATCTGTAACAGTACAGATTTGGGGAAAAAAATAAAATATGGGATTGATTTGACCATTGAGTTTAACAACCAAAGATCTGATACATCTGCAATAACCTTCAAAGTGACCCATAGTTAAACTAGTTTCAAAATTACATAAAAACAATTAGAGAAACACAGTGTTTTGATAACTGCTGAATTATTCTCTTGTCGCTTTTGTTGTTTATCTAATGGTTAGTTACAGAGCTAAATCAAGAATAATCTTCTGTGACAGATGTTTTATATGTATAAGGTTTTATATGTATATGTATATACTGCTCTGTCATTCAACATTAAATTAGAAACTGTAATTGGCTAAACATCAAACATTTTTAGGAAGAAGTTCTACAGACCCAGGCTTAAAGAAACCAAAATCTGATTCTGTAACCCCATCTTAGCATGTCAGCTATAGCTGAGATCTTGTATAAATAAGATCATATCTAACATGTTCCCATCTGTGTGAAACATCTATAGCCCCTTTCTGTATCCTTAATGTCTTTGCTGACTTCCCATCAAGTTTATCAGAAGATCTAGCTGTCAATTATTCTTTGCTGCTGGATATTTTTTGCTTGAGAAATCTCTTAAGGGAAACAGTGACATTATGTCATGTACAACGGCCTGGCTGGTCCTGAAGATATTGTGTTCATTGTACAGACATTGCATAGTTATTCTATCAAATACTCAATTTAACATGGCTCAAATTCCATGGTAACTTTAGTGAGTTCTAGACTCACTAAATTATTATCCTTTTGGAAACCAGAAATGTAAGAAGATATGCAAGATCCTTTAAGGGTCTTTTTGGTGTTTTTTGTGGGCTTTTTTTATTGTTGTTTTGGTTTGTTTTTTTTTGCTTTTTTTTCCCCTAAGACTAGCACTAAAAGAAAGAGAGTATATTAGGGTCTTTTTCATATTATCTGGATGTATTCTGCCTTTTTTTAAACAATTTTATTCCTACTGATTACTTGGATACGTAAACCTCCAAGTTATGTGCAGCTTTATTTTTAGAAAGTACCTCAACCCCCCCTATTTTCTTTGCAAGCATGTGTTGAAGTGTTTCAAGAATCTTCATGTTCTTGAGTGTAAACTCAGAGTTGAGAATGGATTTCAACTCTCTGGAAAAAAGATTATTTTCATTATTTACGGCATAAAAGCAAATTGAGAAATTTAAGAAATTTTTGTGTATTTATCTGAAATAATGGTTCTGGTATTGACACAGAGAGACTTAATGTTTGTTAAGAATACTGTCCCTTAAAAGGAAAGAAAATCCCAAACCCAACCAAAATAAACCAACCAAACAATACCAAACCACTTGCAAATATCCCAAATCCAAAAAATTTGTTTTCTAGACTGTTAATGGAATATGAAATATCAGATGAGTGTGAAAATCTTAATGCATTTACAGCTATTCTACTTATAAATGTGCTTTCTATCTGGTTTTACAGAATCCCATTGATGAGACTCTTTGCTGAAAAACTAAAACCCCTTAGAGTTATTGAACATGGAAACCTATATTAAGGGCAGTTTTGCTAAGAAAAATATGTCTCTCAGAGCTTAGGATTCAAAAATATATACATTATTTTAAACTAGCATCTTTTGCAATATGTAGTTTAACTTCTCAGTACTGATACCTGAACTGCATGTACTTAGGCAAAATATTTCTATTCTTCTGAAGACTGCTGTGATCATGGTGAGATACCAATCAACTAATGAAGTCAATGAAGATATGCAAATGAATTGTGATTTAGCTCCTGGTATCTGTATCTGGTGTGTCTCATCCCATTACTATTTCTTTGACTTATAGCACTAATATGATCTGACAACTCTTAATATCAACTGAAATGACACAATGTAATATGACAACAATGTAAAAGAATACACTGCTTACAGACTGTTTTAAACTCTTCATTTCCGATGGGCTCTACGTAAGCTAAAATAAACCAAAATTATCAGATGCCAGTTTATCACAACTGTTGTGAATGCCTAGAAACAATACTGTCTACCATTTCACTAATCTGTTCTCATGCAGATGAGATTAAATACATTTTAATTAGAGTTAAGTAACCTAATTTAAGTATCAGGTTGTGTATAGCTCCTGTGTAGCCTGAGCACATTAAATTCATTAGAAGCTTAACTTGGAAGGATTTTCTTGAGCCTGAGGGTTTGGACAGAGGTTGCATGATTTGGGCACTTTATTTATTCAAAGATTCTCAATCAGCAAAGATCATTGCTCTTAAGCTTTTGACTGTCAGGTACCGAGTTGCTGTATACCAGCAACTCCATGAAAAATCTCCACTCTATTATTTTGTCATTTAATGGGGTTACACAAGAAGATTGGTCTCTGTCCCACAGCTACAGTATACTACCAGATGACTTTTTGCATTTTTTGTTGCCCCAGTGAAAACCAGTTAGCACAAAAATTAAAATTATCTTGTGCATTAGTGAGGGTTGATTAATGTATATATGTACTTCTGTGTCCATTCCACTTGTTCTCTGAGGGGTTTTGACAGAGCAGGTTGTCTTTCTCAAGGGAATAAGGTAGACCACACTGAGAGCAGAAGCACCTTTAGATCTGAGCTTATTCTATTGAACTGTCTCATAGCAAAGGCAGGCAGACGTGCACAGCCTTACAATGAAGCATGGGTTTAAATAACAAATGGTGTTGAAAAACTGCTTGATCTTAATTCACATAAAGTTCTATCAAATTATCTACCACACATTACAATTCTTTGCCATGAGCTTGAAAGGATAACTGGCTCTCCTCAGGACTAATGTATGCATTGGAACAAACTTCTGTTTTTTCACGTTATAAAATCTTTGTTTCCTCTTGGAAGCACAAGAGTTTGACCTCTCCAGTAAATAGGATTAAAGTCCTTAGAACCTTGCAGGCATTTGCTAGTTATTACTAACAGCATTCTACTAGGAAGATAAGAAATTTCTGCTGCTTTATTTTATATCCTGGTAAAAAGTAGGAGCACAGAAAAGCTGAGGTATTTACCAAGGCTTTTGTCTGTATCTCACCTAACCCCAAGGACTCTGGACAGCAGGTGCTGAAGTTATGTGATTGCATTGTATTTGAAGTAAATACAGGAAAACATTATCTTTAAAAGACCAAAAGCAGTGAAGCACATTTTCTTCTTAAATATGGATGGCTATATTAATGTTTCTAATACTCATTCCATTGTATTGTTTCTATATTTTATAAATGTTAAGAAAATATGAAGTTTAGCCTTGGACAAAAAACGTCATAAATAGGTACAGTCTGCAGTGCTCTGAGCAGTGCAAAAGCTGTCAGATATAAGAAGCAGTGTTAATATTTCTCTGCCATTGCACATCAGCTGAAATCTCTCTTGTATTTTTCTACTAGGAAATTTTCAGATTTTCTTTTTTCCTGAGAGGTTACTTCAGTTTTTGTAATTATTCATAAAAATAACGCTTCCACTCTGATGTTGGGCAAACGTACCTCTCACTGCTGCCTGCTAACACGGGTTCTTGATTCTGATCTGATTCCCTTCCTCGTTGAGATTCTACCTTCTTGTTATTTGCTAGAACTTTAATATGGCATCAAACACCTCATGAGAAACATGTGATTCTGGAGGGAATATGACAGCTTATGTCCTGTGTTTTACTGGGATAGAGATAATTTTCTTCCAAAATAACTGGTATAGTGCTGTAGTATGGATTTAGTATGAAAACAGTGTTGATAACACCCTGATGTTTTAGTCTCTATTGTGGTGCTAAGCCTATATGCAGCTTCCCATGTACAGGTGCACAAGAGGCTGTGAGGGAGCATGACCAGGACAGTGACCCAAAGTGACCAAAGGGATATTCCACACTATGCTCATTATGCTCATTATGCTCAATATATAAACTGGGAGGAGTTGGCCAATTGCTGCTGGGGATGACCTGGGCATTTGTCAGTGGGTGAGCAGTAGTATTATGCGTCCCTGATCTGTCTTGGGTCTTAGTCCCCTTTCATTTCCCCCTGGTTTTTGTTGTTATTATTATTATTATAATCATCATTATTATTTTGCTGTTTCAATAATATGTTGCTATCATTAGTATTCTTTTTCTTATTTCAATTTTAAACTTCTTATCTGAACTCATAGATTTTACCTATTTTTCCAATTCTTCTCATTCCCCTGGAGGCAGAGTAGAGACAGTGTCTGCATGGTACATAGTTGCCATCTGGAGTTAAACCATTATGACATTAAATGAGAAATAATGCAGAAACTTCCTTTCTCTTGTGATATGAAACAGCTTTTTCTCTCTGTCAGATGCTTCACATCTGTCATAGACTATTTGATACCCCTGAATCCATCACATACTCTGTCTTAGATCAAATGCCATTCAGTTCACATAATTTCAATTCATCAAAAAGCCAAATATGTGTCTACACTGGAACCAGGAAATACAAGCTAACAAATGCAACTAAATATAGTGAAGGCTTTGACACTTCTGTTGGTCTGTGCTCCAGGAGCAGACAGGGATTTCACAAGTTTCTTGGTATGGAAATCTTTCAAAGGAAATTTAAACCCAGCTACAGAAAAATCTGAGTACCTGTGGTAATGTGAAGATGCTTTCACCTTTTCACTCTCTTACTCCTTCCTCATAGTTCGATTATAGCTCAGGTGGCTCTAGGAGAAACACCAAATTTCCTCTTAAGTTTTTCTGGAATTCCATACTGATGGGATCCCCTGGAATGTCTGAATTTTGGATAGGCAAGACAGGTTTACATCATGACTACTTTTTTTAACCATTATATGGATATTCTAAGCTGCTATTATTTTTATTTGAATTCAATAGTAATTGGATTCAGGAGAAGATAAGAAATTAGCATCTATTGCCTGGTGAAATTAGAAAAATACTATTCTAAAGTTCAATAATGTTAAAGTAAAACGTCAGATTTTTGAATGAGCTGGGGTGCAGCAAGTGCTCCACAATCTTAGTGTGAAATGGGGTTCCCATCTTCATACCTCAAAAAATGAGAATGAAGCATTTTTGAACCTTTGACCTTGATGGGATTGTGAGGAGCTCATTGGAAGAATTACATGCCACAAAGACAGATATGATTTATTAATAAACAAGGGGAAAGGAAGGATATGGCATGGTGAGCAAGGAGGGCATTTGCATTCAAATAATTTAATTATTTTATGTACTGTATAAATTCCTCTGTTTCTAAACCTCAGTGTTCTATGATGTTTTTCAAAGAAAGCAAAAAATTACATTTAGAGTACCAAGGTCTTTGTGGCTCTTTCTGAATGCTCATTTTAAGGAAAACATGTAGTAGATCTTCCTCAGAATGCTGTGTGACTTAAGGGCTTGTCATCCTATTCTTTAACAGTCCTTTGTCTCAGCCATGAAAATCTGTACATATATAGGTAATGTGGGCCTGGAGATGTAGCAGATAGATTCAGTCATTTTCATCTGATGAGCTTTAAATCAGCCACAACTTTAAAAAAAAAAGAAAAAAAGTAAAAAAAAAAGGAAGCACAAAACTGTCAGAACTCAGCAATTATTTGATGTTTTCAAGTAGTCTGAAAAATGTGAAGTGTGTAAATATCTGTGTTATTACCAGAGCCTTGTGTTTATATCTCATTGTTTCTACAACCAAATGCTCCTAGGCTTTTGAAATTGCCATTCCTGTGCAAGGTCAGTCTATCATCACATCATCTAATTTTATCCTTATGAAAGTTAGTCATCGAAGGTAATTATCTACAGCCAACACAGAGAATATAGCACCTCTACAGGCAATCCATCCTAAATATCTCAGATATCTAGGCTTGAAAGGAATTAATTGCTCAGTACTGATGCCAGTATCTCTTCACTATAATCACAGTGAATTTAAGCAGTTTGGTATTTAAACTGCCCAAATTTTTCATAACCAAAGTCAAACAAAATAAATGTTCTTTAAGGCAATTTGTCGTCCAGGGGGAGTTTGAAATTCCACTTGAACTATATGAGGTCTAGTGATTAGCAAAATCCTTAGCACCCTCTGTGGAATTTTCCCTGTGGAAAGCCATGTCCATTTGGGCCATTAAGTATAAGCTTTAGAGGGAGCTTTGTTGAAGATAGCCCTCAGAATCTACACAGAGGGAGGGATGGCTTAATGCATGAATACATGGATGTTAAAGGCTGTTATAAAATGAAACAGCTAATTGAGTCTGGAGCCTTTGAGGGTTTGATGGCAATAAACAACACCCAGGAACCGCGCAGTAATTTGAACTTGACAAATTTTGGAGGTTTCTTTGATGTGTGATAGAAAGTAATTTGAATCAGCATGAGAGTCTGAATCAAACAACGTAAGCCCTACCATAACCCGCTGGGGCTGGCATTATTCTGGCTCGATAAAAGATTTCTCAAGGCATTAAGTAAAGGCCATAGGGGGTGGGAACATAAACACAAACAGAAGCCACCGAAATGTTAACTCCAGTTTTCCCTTCCATCTCATCTCTCTTCCCCAGAATGAACTTGTCATGAGCTGGTTAACATAATAATGTGTGCTAATAATATATATATACATATATATGCTGGACCTCTAGCAAAGTTTCTAGGATGGAGCTCTTGTTAAGGTAATTTTTCACTGATTTGTAACAAGCTTGGACACAAATATTTTACAAATAGGGCAATCTCCTATTTAAACCCCATGGTTTTGATCATATCAGTGTAACTCAGGTTCAGCATTCTCTGACAAAGCAAAGTTTACATCTCATCCTTGGCAGGTTGGAGCTGAGGTGGCAGGAATTTCATCTATCCCCTTGCACATACCTGGCTTGTTCATTGATATCAACGTGTGCCATTGCCAAGAGGCATCTTTTGGGGTGTTTCTTTTTCCCAGAAGCGCAGCTTTTCTCGCATAAAATGTTGAGTTGTATCAGCTGCAGCTGCCACTCCACACACTGAGATGACAGCTCAAGTAGAAAGCTTTAGCTGCTGAATGCAGCATTGGAACAGCTCTGCTTTAAAGCCTTGAGATTATTTAGAGTCACTGTGTTTAGAACCTTTAGGGGAAGAATACCAGACAAGTTAGATCACTATGAAAAATGATCACTAGGGACTACAATACATAATAAGGTATATAAATAATGTCACACAAAAGTGCCATAGAAAAATGAAAAACAAAGTTTGCAACATTCTTCCACATAATGGCTTTATGGAAACATTATAGCATTACACAAAACTCAGAGTACAATACAAACCCCTGCAGACTCTGAAATGTGGTAAGCTGTAGGGTACAGGAACCCACAGAGAAGCAAAAGCAGAGGTTTAATGGTATTTTAAATGTTATGACTACACAGAAGGAGAAATCAGCAATCTAATCCTTTTCAGAATTCTTTGTGCGTGGCAGAATAGGTGGGAACTCTGATGCTGTCCTCTAAATTCCAGCTGTGACCGAACAAATGTAAGAGCAGCAGTTAAGGGACAGAGTTTGCAAAGGCAGGGCTTAGGATATCATTGAGGTCTGAGCAGCTGTTTTTCAGTGCTCTTCTTATTGCAGTGTACCACTGGCATCTGCATCCATTTCCATTTTAAGAGCCCCTACCCTCCCTTGTACAATAAATAAATTTTGCTTCCAAAGGAAGAAAGACTGAAAGACTTCAGTGGTCAGACTCCATGAATTTGCCTTGAACTGAAATTCACTTCCATGGGAGGTCCCTTGAAACCTAAAGGCAAGGGATTTGGTATTTAAAGTAGGGTGCTGCTAGGTTAAAAGAAGCCACTGCAAGATTTAAAAGTATTATAAAATTGCTCATGCTTCTGTAGAATTTCATCAGTGGAATTTAAACAGCACTAATATAAAGAAAATAATTTAACAATGTGTGTTAGCTTCTGCTGGACAGGTCTACCAACTTTGACCTATAACCCCTGGCTTATTCTCTAAGAATCAGATGGGAAAAAAGAAGACATTTCATCACACTAAAGTGTCATGGACATGCATTTAATGTGCTAAAATTTCCTTTCAACATAGTTATCCTTTTACAACTGACAGATAACGAAAAATTTTCTTGTTTTACTTTGCATAGCCTTCTGATTATTCTTTTTTGCACATTTTGGGAAATTTAGTCTTGAACACACATATCTAAAGCTTGAAAAAAGAAAATTCAGATTAATGAAAACTATTAAACAAACTAGAAAAGGAAGATTAAACAAGGAAATTAAAACACATATTTTAAAAATATTTATTTTATTGCCTTGAAACAAACCTTTTTCTGTCATAAGTCCTCTTATTAGCCAGCTGTTTTGTTAACTGAAATATTGGTCAAGCCTGTCACACTTTCTTTGTCTGTCAAGAACAAGAGTAGGTGCTGACCCTTTCAGGAAATTATAGAGACAGGTCTGTAATTTGATAATCACTGGTTCAGAAAAGATTTCACTTTGCTCCCTGATGTTAATTCAGGCTACTTAGTTTCCTTTGATTTTTTTTTTTTTAAAGTTTCAAGCTTTGTCTTATGAAAACTTCAGAGTTAGATAAAGAAACACAATATGATTGTGTTTTTCAGAACACTCTATATAAATTTTTTCTTTCTTTAGCTGATGTGACTGTGCTTACTGAGGAGAAAAATACTGCCATATTGCTTTTTTTCAGACTGGAACTATAGCCTGCAGCCATTTCCAACTGCTTTTTTTACTGTTGATGTCAAAGGATAACAGAGTCATACAACAGTTTGGGTTGGATGAGACATTAAAGGTCATCTAATTCAAATTTCTCTACCATGGCCATGGATACTTTCTACTAGGACCAGGTTACTCAAAGCATCATTTAACCTGGCCTTGAGCACTTCCAGGGATGTCCACCTTATCTGGACAATCTGTTCCTGTGCCTCAGTAGCCTCACTGTGAAGAATTTTTACTTAATATCTCTTCTAAGCCTGCCCTTTGTCGGTTTGAATCCAGTCCCCCTTGTCCTATGGCTACAGGCCCTTGTAAATATTCTTCCAGTCATAACAGGCTGTTTTGTGGAATTGGGCATTTCCCAGCTTGAAGTGTCTGAGAAATTACAGAAGCTTCTCTTGTGGGTTTTTTAGATACCCATGAGGCCCAGATTCAGGTTCCTGTTTCTCAAGAACTTTAGGATAACCAAATCACCTGTTTGTTCATCTTTGCTAACCACACTTGAAAAAGCTTGGAAATAGAACAGTGCAACCTGCAGAGTAGAAAAGCTTCTCTCTCAAATTTTTGAGCAGTCAAATAACTAAGTTAGGCAATCCTTCTGTAATTATTTTGTACCATTAAATGTTCTATCCATCAGAATTTAATTGTTGTAATTAACAAAAGAAGTATTCTTCCTCTTCTCTCTATGTCACTGAAATTATCTTCTGCATGCCATTACTTGGCATCGTTCACTGAATTGAAGATTGTGTGTCTTCATTTGACGAACAAGGCTGTCACCTTCCCTGGATTTTTCTTTCTTTTTGGTATGATCATAAGTAGTAAAATATTTTTCCCCACAGCTAAACTACAGTAATCATGCTCAGGAGGTTACACCTGAACATCTACTTCTGCAACAAACTTCATTTTCCTCGCAGATGAGCTACATTGAAACCAACTGGCTAAAAAGAAATTTGATGTTGAGGCATGCTATTAAATATAGCCCTAAACTGAAGGGGATATTAGTTTGCCATTATATTGTTCAGTGCCTGATCATGAGTAATGTATGCCTTCCCTTCAAGAGAAATATCCAAAATGGTGTCACAGAACATTTTACCCAAATCCTGCCACATCTTGCAGAGTGGAGGTTCAGTTTTTTACAGTCTTTAAGATGATGTTGCTTTTCACTTACTTATGTTGTTTAAACTTGGAGATTCCACCTGGTCACAAATTGATTCTGTACTCAGATGGACTGAGTACAGACCTATTTGACTGTATTCTAGCCTTCAGAAATAAAGCACAAAGCCAAATAATTCCCTCCTAAAATAAGGTGAAATGTAAAATCCATTTTACTTGAGTTCACACCATTAAAAATTAGGTCTTTAGGCCAACATGAGATTCCTTCTATATGTATTCAGCAGAGGGAAGCTATTTAGAAAAACATCCCAACCTGAGTACTCACAATAATGAACATAACCAGACCTTTGAGGATGTCTCTATTTTCCTATTAACCACAGGCAAAACCTGAATCAAAATCAAACACAGAGTCACACATGATATCCTGACTTGAAAGGGGCCTATCAGGATCATTATCAAGTCCAACATCCAGCTCTGCACAGCACCATCCCCAGGGATCACAACTTGTGCCCAAGAACTTGTGTCCAAACACTTCTTGAACTCTGTCAGGATTGGAGCTTATTCCCCTGCCCAACCACCCTCTAGGTGGAGAACCTTTTCCTAGTATCCAGCCTAAACCTCCCCGGAAACCACTTTAGGCCATTCTCTCAGGTCCTGTTGCTGATCATCACAGAGAAGAGATCAATGCCTGCCCTTCTTCTTCCCCTCATGAGGAGATTTCAGACTGCAAGGGTCTCTCAGTCTTCTGAGTCATGCCTAGCTTTAGAAACCTTGATGAGGCAAGCTCCAAACTTACTAACAAATATTTCCTTATCCAATTCAAGAGACATCAAAATAACATTTTTCACATCTACAAAGTATCTGTAATTCCATGGCAACCTCTTCTGCCAGAACCCTGGATTGACATCTCATCTGTCTGTCTGATGCATACCCTCTTGCCGTTTTGTTATCACCTCTGTTGTATCCTCAGAAGCAGTTTAAAACTCTTTTCATTCACACTGAAGCAAAGCAGGTGTAATTCAGTGAACAAAGGAATAACTCTTTGTGCCACAGTAGAATTAGGTCTTTTTTAAAACAAACAACTATGGCCGGAGTATCAGACTTGTAATATATACATCCTCTTAAAGACAGGGATGAAAAGGCTAAGAGAAAAGAAAAAAAGCAGAAAAAGTGTATCACTTAGGAAGGACTTGGCCAAGAATTTTATCTGCATGTTTCAGTAACTGTTGCTTTTTTAATTTCATTTCTCAGTTAGGCAGAATAGTGCTTTGGTTTTACCTTTATTTGAACTTATTGCATAATAAGAGTGTTTCTTCTAAGAAGTTAAAAGTTTCACAGAAACCCCCAAAAAGATAGATCACTGTTTACACCTAGATGTGGCAAGGCTTGCTGAAGTTGATATTTTTTAAGGTGTTGCAATGTGATGGTATCCTGACTCATCTGTTTTAGCTATTCAACAGTTCATATTAGTATTGTGGTCACTCTTCCCCTGTGTCAGTGGAATATTTTCCTTTTCCTTTACTTTAGATAAACTTCACTTGGTTACACTTTTTGTGTAGTTTCATTCCTGGATGTGTCCCTAACTATAGATATTAATTTTGCACACCAGGTTTTATATATGAGACACCCCTCCCATTACTGCTACTTCAGATCTTCTTTAACATTTTTAAGTAAAAGTCCACTTTCTCCTAAGTACAGCCTTAGGCCTCAACACTGCTGTTCTGAGGAGTTTTATCAACCATAGGTGGTGCTGTGCTGTAATTCTTTGATGATTTTTTTTTAAGTAGCTAAAAGAGGCATAAAGGCCACCAAGAAAGAATCAGTGGTTATAGTTTTTTATAAAAAATAATAAAATAAAAATAAAAATGGATGGGATTAGTTCAAAACAAACTCAGTGGGTGTTCTGGTGTACTTCTACATTCTCAGCTTCTTTTACTCTCTTTCTATCTTTCTATTTATATATTTTTAAGCTGCTGTGTATTTCTTTTCCACCACCTCTGGCTGTACTTTTAATTCTGGTACTTACTGGGTAGCCTATTTGGTAGATATCTCACAGCTTGACACCTTAATTTACTTTGTTTATGTGCAGAAAAGTGCCATCATAGAAGCTTCTGTTCATATTTAACTTTATCAATGTTTATCTTTTTGTTGATCTGTACTTATCCTTCACTCAGTAAATGCTTCTGAAATTCAACCAGAGACAGACTTGAAATCATGAAATGGAGTATTGAGCCAGAATCTGGCCTGAATTTCTCCAACTAGGAAGCCAGGGTGATTTACCAAGTAAAAAGTGCAGACATTAACTGAGTGATTTGAAACCAATACTTTTCTGTATGACAATGAGTTAGAAATGTCCTGAGAAAGCCATTTCTGACAGGCTTACTGTTTCTATTTAGCTGAAAGGGTCTGGAAGCATCCTGTCATTAGGCACCACTTTGAAGATTAGTGCAATTACTATGAATAAGAATTTTAAGAAATTTTGTTTTTCTTCCCCCCCTGCCACCCCTGCATGTTATCTTTAGATTGGACTTTTGTCCCAAGATTAATTCATTACTGTGCCTCTAAACCAGTTCCTCCTTTCCAATGTGCTGCAGGGAAAGAAAACCGTGCTCAATTCATGTGGTTAAATCAAATCAGTATCAAGGAGGTATGTCAATTCATTAATGACACATCATTATCTCACAATCAGTGAGCTATACAATCAGGATCAATTCAGCAATAACACAAATAAACCACAACATCTGACATCTGTAAAATGCTAACCAACACCTACACTTTTTGAGATATCCTCTCATAACTATTCCCCAAAAGTTTTAATCACACCCACATGAACCCATGCAGACAGAGTTACATAATCACAGAATGATAGAATTGCTTAGACTGAAACAATTAAGATTATCAAATCAAACTGTTAACCAAGCACTGCCAAGTCTGCCATTTAACCATGTCCTAAGCACCAAATCTACCTGTCTCTTAAACACCTTCATGGATGGTGACTCCCCCAACCTCCCTGGGTTGAAAGCACAAAATTTCTCCCAGGACACTGTAGTTAGAAGAACACATCCTTCTTCTCAGAGATGTTTTCCCCATTTTCACAACATTCCTGTTGGAGATGTGCTGGCTGTGCTTCTGTGGGTACCCACATGCAGTCCCTTAATTCCCACCTGTGTGCGCTGAGATATGCACACACTGGATGTGGGTCTCTCCTTGCTGTCCTTGCACTGCTAGGCAGGAACAAAACCCAATGCCCTTATCTTTCAATTTTTTTTTGGGTTGTAGGCAACATTCTTGCAAACATCTGTGCACACTAGTTGACTCTTCCACCACTGCATGTTGCAGCACAGGACATGTCCTTGGGGATCCTGATAGGTGCTTGGCCAGGCTGTTTTGTGGCAGTGAGCTTCACATGGTCACTACCAATCAGTTATTTACTTTTCCATCTTTTGTAATGTATAATTAAAGAAAATACGCAGCTCTTTGTTAAAAATTCCCTGAAACTCCCTCTAGATATCACCCTGTGAGACCTCTGCTTACAGACAATGCCTTGGTTTAATAAAAAGGGAAAAATCTTTTAAAAAGCATGTATTTTAAAAAAAGATAATATCTTAATTCCTTTTTTCCTTTGCTTCCTGCTTGGCTATGTATCTTCATTCGTTTTCATCTTGTAAACACAAGAAAAGGTCCTAGCAATTTTTTAAATGGAAGAGCTTAATAAACACCAGCTGGACTACAGAGAAGCTCTATTTTGATTTTACAAAATATTCATTTTGGACATCCCTGCAAATGTCATGGACCACTATAATATTCATGTTCTTCCTGTTTAAAAGAAAATGCACTGATCTGAAAAGCAAAAATTCTTTGATTGTCACTCTAGCGAGTAGAGCATATATTGTACTTCTGTTGTCTTTGTTGTGGTTGCCGTCATTATATATGAGTGTTTAGCAGCTAATTGATTGGCAAAGTTGTATTCCAGATAAAATAACTTTTATGTGAAGATAGTAGGCACAAATTCCATTCTGTTTATTATGGAAGATTTTAATCAGTCCAGGAAACCTCTTGATTCAGTCAGTCATGAAGTATCTCAATCCAGTGCTGATGTTTCCCTGTTCATCTCCAATGAAAGGGGTTTCTTTCATGCCTGCTGTATGACTCATGCTTAAATAGTTAAAAAATATTCCAGTAGTTGCTGAGGCACCTAGAAGGGAAATCTCTAAGGTATTTGAAGTCTTATGTATGAATTGTTTCAAAAAGCAGAGTTTACCAACAGCCAGGGGAGCAACAGATATGTTTATGGCTCATCTTGATACATGGGGGAGGTCAGTAACTAGCTGAGACTCTACATTATTTTCTTCTATTCAGCAATATATGCAATGAAAAACAGCAGTGCAGCATAGAGGTGAAAAATGCACATGTCACCATAACTGCAGTCTTCTGTGGAAAAGTGAGGAAAAGACTTGTAGGTGCTGGAAGAGCAAGAAGATAGGTTGAATAATATGATGCTTACAGGAAGGTATGTGTTTCAATGGTAACAAAGAGTTGGTGGTACAGAAAAAGTCTTCAAAGGCATCATATGAAAATATGAACTTGAGCAGGAGCATATGCAAAGTCTGATGTATAGGAGGTCTATTTGGAATGTCTAGAAAGTGAGAAACTTCTATTAAAGTGAGACCAGCTTGTGAGTCCTCTTTATATGTACACTGGATAGGAAAATATCAGGGAAGAAGAACTAGAACCACAAATTAAATTGGTCTTAAACTGAATATAACTGTGACTGAATTAGCAACTACGTAAAGAAAAACAAACACTAGAAAAACTCTAGACCTGGAAGACTAAGGGAGAAATTACTTTTGAACCAACTTCAAGACATAGCTTATGTTCCAAAAAAAGATTCTGTGAGTTAGAGTGTACAAAGAACTGGAGTGACCAAAGAGACTTCTCTCTGTAATGCATCCCTAAACCTTTCTTCCAAATTTACACTGACTGGAAGCCAAACCTTTGATCTGCCGATCTGTTAATTTCTTGCTAGCAACTTTGTCTGAAGGAAGACAGCACAAAGAAGATAATCATATGGGTCCTTTGTGTGTGACAGCCTTCAGAGAAGAACATTTTCTTTCTTTTTATTCTTTTCGGTCTGCTAGGATCATAAACAAATGAATTATCACAGACTCACAGCTTAGACACTGTCTGTCTTTTGCATTTCCAGGCACTACATATCAAGCAAAGACATGTAAACATAAGCAGTGGAGTGGAGTGGAGTGGAGAAAAATATAAGGGAATGACCTAGGGATCTGAAGCCCCTCCTTTTATCCTAGTCTTATGACAATTCTAGGGTTTACTAAGATGTACAGACTGTTAGAAACTCATAATCCCAAGTCTTCCAATTTTTTTCACATACAGTTTTTTAGCACACTTTTGTGAGTTGAGCTGGGGGTTACTTTCCTCACTTTCAGATGCCTTTTTTAGAACTTCACTTAAACTACTCCTCTTTTCCTCTGTCCTGATGCTAAGTTGATGTTCTGAAACTTATGTGCAATTGCCAGCCAATTACCTTTACTTGTTATAACCTTTTTCCCCACCTACTTTCGTTTGTCTCTTGTTATTCTTGACTGAGACAGAGCTCATGTCTTTTTCATCATATCTGAAGAGAACCTCACAAAGATATAACACTAGACAAATAGTCATTATTGAGGATGAAAAGGTGAAGTTAAATCATCCAAAATAATTCTACACTTTAGAACAAATTGGGGTCATCTCAGCTTTCTCAACACTTAGAAAAACTTATCTTCTATGGACTTTTGTGGGAAAAAAAAAGAAGAAAAAGAGGTATCAGGTCTGCTTCTTTCAAACATGAATTTCCAGATTCTACTTTTTGCTATGTTCACTGCCTCCCTTCCTTGGCCATCCATTGCATATTTGCCTGCCTATGTAGTTGTTTGTCTAATAGAAAATCACAGCAGATCTAGGAATTGTTTTTCTGCCACATTTATATAAATATTTGCATATGTATTAAAAATGAAATCTCTGAATCACACGAAACATGCAAAAATAATTTTTGATCTGCTTAAACAGTCAGCCAGCAAATTGCTAATATCATAATCACATTGAACGGCATCTCTAAACCTCCCATAAATTCGGCTTAGGGGAGAGAAAGTGTACTAATAGATTGTTTTTCTCATAGATTAATTCAATACAGAACAAAGAAATACACAATGAATAGAATACATTCTTTAAGGGCTGAAAGATTCTTCCGCATATCTAGAAAATTTACTAAAGTGATCCAATTTATACAAAGGTGGGACATGTACTTACATATACTTATAAATTAGATATACCAGCATCTCTCAAATATTCAGCAAACAACTGTTTTCAATCATGAGCCATCACAGTTATATTGATTGTCTAGCAAACTCTATATTCTTTCCACTAGGGACTATAAAATTCCTTTTTTTTCCCCTTCTATATACAGGACATGAATAATTTCTGAAAAATACTCCCAGATCCACAGCATTTCAAGTTTTAGAATCCCTTATTAGGAAAAATATTTTGATCTTGAGGTCTTCCTCCAAGCACCTCTAATACTAACATTGCTGCATCAGTTTACAGACACTATAGCAACAAGACCTAAACTTTTCTGTGATGATCTATTCTGTAACAAATTACCAGCAGAATCAGACATAGATTTTAAAATAATCTTATTCTTACTTTCTCTATTACACATTCCATTCCTTGTAAAGAACTGAGTAGAACAAAATTACTGTGTTTATTAACAACAGCATCTAGTTTTGAGCAGTTATTAAAATATAGAATTTTCTCAAACATGTCGTCTGCCACTCTGTAATAAAACTATGCCAGTGTCTTGGCTGACATCTCAATAGATATGCACAATTAAATTCAATGGGAACATCACAGGTTTATTATTTCTAATTTTAGAGCAAGTTTAAGGAAAAAAACATGCTATTAGTTTTACTTCAAAAAGGGCCACTCAGGCTGAAAATCACATCCTTTTTCTTTCTTTTTTATTTTTTTTAATTAATTATGGATCAGAAAGAAATGCAGGGGGAGAAAAGGCACAGAGAATAAATATGGTTATCTCAAGTTCACTTAAAATTCTGTAACAGAAATCCTCTGCTATTCCTCAGCTCTTCTTAAAGGACTTCTTAGAGTGCAAACCCAATCACTCAGTGTTTCCAGACCCGGATCTCTCCACAGCCACGAAGTTACTGAACTGCCACAGGTGCACAACAAACCAAGCCAGCATTTCAGAAGCTCACTGGACTTTCTATAGACCAGTGTTTCTGAAATGTTCAATTTAATAACGGTGACCCATCATGTGCTGCTATGGCATCTGATACCCCAGGAAAATGCAAATCCATGTGTCCACATAGAGGGGACAAGTGAGTATGAAAGGTAGGGCTACTGAGAAATATAACATAATTGAACACCCTTTAAAAGACAAAACTCCTTGTAACATTACTTAGGCAGCAATTTTAATTCAAATAATGTCAGTAACATTTAAAATCCTTTTAGATAAGAACACCCACGCCCACACTCATCTCTTCATCAACTGACACCTGTCAAGAAAAAACTGTGGGGGGAAGGACTGCTCTTTAAAAGGAATTTGAATAATGTTAATACATTGCTCAAAAATATTTGGCAGACACTTTTCTTCCTAGCAGTTCTCTCTTTGACCTACATGTGCTTATGCAATACCCTTGAAGAAGAATAAGGAAAAAAAGTCAGTTGGAATTAAAAATTTATTTTATTTTGAGAGAAAGAGAACTAGTGGTAGTCTTATATTACTTGAGTTTTCCTTAAAAAATAAAGGTGTATGAATGATACAGTATGTTATAGATTGTGAAAATACTGCATTTAGAATCACAGAATGATAGAATTGATTAGATTAGGGAAGATTTTTAAGATCATTGAGGATAAGCATTAATCCAGTACTGCCAAGTCCAAGACTAAACCATAGTGACATCCATGCCATACAGTAATGTATTTTAAATCTTTGGGTATATTTGGGGATTTCAGCTCAATGGGAGCATACAGGCAGATGTTACATGACCTTCTAGACACTGTCCTGACATGCTACCTGTGTTGCATAAGTTACAGTACAAGCCCTCTGTTGGTCTCTTCATGTTTGGCAACAGCCATGCCACATTCAGCTCCTGGCTTTGTCCACAGTAGAAGCTGCCAAGAGAGCAGAAATGTGCCAGGTATATGGGTATGTGATGTAGAAAAGAAGGGTTTACATTTGTACTTCTTTTTTTTCTCATTGCCCTCTTTTATGAAAATGAATGCATGAGTAGCCGTTTCCTATGCCATCAATCTCTGCCAGTACACTGAAATATCAAAATTGTAGTGACTCATGCAATCTGGGAAAGATAAAGTGAACATATACTACTTTGACTTTATCACTGCTCTGTAATTCAATTGTCTATTTTTTTTTTCATTCTCTTTGGTTTTGACCTTCTTGATCTCATAGAAATATAAGCTTATATTGTCCAAGTGCAGGTGTCTGAAGTTCTTTCAATCAGAATAGATAAGGAAGCTGCTATTCAGTACTTCTGAGTTACTAGAATGGTTTAGTTTTATGTTCCAGTGATTACAATTCCTGATGGTGAATTAACACTTCTGGGATTGCATCTGTGTAAGCACTTAGAATAAGGTAGTCCCTGTCCCTTTGTAGAGAAAATGGACAACATTAAAGGGAAATGTTTGATAAACATTTAGATTTTGGGTCACAGAGAAATTTCATCATACAAAGACGCTGCCACCACAGAAGACCTGCATAGGATTATCTTCTCAACTATTTTACTTTAGTATTCCCACAAAATCAAAGAAAAGACAGAATGTCTAGAGAGAGATTAATTTTAAGATGCCCTGTATTCCTAAGGTTGTTCAAGTTAGCAGAGCCCTGTGTCTCTACAGCAGTTGGAAGAAGAATCTAAAGAAATTACTGTAGATACAAGTGTCTGCTCTACAGGCATTTAAAAGTTAGGTAAGATAAGCTTCCTTCATTGGACATCAGCAACTTCCTGATAGTTCTCCAAGGATATATACTCATACCATGGCAAAGGTGCATAATTCAAGAACAATAATACTGCCAATGAATCCATGACTGTACTCCAAAGCAGACATGGATATGTGCATGAACAGGTAGCTCAGAACACTGCAAATCTTTCCATCGTGTCTGATTATGAAAGAGGCATGGATGTTTAAACCGAGAAGAGATAGATAGCACAGTAAGAAAATTGTGTTTTCTGTCACTTCTCTTAAAGACATAAAATTAATATTGTCATCATTAATAGAAGAAAAACCCAAGGAGAAAGACTGGAAACCTCTGAAGTAGGACAACCTTTTTACATTGAAATCAATTAAATACATGCTGCTCTCTTAAAATGCACCACTTAATTTTAAGGAGCTTAAGGTATGAATAACAAGGCCATAAAATGTTAATAACTATAATAACTGTAGCTTCTACGATATTTTTTAACTGTGCGGAACTGTAATGTGACAAGGAACAATAAAAAGAACTTACAGACATTACTTGGGTTAGGAAAGGTTGAGAGATTTTACAGATAAAGCTCCGCTCTTTGCCCTCCCTGACCTTGAATGAATAAAGGTCCAGAAAAGTGAAGTGACCAGGTAGTTTTTTTCAAGCCATGGCTTGGGAATTGCCATCATATTTATTTTGTTACTGCTGTTTATATATACTGTAATGCCTCGAGCCCTCGTCATGAGTTGATGTGGTAAGGACTGAAAAATACAGATTAAAATGACAATCTCTGTCTCTCAGAGCTTGTATGTAAAGTGCAAGGAAAGAGAAAACAGCCTCATGTGAAGAGACAAGACAACAGGAGAAAACATTTTCTTTCTTGGTCAGCCTGATAAGCAACGACAAATTTCTTGATTTTTTTTTTTTTCAGCAGGCTTAATGGTAAAGGATCTGTAAGAAAGTACAGCTTTGTAGAAGATTTTGGAAGGCCCCTGTCAGACAAAGGGGATGTCTGGTAGGGGTTCCAAAAATGTCTTTTACATGTCTGGGAGCAGATTGAAGGAGATAAGACACTGAGCTGTAGATCTGAGCCAATCCAGAATGAGAAAGGTCCTTTGGAGGATATATGAAAAGAACAGAGCCAAGGGAATTTGGACCCATCAGAATCAACAAAGGGTAAAAAAAAATTCTGATATGCTGCAAATGGATAGCAAGCCAAGGAGAACAGGATATAGTGTTCAAGCCAGTTTCTGAAAGCTTGAAAAATGTTCAACATTCCTTCTCTGCTCCGCTGCTGGTGAGCACACAACTAATAGGAGGTAGAGGCATCTTTGGAATTATTCATCATTGCTCATTGAAATAAGAGACTCATTCTGCCTTTGAGAATCACGTATCCAACATAAGAGAGAAGCATCTGGAATGTGCACTCTGGATGGGTGGTTTCATCCAAATTTAAGTGCAAGCTTTTGGGGGTTGCTGAAATTGATAGCCTAGCTAAGGTGAGGAGCTAGACCCCCATGTCCCCAGGTCCAATCAGGAGCAAGTCTGGGCAAGTGGATCCTGTAGGCATATGCCTAGTCATGTGAAACAGCACATTCTGGCAAATTCAGTGTTTACATGAACACAAACAGGCCTCATTCTGTTCTCTGGCAGGTGGAAAGCCCACTAGTAGGAAAAAAAAATCTTTATGTATAGATAAATACAACATGCATCCATTCAGTAAGGGTACTCAGTCTGTGCAGTAGCTGACACTGGATCACCAGTTTCCCCTTCTAGACACACACACCCACACCTCATTTATTTGGTCAATTCCCAAACACTACAATCTCTCCAGCATTTGGCCTTTACTCACAGTCCCTCCAGTAGCCATTTCATGGAATTTTCCTACAATTATACCAGAGAACCTACAGCTTGTCTAGACAAACTGTCCCAGGTCTCATCACACTCAGCTGTCTCACCCCCAGTTACACATACACCCCATCAGCTTATGACCACTTCACCCTACTCACTAGTTAGCCTCACTTGATATTTGCTAGTGTTGGACACTGCCATATGCACTTACACTGGCTCCAGTTGCTGGTACCAAAACCACAAAGGTCCAAAATCAACAGATGTTTCTGATGATGCTATACCTTTTTCTGCTCAGGGCTGCTGCAAATCAGTACTTACAGAAAGCTTTGCAAAGGCAATCCTAGAAAAGCAATCCATTGTTGCATTCATTCCTCTTGGCAATGAGAAAACTAAATTACCTATTATGACAAAATTGTACTTTTTGCCTGAAAAGCTATGACACAGGATTAGGAAGGTGGTGTTTGCTGCATATCCTCAGAAGCACCTAAGACTGTCTCTCCTATCAGCAGGAAAAAAAAAAAAAGTCACCGTAAAAGGATCTGTGCACAATGCAATCATCTTTCATTCAGAGAACACAAGATGAGGAGTCAAAATACTGTTTGCATCACCACCTTTTAAAAATGCTAGGTTGTTGGCACAGTTTGTGAGGCACAACTTTCCAGAGGAAGAGGACAATGGTGCACTGCCTTCGTTTGGGACATATTTCTTCTGGGAAGTAAAAAGAAATGAAAATTATAATTGTACTTCCTCAGGTACAACAGAAAGCAATGATGTTTCCACTGTCACCTCCTGTTGGGCAAAGAAATGGTCAGAGGAAAAAAGATAGATAGCAGGCCCAGGGATTTTCCATTACTTAGTTCATAGAATTGTGGAATCGTAGAATGGTTTGTGTTGGAAGAGATGACCATCTTGTTCCAGTCCCCTGCCACGGACAGGGGGACCTTCCACTAGACCAGGTTGCTCAAAGCCACATCCAGCCTGGCCTTGAACACTTCCAGAGGTGGAGCACCCACAGCTTCTCTGGGCAACCTGTGCCATAGCCTCACCATCCTCACCCTAAACTTAGTGTAGGACAGACCCTGTGCCAGTTCCTCTAAATGACCTTTAGACTTATGGGATCATTAAGTTTGGAAAAGTCCTCCAAGGCCATTGAGTCCAACCTTTGTGCAAACACCACCATGTCAATTAAATCACAGCACCAAGTTCCACATCCTGATATTTCTTAAATATATTTTATATTTATCTTCTTATATTTTACAGGCTTTGCATCTTAGAGCACGGGCGTCAGTGTCCCATGGCCATGCTATCTCACTATAGGGCTTAGCCAGTATTTACTGAAATGTGTCAAGCACTGGGATAGTATTTTTGTACAGAGCACAGGCAGGAAAAACCGATATGTTCTCTGTTTTTGCCCATATACCCTCTTAAATTTTTTAATCTGTCATGAATGACTGCATGCTAAATATCTAGGCAGATAGATTAGTTACATGCCAATCCAAAGAGAAGTAATCACCTCTTTCTGTAAGATTTGTTTGCATGGGAGATCGCAGGAAATTAATTCCAAATTAATTTTTAATGGTTTAACGAAGCAATGTGAATACATATTATTAGGAAATAAATGCCTATATGAATTTGCTTACTTACATCACTTTACATTCATATAGTTATGTAATTTGGAGAAGTTTGCATGATTTTAGCTGTAGACAAGAGGCCCAAGCATTTTAGAAATGACAGATCTCTTTGGACCCATGAAAAGACATGCTCCAAAATATTAAGAATAGAGGTAGTCAGAGATGTTTCCATTGAAAATTCCAGCCTGTAAAGAGAAAAGTTTCAAAATGCTATTTTGGAATGAAAAATCTAAATACAAAAAAAATCCAGTTCTCAACAAAAATTTTCTAATTTGAGGCTGTTACCCCTTAAAATAAAGTGTATTTTTGTTTGTTTGTTTAGTTTCTTTTGTTAAGTAATTATATAGAAAGAGACTTTCAATTTAAAACAAAGTATGGTCATTTTAAAGCCATATAATTAATAAATCATAATAAAATTCCTTAGAAGACAAAACTCAATCTTTTTACAGTCATTTTACCATCTCTGACATTCCTGGAACCACTTAAGTCAACAGCTCTGACCATTTAGAGGAGCTCTCAGGACCATTCTAAGATCTCTACCTAGATACATTGCACTATTCAAGCAGTGTTGACTCCAGGCTTCTGTTTTTTCTTTTGTTTCTGATGTGCTTACTGCAGAACCAAGTGGAAAGGACACATCTCCTTCCATTGTGCTGAAATACCTGTCAGGCAAAGGAAAGCTCAAAGGATGCACACCCACATCTTCCCACTTTGAATCCAGAACTTTACTCCTAGGAATATGAAGTTGCATAAAATCCAGCAAATTATTTACTAAATGTCAGCTGAGAACAGTAGAAGGGCCAGTTCTCACCTCTGAAAACACAGGGGAAATAAAATAGAGGGGAAAAAACAAGCATGCAAATGTGGCAACAAAGGATGATGAAAAGGAAATAAGAGAAGACCTGGTCCTCTTTATCAGCAGACAAATCTAGCTGCTATTAGAGTAGTCTTGGGTCAGTTAGGATAGTCAAGACCTCCTAGTGTATTAAGGAACAGGGCCAGCAAATTAAGGTATTGTAGAGGGAGGAATTGACATTTGAGGTAGACACTCAAGAGTGCAGGTGTGTGCATCTGCCTAGTGACACCGGGCTCATTTCAGAGAACTTGAACACTCCAAGAATGCAATTGAACTTATCACACACATCCAAAAAAAGGTTAGATGAATCGCAGGAAAGAAATATCTTTCTTCAGTGAGAAAAGAATGCTCTTCAGTGACCAGCTAAGGTGGCAGACACACACAGACAGCTACAGATAACAGCAGTCTCATCCTTTCATCTTCAAACACCCAAAACAAATTGTTAGCTATAACTGAAGTGCAATTTTATATTTTTTTACAATGCTTTCTATCTTCCTATAGAACTGAACACCCTGCAATTGTGGTGTGTAAAACATCTCATTAACCTCCAAGGGTAGTGATTTCTTATTCAGTAGTAATTAGGTGAGTTTATACTGTGGAAAAGTTACAGATGGACATTTAGCAATTCTGCAATAGGAACAAAAATTTGAGCAAGGAAATGTCCCCAATTTCCGATCAGGATGGATTTAGGACAGATATAAGTCTCATGCTTCAGGGTCAACTATTCAAACTTTGCTTAGCTCAGGCAAGCTGTTAATGAGTAAGGCTAAAATGAAATAATTTGCCATTATTATTTAATTCTTAATCATTCTGTATCAAAACTACATCCACATCGCTGATAACATTACTTGCTAACCCACACATGCCACTGTTCTGTCCATAATTAAAATATGATGCAGTAGCTTGTGGTTCCACTTTGCAATGTTGGCTACATAGCCTGTGTGAGGTACAGACGTAAGTCTCTAAAAATAGTATGTGTTAAATCTGTAGATTATATCTATATATTATAGATTATGAATATTATAGATTATAGATTACAAAGGATCATATTTTGCACCTGGGAAAAGTGTAAAAATCCCATGTCTGACGTAACAAGCATGTCATATGTTATAAGGGCATATAACAACCAGGACATGGGGGAATGACTTCAAACTGAAAGAGGGTGGGTTTAGATTAGATGCTAGGAAGAAATTCTTCACTGTGAAGGTGGTGAGGCACTGGAACAGGTTGTCCAGAGAAAATGTGGATGTCACATTAATCCCTGGAAGTGTTCAAGGCCATATTGGATAAGACTCTGAGGAGCCGGATCTAGCGGAAGGTGTCCATGTCCATGGCAAGGTGGTTGGAACTAGAGGATTCTTAAGGTCGATTCCAGCCCAAACCATTCTATAATTCTATAAATGGAATTTCTGTACATATACAGGTCAACTTCACCTATGCTGAAATTCTGAGGTAAAATTGATTATTTGGACATTCTGTGTATCAAAAAAAAGTGAAAAGTTGATGTTCTATGTTGGCCCATTACCAAACTATAATTAATCAAGTTGCGAAATGAAGATGAGTTTTCTGCATAAAACATTTACTTGGATTTATATATTCGTAGAGGATTTATATATTTGTAGAGATTTTATAAAAATCCTCTTTAATAACAGCAGCAAAATCTTTAATGCAACTACCAGCAATCTATCAATTAATTAATGGCTTATTGTTGTGCTTGTTGTCCTCACATGGTGTGGGTGTCTTAATATATACCGGGCAAACTGCATAGTTGCCACCAATTTCAGAAAAGTTCTAATCAGCCATTTAATAGATTTGGGTTTTAATATCAATGAAGCACTGCTGTCTCCCTGCTTTATTCTCTATCATGTTTCTAAGAAAAATATTTGCTTGGGGGGAATTTTTTTTTATCTTATTGGGATGTATTCCTAGGACACATTGAAAAGATGGAAAGAAGGGGGAGAGATGAAAATGAATCCATTTAATTGAAAGAAAGGCAGGAACTTTGTCTGAAACTCACAAACTCAAGAATAAATTAAGTGCTCCAGCACTCTTTCTTTCAAAGAATCTTCACTCTAAGAAGAAATCCAGTCTGGGTTTTTTTGAGTAAACTTTGGTGAAACTAAATATCCATTTCATAGAACTTTACTGTTGGCATTACCTGCAGCATTTTGTTTGGTAATATTGTCACTCTTGATGCCCTTCAGAAGAAAAATAAATTCTTAAATATACTGGCTTACCTACTGGCAGACAGTGTCCCCTTCCATAAAGAATATATATTTCAGCCTTTACTTTCCATATGTCATTATTGACAGCAAAAGAAAAAATAAATCTTATATCTTTTTGCTATCAAATACATTCCAAAAAACTGTTAAGTTACTTCTAGTGCTAAAGAGAGTTTTGCAGCTGGCCAAAAGTAATGCAGCATTTGAGGCATGCCTGATAAATCATTTTCCATCTTTCTCACCAGTGTCCCACAGAATAGGCTTCTGCTTCTTAAACTAAGTTGTCTAGTATTAGAGAAGATTCACTGGGATATCCCATTTGGTTTTGAATTGCTGTTCCACAAGTTGCTCAGTCATATCTACCCGCTCCAAGGGAATGTTTTGGATAACCTGGCAGGTATAAAGCACCACTTCAGTATTTAGGCAATTGAATTCTTTCCCCTCTTTCCAATCCAGTGCTGTAACAGCATCCTTATCATCAATAAAATTTATGAACTGAAGGATGAGAAGCATAAATTCACACTGGGTGGGGAGAAGAAACTCTAAGAGGTGATAATCTCAATATTTATATACAAGCCATGAAGCTTGAGCAGCTACAGCCCCTCTGTCTACCTCCAAGCTGTTTCAGAGCTTGGAGCACACCCCATGAATATGAAAAGAAATTATGTCTTTCTAATTATTCTTATAGAGTTCCACCATGTGACATTAAACTGTGTGCTATAGCTGGTATCTCTTCCTTTGAGGAAAGGCTTGAAATTAAAAAAAGAAAATATGATAAGAATCTTGTACCACCATACAAACAACTTGCAGTCCTACTTTATTATCATATAAAATTCACTCTTTTGCTTTTGTCTTATGGCTGATTTGTACATATACAATGATTCTGAGATTATACATGCACTTATTTATATGCTGTGAACACAGAAATATAGGCTTTCAGAGCATCTTCAGTGGTTCCTTCAAAAGAAAAGGTAAAAATTAAAGAATTCTGTCCTTATAAGTATTATAGTACCCGCAATATTGCAGAAGTATTATCACATGCTTTGGAAGTCAGATAGAGATGAGGAAAATAAAGTTAACTTTCTCCCCCCCATATGCAGTGTGCTGTATTTGGATCATATTTGTCCCAAGCAACATATGGATGACCATTAATTGACATTTTGTGGCCTGTAATGGATGGAAAATCTACCCTAATAAAAACTAATTTAGCAATTTCTTCTGTCTGGGGCATATTCAAAGCAGATAATGGTTTAAATATGCCCATGTATATATATATATATATATATAAGTTTTGGTTGGTTTTTTTTTTAATGGGAAAGTGTGAAAATATTTTAGAATTATCTTAATAGTATTCAAATTTGGACAAGCAACCAAACTGTCTCTCACGATTCAATGCTAATAGGTTTTGCTCCTGTGGTAAGAGATTTCTTGGTGTAAGACAGTCAGTACTGCCAAATACCTTAGTCCAGAAAATTAAAATTTGAAAATTTGCCTTTTGTTCCAGTACATGAGACAATATAAGGCACATTAAGAAAGATTTCTAATACTTTTTGATTTTATGTGTATGTAAGTGTCTTGTAAATTGTTTGCACTTAATACTTCCACAGCACTTTCATTTTTAATGAATGCCTTCTAAAATAAATTGGGGTTTATATATACAGCTTCTTCTCTACAAATCACTTGCCTGTTCTAAGTATGGAGGTAGAGGATACAGCTGGAGAAGTCCTTCCTGCTTTACAAACTGAGAAATTAAAATACATAGGGATGGTCACACCTCTGGGCATGTTCCACAACAACAATTTTTCAAAAGGTGTTAATGCACAGAAAATAGACATGAAAGTTACCAAGAAAATAAAATGCAGAGGCCAAATCTCTTCCTGTTCAACTGTAATCAGCTGGGTAGGCCTAATGACCAAAAACGGGGAAAGGAAACACTATATTCATATTACTTAATCCTGGAGAGTAGGGCAGGATTTGGTTAGCTGCATAAAGGCCTTAGGTCACAGGTCAGCTGTGCAGCACATCCCAGCTGGACTCCAGCCCCTCCTCTATGGGGGTCAGGCTTCCTTGTGTCTTGTCTTTCATGTGGAGAACATCCATATGATGGGTGGGAGGCATCCTTTGCCCAGAACCTGCTGGGAATTCCCTGCAGCCCAAGAAGAGGTGCAGAGGATCCTGGGGTCAGTGTACAGTGCCTGTTATGTCCTTTCACTGAATATGGTTGAGAAGCAGGAGATGAGGATGCTGCATTCGAGACTGGTGGAAAGTTATTTCTTCCAGAAGAGCAGCAGATCTGGATGGGGCAAACCAGGAGAGAAATGGGCTTCTGCATGCACTGGGAGCCACTGGGGCAAACATAGAATCAGGGGCAAAAAGATGAAGAGAACAAGAAGCTCTTAACCCAGATCTTGTAGAGGTAAGTTGGGAATAAAGGGGCCTCCCAACAGAGTGGGGTTTTGTTTTCAAATTCTTTTGCATTTTACTAAACAATTTCTGCGGCTTCTCTGTGTTACAAAGTTTGATTATCACCTTGATTATCACCTTGATATCACTTATATAAGTTAGGTCTAGATTTGTCAAGCCCCCTTGGGGTTTTTGGGGCCCTATGTTTAAGAAGGAGGTGTTGACAAACTCAGTTTTAAGTCCTGACTGACTCTGGGACTCATCAAAGACACTTTCCAGACCTGAAGAGAAAATTACCCCCTGAAGCAGGAGGCCATAAAGCCACTATAAATATCTCCATTTGCCACACACCTTTTCTTCTCTCTGCCTCCCATCCATTGCTTGTCAGCTCTTGATCTCCTTTACCTTCCCAGCACTGCTTCTTCTGTACCCCAAGAAGTCAGGTTTTCTTAGGAATTAAGATATAAGCAATAAAGTTCCTATCATATTTATTCTATAGCCTACCTTATAGTCTTACACTGCTCTGAGATAAGATGAATGATTACATAAAGAGAGGGGCTGTTTCAAGTGAGTCTCTTGGGAGCCACGGATATTCCTGAGCCAATCTGGGGTGGTTGCTATAGAGAATCATTAACCCGTCATTACAGAATAAATAACATGAGAGTCAGGAGAAGGTCATACCAATCCTGTCTCTTTTTGTAAACTATCTTTAAAGTGTCTGGTCAATGTCACATCTCACCTGCTCACCTACACAGCCGTTTGCATTTCTGCTCTCTCTGCTTATCCTGCAGTGCAGTAAATCTGCAAAGCAATGCCATCCCTATCATGCAGCTCTAGCATTGCCCTGTACCCTCAGTGCCTGCCCAAACAGCCAATCTGTGTCAGAAAAGTCTTCATTATTTCTAATGAAGGAGTTTAAATTTAAAGAAGAATAATGTTATCATTACTATTTAAAGTCTTTATTACCTCATTTTTAATACAAACAAATGGGCACTGGCTACTGAGCTAAGAATTTCAAGACGATATTTAGCCACAGAAAATACATATTTGCAATAAAAAATAACTTTTCTTCCATTCTTGATCATTGCAATTTCCCTTCAGATTTTCCAAGCAATTGTACTGTTTGTGTTACAGCATTTTATAGCTAATATCACTGTCAAAGTTGCCAAGTGCTTGCATTTAAAATTATCTCTCCTGGCAGATGCACCTGGAACAGATGCAAACTCTTCCTCAAAAGAACTAAATATCTTGGTTTTTTCCCTTTATTTACACAGGGGAAATGGCTTTCACCAGGCTTTTCTGGCAAAAAGCTTTTTTTATCCTTTTCTTTCAAAGGTCGTATTTGTATGAAATTAAAGCAGTCCCTTAGGACAAGGGGGAACAGAAGTTCCTGCCTGTCTAACCTTGGTCATTGAACAGACATATCAGTCCATGAAGCCAGTGTAGTTTGGAAACCTAATCTGTTTTAAAAACAGAAGGCTGTATTTAATTACAACTGGACCAAGTTTAGCAGTTGGGCTGGAGAGTACAATTTCATTGCTATTTATAAAAACACCCAAAACATTATGTGCAGTGTATTATGCATCTGCCTAATGTCAGGTGATCTGCACTCCATAGAAGTTTCCATTCTTGTTGCTCAGCAGATAATGGCAGATAAACTGGTGGTACAGGGAGTAGGTTTTTTGAGGTTAGAGAGGGATTTGGGAGTGGAGAGTGATAATTTGTGAGGTATTTAGATTATTCACGAGATTCAAAGTTTGAGGGAATTGATAATGGTTGGACTCAATGTTCTTGGAGGACTTTTCCAACCTATATGGTTCTCTGATTCTATTCTATGAATATCCACAGTTAAAAACCTGAAGAGAAAAACTTTTAAAAATTCCAAAGACTGATGTTTGCTATAATTCCAGTTTCTTTGTCTTCCAACTAGAATTCTGTTTCAGAAATTAATCATTTCAAAATAGTGATGGCATTTGAAATGGAGGAAAAATTCTAAAATGGATAGTACAACTTTCAGTGAAATCAAAAGTTTTTTACTAGCCTAAATGTTATTTTCAAAGGAAATACAGATTACTTGGTAAGAAAGTGTGCATTTTGGTTTGGCCCAAAAAGAATACATAGTGAAGTTTACATATATGCATATAAATTTTATGTAAATATAATATTTATTAATTTATTTATTTATATCTGGGTATTAAGATTAATAGCCTCTCATATCTAGGCTGCAAGTAAATGCAAATGTCATAAGCACATGGGATCCAGGGGGAGGGAATTTGGAACCCTGTTCAAGTTTGTCAGCTTTGGGGAGGCACGAGCTCCAGTCAGAACAATGCCAGCTACTAACCTCCGGATGTACAGATATCTACAGAGCCAACTTGTTGAATCCATCAAACAATGCTTCCATTTATCCCTTTGATGGTGAATTGTCACTGAAATAGAGACTTTGACTAAATAGCTGTGTACAGCTGGTAACTAATGCAGGGCTGTCTGTAGCAGCCTGAACAAGGTTTAATGGAGCTTTATTGCTTTTCATAGAGTTCTATTGTTTTCAAGTCTATTGTCCTATAATATCTGCTAGGACTATTTTAAATACTTTTGACACTTTTTGTTAAAAGGAAAAGACACCTGCTAGTCCTTGAGACCTGAGGATTTCTTCTTTCCTAGACTGCTGGATATAAGGCTGATTTTTTTTCCATTTTGGGGTTCCTCCATGAGCAGGGATGAATGTGCAATTCCATGCACACACTGTATGGGAACAGACCAGCACAAACAGGGAACATGAACAACACCTGCAGAAACAGAAGCAGTGTAATATCACATGGACTTCAGTAGTATTGATAGCCCTGTCCTGTGCTTTCCTCTCCACCTGGTCAGGCTTCAAGGTTATTCCCACTTCATATTCCACTGCTTTTCTATTTTAGCATGCTGGTTCTATCACTGTTTTGTATCTCCACAAATAAACAATCTGCACTGACTTGTTTCTCTGTATTTGCTCCAGTTTTGTCAAATCTGAACTCAAATATTGTATTTCTGCTATAGTTGCTCATGTAATTTCAGCCCTAACCAGTCTTACAGCTGCTGCTGTGTGTGCACTGTGTGTGCCCTGACAAGGATCTGCTCCCCAAAAGCTCCTAAACCCCCTTGTCTATTTATTTGTGGGTTTTGACTGTGTTTGATCAGACTCCTCCTTAAGGACCCATGGAATCCGTCCATCCCTGCAAGCTTTGGCTAGAGTCTCACAGAGTAATTTGTTGCATCCCATGGTTTCTTGTGTTATATCCAGTGGCCTTTTTCTTGCTCAGCATAGATCAGAGCTTAATCACCTGGCTTACATACCTTAACAACTCCTTGTCACTAAGTTTTTATCACCCACATTTAAGGTTAGATCCAAACCTACCAACCTCAATAGATACCTTACATGAGCCTTGGATAAAATCTTTAATGACACTTCCTAACTTTGAAAGATAATTGGAAACCTTTAATACTGAAAGAGTGAGCCATTTTTGCCACCATCTGGGCACAAATAATTTTCTCTGATCAGTAGAAGTAACCTTCCACATGAAGCAACTCTAGTAATTGGGAATCAGATACCAAGTCCATCTGCCTAATGTGTTGATTCTTTGGTTTGACCATCTGGCACTCAGGTAGAGGTGGATTAAAAGCATGATCTTTACAATAAAATTGATTCCCCTTTGGCTGTATTCCCCAGGAAACTGTAGTATCATTATTTTCCCGTTGCCTGTGTTTTTGACTTTCGGACTAGAAATTTAAATTTAAAGCTGTTTAAGCTATATTTGTGTCTGTTACACTTGTGTTTAATTGCTAACCAGAAAACAGCAAGAAATGTTTATTTCTGACATTCCTCACCTCTTAAAATCAATGCACGACTACAACAGATGATATCAAGATATCAGGAGCTCCCCATAAATCAGAACTAATAGAATTAACATTTCATATTCCCTGAGCTGATTCCTTTTTAGTTGACATTACTGTATCTGTAAGGGTTCTACATTTTTAACTCATTAATTCAGACATAAGGATACTACCTAATTAAGTGCACAGAGTAGTCCCAGAGAGACTTTAGAAAAATGTTTGCATTCAGGACTCCAAATTTATAAACTGCTATTCATTAAAAAAAGTTAAATTAGTTCTCTTTTGAATAAGGATAGTATTTACAGCAGGAAGACTTGGCTGAGGTCAGAATCTATTTCTGGTCTTCACAAGAAAAATTGGAGAAGACAATGTATTGGGTGAACACTGATATATTGATTTAATTTTTTAATCTCTTGGCATTACTGACATTACACAGTCCTACACTTTCTAAGTGCAGTCCCCTTTCCCCTTTTGCCCTCCAAAACTGGTAATGTATTTTATAATATATTAACAAGGAAGAGAAGAACCACATCATTAAAAGCAAAGTTATTTTTTCTCTGTTGTGAAAGGTTATGCTCTGACATTTTTGACAATTTCCTCTTCAAACAAAGTTGTAAATGCATTTCTTTGCTCGTATATGTATCAAGTTTCATGTATTTGTAATGATTGGAATCTTGCCATAAAAATAAAAGCCTATAAAACAATTAGGAAGCACACAAGCTAATAATAAATATTAGATTTTTTATGGACTTTAATTAAATTATTCTTATCTGATTATATGTTTTCAAAGTAACTTTTTAGGAGTCAGCTTTTTTCCTAGATATGGCTATCCATTAAAAAAAGGAAAAAAAAAGGCATCATCTTCTGCTTATTATCAAGGCTAAGCACTGCAGAGGAAGAATTTTCTCATCCTGAAGAAAAATATTAAAATGCGCAAAAATAAAAAGCTTTAAAAAGCAATAAAAATGCATTTGTAGACTTTTGGTGAAACAGAAGCTTAATCAAACAGTGCTAATGGTGTGGTAGGTTCTGGAGTCCTGATATTTAGTACTAATACATGGATATCTTGGTTATAGAGAAAAAGTTATGATGAATCCTAGATAATACAGATGGGAAGAGATCAAATTTGAGATTGAGAGCTGTACAACTTGTCCAGACTGGGATGAATCAATCTCAGTTAGCTGATGTTTCTAAGTCTAGACAAAGCCCCTGTGACAGGCAGTAAGGGGTGAAAGAAATGCTCGGCTAAATGACCTCAAGCAGGAATGTCAGCTTTTGTACAGGATGCAGCAATACAGATGGGTTGAAAAACAGGCAAAGGAAATGCTGGAAAATTCATAACAATTGTGGGAATTCCAAATAGTTATTAATTCTCCAGTGTAAATATTGGACATTTGCAATCATTTAAATTAGCTTGAATTCAACCAGGAGGAGAAGTGCTGTTTATGTTCTATCTTATATCAATTATAGCAGATGATGGAAAACTAGAGAATTCTACCTGAATTCTACAGGCAATCTGGCATCTGAATTGATAATGAAAAATGTTTAAGAAATAAATTCAACCCAGTTTTTACCAACTCAGACACAGCCTACACAAAGATTTTGCCGGGGAGGCAGAGCTGATCAGCAGTGTTCAAATGTAGATCACTAGGTGTGGGTGCTCACAAGCCTCACATGCTTCAGCAGAACTGGGATGCTGTCTCTTCCTTCCTGGTTTTGTTACTCTTACATGCTGTACTTTGGGGAGTGTGATCCCAGTAATCCATGGCCCTTAAGACTTCTACAGAGCTCAATGAACTCCAATTAATTTAAACTCTTAGTAGGAGGCGAGTATGTGGTTTCACAATGAATCCTGAAAAATCTTCCCTTGATAGTAAATAACTCGCCCTTCAACCTTCAAAAACCTTTCTATGCAGGAAGGAAATAATAATGACAAGCATATAGATGTCATAATAAGCAGGTTTATATGTTTTCTCTGGGTAGATTTCTTTTCTCTCCTGTGTGTTCCTGGGTATTAGGTCTGAGAATGGCCAGTATGGCTTGTCACAGCATCCCCATGCAATAAAGTCTTCATTTGTGAACATAAAACCAGAATTTCTGTTTTTTTAGAGGAAAGTTATCCAACTCATTGAACACTTAAACACCCACCAAAAAGGAAAATCCTATAAAATTAATGAGCCTTTCAGTATGTATACTCCATCATACAGTATGTATGTAACTGTTAGATTTATCACTGCAACTTTACAGAGAATTGTGAAACTCAGAATTTTGCTATACCCAAGTATACCTTTGCCCCATATTTGGGCCACTAAAAACCTTATGTTGTACCACACCATTCTTTCATACAACTTCCCCTCTCGAGAGGTATGATAACTTAGTTCTCCAGATCCTGTAAATCCACCCTGGCTCAAATAATTCAGTGGAACTTCTGAAAACCACCTGAAACAAACAACTAAAACTGGAATGTGCACTTTTAAATGCATACCAGAAAACTCCCTGCATATTAATTGAGTTCTCTGAGGCGTCCCTTCTAGACCAATGTTCCTAAACAGAATTCATTATTTGTTAAATATTTCACAGATCTACACAGGTGAACTCTTATGGTTCACAGTTTAAGATGAATTACTCTGACCATGTTTTAACTTTTAATTGAGTATGTGTATACTATGAAACTTGCATATCTTCTCATTCCAATAGAGAAGAAGGAAAATGTTAATCACATAAATGAAGAGATTTTTTTTAAAGCAGGCCTCTTCCCTATCCAATAAAATAACATTTTAATATTTTTAATAAAGGCAAGATCATAATTTTAATGTAACACCTAAAGGAAACTACTTTTTTTTTTAAGTAACAAAACAACCCAAATCTTCTTAATAATCCTAATAATCCTATTCATCTTTTCAGATGAAAAAATAAAGGCTGCTAATTTTTATCATGATGTTCATTGTGTAATCAAAATTCTCACAGAGATGCTGCCATGTTTGTTAAATGTGGGCCTCATTGTATTAAGATAAAGGAAGTTCCTATTCATGCCACAGATTGCTTGTCTTTTTGAGATACATTTAGTCCATTTCCATAGCATGAAAAGAATGGAAAATTGTAATTAAGTGCAGTAGCGTATACAACACTATAATCATAATTGCTAGAATTATATTCACAATTTTCCTCACATGTTTTGCAGATGCATTCTCTTTTATCTACATGCCACGTAGATCATATTCCCATTTTGTAGAAGTTGCCATCAATTTGTTGCCACATGTTTTATGTGTCACCATGTTTATTTCCCCTTCTCCTTTGTGGAGGAGAACAAGGGTCTGATTCACTAGAAATGTCCTGTAGATTTTGTTGTTTCTCCACTTCTCTAAGCCCCAGGGGAGACCATCCACTTTGCATCTGGTTTGTCATTTTCTCAGCCGTGTACTGGATTATCCGCTTTAAAAAAACCCGTACCAATTGTGTGCTCAGCCCATCAGCCTGGAAGTTCAAAAAGTGCAAAGTATTTCTCTCTGGGAAAATGCTGTAAAATGCACTTGGGAACAGTGATTTTATTAATCGCTAACAGCATTTGTAGGCCTCATGTTGAAACCTTCCAGAGTGCTGTAAATAGCATAATTTGTACCAATTTATAACATAAAATGAAGGTCTCCATCCAGCTGTAGGATTAGTTACTGAGTCCTAGGAATTCATAGTTCATAATATATCAGGATTTTTTTCTTCCCTTGCAAAAAAACAGTCTATGGCAAGTTAGAGATTATGACATACTTTGGAATATGGGCTTGGTTGCCATTACTGGCTGCTCACCTTCTTGAAGGAACAAAGATTACACTTCAGCATCTGTGAAATGATGGAGGGCAGAAATGCAATAGGCCCAGTGAAGCATCAGGTGACATTGGACTTTATGATCTTGGGGGTCTTTTCCAACTTCAGTGATTTGATGTTTCTGTGACTACCTTGACTAAAAGTCTGGCTCTGTCATTCTTCCAAAGAACTGGATGTTTTCCCCCAGATGGTCTGGACCTTTGCGTAGATCAAAGGGAATGAAGAGAAGAGTTTGCACAGATCTTTCTTCACTGGTTCTCTGTACTCCCTTCCTCCCACCTAGTACATAAAGTGTTCTGCATATTCTCTGCAGCTTTTAGCTTTTTTTTAATCCTCCTTTATATATATATATATATATATATATTTTTTTTTTTTTTTTTTGCAGAATCTCTCTGCCAAAAATTTTAATGCTGCCTGGATAGCCTCTCACATCCAGAATAAAGTGTTCAAATATATCAGTGGTTATAATTTTGAGATTTTTTTTTTTAAATGCATCATATTAACTAGTTTCAGAATACTTGAAACATCTTTCATAAAAAATGAAACAAGTGAATCCAGTGACTGACTTCTCCCCCAGTCCCTGCATGGCTGATGATGTAATCCCATTTTAACATCTTCTTCCTATCATCTCAAAGTCTTCTGAACAAAAGAAATCAAAGGTTACATGTGAATCTTTTAATGGACATATCTTACTAGTCTTACTTTCTCTTCCCCAAGGTATCTTTTGTTCAAAGTTAGTTAGAACTTTAAAACATTGCATGTTTTCTTGCTCTGTTTTTCATTTAAACTTTTGACTGGCAGACATTTCCTTAGGTACACCTTTTATTCTCTTGAGAAATAATTTGTCAAATTCAGAGCAAAATAGGGGGTTTGTAGTGTTATTCTGTCCTTCAGGAATGCATTTATGTTCCATGTTTATATTCTTTATTTATAATGGTTAAATGCATAAAATATTAACACTGAAATAGGATCCTTGAGGGACAGTGAGTTGAAAGAGTAGCTTGGGATAGAGAGGAAAAGCATCCAAGAGCAGATATTTGATTTATTTTGTAACTACAACAGATGAAACACAGCAAACATTTTACAAGGAGCCACAGTAGGTTTGTGTTGAGCTCAGCGGGGGCTGTAACAGAAGATCAGCAGAGCTGGTGTTCACCAGTGCTGTGCGCTTCAAACACATCCCATAAATGGAGCATGTGGTTGGGTTTCCTGGAAAAGATCCTGGTGGGATCTGAGAGGTTTGAGAGTGTTCCTCCTGGTCACTATGAGTCTAGCTATGGACATCCAACCCAGAAAGCCAACCAGCAAAAACAGAGTAACCAGCAGGATCAAGGGAGATGATTCTGTACCTCCCTGCTGTTCTTGGGAGACCCCACCTTCACTACTGCATCCTACTCTGGAGCCCTCAGCACAAGAAGGATATGGGCCTGTTGAATCCTAGAGGAGGGCCACAAGAGATCTGAAGAACCTCTCATATGGAAACAGGCTGAGAGAGTTGTGTTTATTGAGCCTGGAGAAGAGAAAGCTCTGGGAAGACTTTAGAATCCCTTCCAGTACCTAAAAGGGATTATAAGAGAGCTGGAAAGAGACTTTTGTCAGGGGTATGTTGTGATAGGACAAGGGGGAATGGCTTTAACCTGAGAGTAGGTTTAGATTTGGAATTAGGAAGAAATTCTTCACTGGGAGGGTACTGAGGCACTGGAACAGAAGTTTCTTTGGGTGCTCAGCTGCAGCTGCAGCTGCCCCATCCCTGGAAAGTGCAAGGCCAGGCTGGATGGAGCCCTGAAAAAGTTGATCTAGTGGAAGATGCCCTTGCCCAAGTCAGGGGGATTGCAACAAGAGGTCTTTAGTGTCCCTTCTGGCTCAAAACTTTTTATGATTCTTTATTTCTATGAACAGTACTTTCAAATCTCAGTGTTTGCTAGGATTGCATGGTTCAAAGGACAACCTGTGTTGAGATATGAACTTTGAATCAATCAAAAGTAATTTGCCACCACACAAGGAGAGGAATTGGATGCTTGAGGCAGGATAGTGGTATTTCCTGTTTCCATATCAGCAGTCTTAGCTTCTCAGTTTTTAGTCTTAACCCTCAAACCTGCCCTCTAACACAGGAAAACATTTTCATGCTCATTCTAAAAATAACAATACTTAAGGCAAGAAATGAAATTTCTTCACTGTCCAGAGCCTCAAGAATATCAGAACAAAGGCCAGGTTGCAATTCTCAACTCCAAGTCTTACATACAGGTCACCCCGCATAACAGGGCATAAACCATATGGGGTTTCTGCACTGCCAGGGACATCTCATGCTCCCTTCTCTGCATTTTATACAATGAAAACCATGATAAAACATCCTTTATAGCATCTTGGAATTCACCCTATTTAAAATACATTTTCTTCTGTGTCTGTGTTTGCTTGAGAGATGAAATAGCAATTTATGTGTGACAATTTTCAGCATGACAATGCTGCTCCTTTAAAGACTGAAGGTAAACTTTTCTGAAATTACCCAGCTATTTTGTGCTGCCATTGCAAGCTTATGTCTAATTTGCTCTGTTATCCACACAAAAAAAAAGTCTGTCTGGCAGAAAGCCTTGTTTCTGTACAGGGTTTTGGGTGTTGATGCATTTGGGTTTTTTAATTGCAGAATGGATGGGAGTGTAGCCAATCATGATACTACACTAAATAAAAAGGTGCTTCTGCTGCATTCAACACTCAGTCAAAACAAAGACGAAAGAGACTTCATTTTCTCTGTGAGAATTCACTAATCTATTTTTATCTCATGGTATAGAACTGTAAACAAAATAATTTCATAGTATCTATTTCATGTATCAGTGCTGAGAAATTTCAAAGCTAAAACTTTAAAGCTTTGGTTCTGCTTCATTGATTCAACCTGTATTTTGACATGACATCAAGCAAAAAAATACCCACTTTTAACTGGCAGCATGTGGAGAGTTTGTCTTAATGGAGAGAGGTCTGACCTGGGCTTCAGAGGATCTGTATTCATTTTCCCTTTAACCTACAGGCTTGATGTGATTTCATCTAACAAATACACTAAAAGTTAGCACAAAAGTAGAAATATAGAGAGCTCATAGACTCAACAGAATTTGTAAGTGATACATAGATGTCTCCCAATAGAATGGCAAAACAGATTTTTTAAATAAAAAATACCTTCTCCAAAGGTGTTTAAGACTTACAGCCAGACTCAGTCTCTAACAGAGAGCTTCTCATTTCATTTTCACTCTCAGACTTCATCTGGGATTAGAAAAAAAATTGCATTGTATTACTTGAAGCTGGGATTCTCATAACTGTAAGGAATTTCACTATCTGCTGGATTTTTGCAGTCCTTGGAGGTTTGGATATGCTCCACAGGAGAGTCTCAGTTCTTGGAAGCTTATCTGAAAATCACTGATTATTTGGAAACACAGTGAGCAAGACAGACCTTCATGAGATGTCTAATAATTTCTACTGGCTTTGGGTACCCTTTCATTCTTTGTGACACCAGTCTGCAAGTTCATGCCAAGAAACAATCAAAACACATTCTTGAAAGTTACATGTAACTTAAAGCAAGTGATTTAAAAGTTATGTGATTCTTTGAAGAGCCAAGAAGCTTCTTTGAGTGTCTCATCATTCCCTGAGCTCATCTAATGCAGCTCATCCCCCACAGAATGTAGGGCAAATATGATCAGGATGATTCAGTAACGTGTTGGGGAAACTGAAGCAAGTTCAGAGTTAGATGGGCAGAAAAAATGCTGGAAAGAGTAATTATATAGGGATCATGCTGAGACTAAAGATGGCAACCCTCAAAGTCATCACCTTTTTCATGTTACCATACTGCTTTCCATTCTAAAGCCAGCCTGAGGGATTTTTCATTGTGCCCGTAACACAGCACAAGAGCACCCTGAATTTCCACATCCCTTGAGGTGTAAACCAGGTAGTTCTTTCAAGGCATGTCTGTCTTTTCTTAGCCTAGTATGATCCAGGCTGCAACAATTGAAAAATGTTTTTCCTCTCTCCCTACTCATAGTCAAGCTGGTAGGAAGAGATATTTATTTGAGTCAAAACCAGGTTGGAAATAGGACAACCTAGAGAATTGAATTAATAAGAGCAGTGGCCCTGGAAGTGGAAGACTGAGAATATAGATTGAGAGAGGTAAAGGAAGGAAGTGGGCTGGGTAGTGTGTGTGCATCACAAGGTGCAGGATTCAGGAGAAAGGTATAATATCACTGTAGGTCCAAGGCTGATGAGGAAACTGAGGCCAGATAGCTTTAGCAGGAGGGAATAAAATTAACTGGAAGAACAAAATTGGTTGGGAGGGATTAGATCTGAGAAGTGTGTGAAAGCAAACCTGGAATTATTGAAGGGAAACAAGAGGAAAAAAAGGACATACTGAAACTGAAGAACAAAGGAGGAAACTGAAAGGTTGAGGAGGAAGGAAAGAGCCATTCTGGGCTAGAAGCCTGGGAGTAGCACTAGCAAAGACTGGAACAAGATCCTTTCATTAGCAGAGTCGTAACAAATTAGGAAAAATAAACAGCAGTTAAGAAAGACAGATATTTTTGTTCAACTAGAGAACCCATTCACACTACTGCTGTTGTGTGAGTGGGGAATGAGCCTCTGCTTGGTTCTGTCAGCCCACACAGATAGTCTTCACACCTATCAGCAGCTGCTTCACTGGCATGTTACTTCTTCTTACCACCTGAAGAGATTTTGCCAGTGGAAACTCTGCAATTCACATTTGCAGCATAAAGGTTTATGAGCTTGCAAAAGGTGTACCAAGGATTGGTCTTCTTTCAAAATGTGTTTCTGATTAATGTTGACAGATCACTGTGGAGCTGATGATCAATTAGTTAATGTTTGTACAGTACTTTGGAGATGTAAAACTCTGTAAGTACTGAGCATTGCTATTACGAGTACACTTCAAGATCCTTAGGTAACTGTTGGGAGTACAGTAGACACGATCTTAATCTATTAATAGCCCTTTATAAGTGCAATAGTTCCGAGACTGCCAAAACATCCCTATTGTAGCATAATTCTTTTTTCTTTTCTTTTCTTTTTTTTTTTCCAGATAGCATGGGTGTCATGAATGTTAATAGCAAGGAACCAAAATTGCTCCTGTCATCTTCTTCCCATTTTTATACATACAGTGTATGAAAGGGTCTGTTTCCTTAAAATGGAAGGAGATAATCACGTCCTCCTAAGACTCCAATCCTCTGCATAAGGTCTAATTTGGGATGTGAGTGCCAGATAATTAGTAGTTGAGGTAGAACCACACTGTTTTGTGAGTCCCATTGCCCAATTAGTAAATCTGATTGCAAAAGGTTTAGAAGGGGCCTTTAATCTTACCAGCATTTTACTGTTATTACATGTGGCAGACAGAGCATCCTGTATCAGGGACAGGAGAAAGGAGAAATTTAGTGTCATAGCAAATAATCTGCTAGTGAAAATTGGTACAGCTCCTTATTTATATCAGCTCAGAATTTGGCTCCTGGCCTTATAGACACTTCACATAGTGTCTGCAAATGGGTCTCCAGTAACCACTGAGGGTAAGAGGAAAGCTACTCAATGAGGATGCATGTGTCTACTGATGTAAGGCAAAACCCAGTAATCCAAAATCAGAAATAGCAAGCTTTCTGAACAAAAGAAGTCAGTGTAAATTCAATTAAGGCCAGTGAAGAAAGAAAATAATTAGGACAATAAAAATGTATTTTTGAGTTTTTCTCTTATGTCTGCACACACAGACATGCACAATGATACTCTCACAACCCCAAATGTGTACCAGTTTTGGTAACTTCTGAGAGAGGGTCTGTCAAAAGGATTTGTTCAGAGACACATCCTTGTGCAGCTGCAGGCAAAGGTCATCATTTGACTAATTTAATATTTGCTTTTTCCAACCTGTCCTGATAACAGCACCACACCTGAAATGGGGCCAGCAGGAGCTGGAGGGACTTTCTGGCAGTCTGCACTGATGCTGGAGGGAACTTTGCTGTCAGAGGTCCCCAGGGTGTCACCCAGGATTGAGAGAAGGGGAGCAGTGCGGGTCAGGAGAGGGACACCTCGCCAGTGCTGTGTGCACGGGGTGAGAGGGGAGAAGACTGGCTGGCAGAGGCGACCCAGGAGCTTTATCCAGTGCATCACTGCATGCTGGGCAACCACTGAATCCTCTTCTGTTCATGCTCCTTCCCCAAAATGAAGTAAGAACTCTGCAAAATGTTGCGTGAATGTGAAGTAGTGGCAATACCAATTCTATTTACAGGAGTATTTGTTCCTCTTGGTGTTACAGAAGTCTGTTATTAGTCTACAGACCTCCTTTATTTTGACTCAGTGCTGTCCACGCAAAAACCAGTTCTCATTATGAAAATAATTGCTGCCTGTATCACTGTGGTTTTGTTTGATAATATATTTCATGTTCAGAAGGGCCTATTAAAATTATCTAGCCTGACCTCCCACACGAGGTAAGCACTATATTCTCACTGAGACATTCTTACAACAATTCTCACAGCAGAGTTGTTAAAAATACCAGCATATGTTCATTGGCCATTGTACCAGACATATAACAAGGCATCATCCCTTCCCTGAACAATTAATAATTTCACTGCATCCTGCAGTAGGGTGAGAAGAAAGAAATGTGGCTATCCTTAAGATTATTAGTAGGATATGTGGAAAGCCCAGAGAATAAATGCAACTCCCACTGTATTTATTGTTTTCCCTCCACAGCCATCTTTTTTGTGACTAAAATAAAATTCTTTGTTGTGGTAATTTCCTACCACCTCTTATTTTAGTCAGTGGGTTTTTAAAATAATATTCAAATTATTTCCTGAGATAGAAGATGTCTTCCAAACCTCTTTGGTCCTTAAGAACATCTGTGTTGGTGTGGCAGGATTTCGGGCTCTGCCATGGTCTGATCTTTCTTGATATTACACAGCACCTATCACTGTCATAGCCAGCAAAGCAGCCTCATGAAGATGGAAAGCCTACCATGTTAATTTTCAGAGCCGTGCTTTCAACCTGCTGCACGGGGCATTAGCCTCACAGCTCCCATTAACCCCCACTGTGTTGAGCCAAGAACCAAGTGCACAGAGGATGTCAGGCATTATGCACTGGCAGTAATCAGATTTGCTGGTCACTTAGCCCTATCTGCACTTAAAAATGTGTGTTTGGAATAAAAATATCGGACAGCAGCAAAGCTGAAATATTTGACAGCAGGGGTTGTTTTTTCAGAACATCTAAAATACACTTGAGATGTGAACGTACAAGGAAAATTGTCCCAGATTGCTAATGCAGTGTTGGAATTTAAATAGACTTTTAACCAAGCCGTCATTTGTACTGTCATGGCAATTAAACTTTTCAGCACGGTTTTCCTGCATGTGTGGAGTTATTTATATGATTGTTTGCACTGTCCCCAGGCCACAGTGAGTCTCGAGCCTCCATTGTGCTGAGTGTCTAGTAAGTCCAAATAACCAGACAGTCCTTGCCCTGTTGAGCTTTCAGTCTGCAAAATGACATCCTAACTCCTCAGCTTGGTGTCACAGTTCAAGAAAAAGCACCCTGACTGGAGGGGAAAGAGCTGAAACTGCAGGAGTGGTTCTGTCTTTCCCCTTTCATGGAGGAACATAACACATAACAACAGCTGGCTCTTTCCTCTTCACCCTCTGCTCCTGCTGTCAAATCCCTCTTGCTGCCGTGGCATCTGACAACCAAACCTTTCCTTCACCCTCACCTTGGACTTCTTTTTTTACAGAAGCACATTATTAGCAACATAAATTATGGTCTGAGAATAGTGTCATTGAGCACACAGGATTAAAATTGCATGCTTTAAAATAAAAATGTCAGTCAGACAGGTGCACATAGCCTGGTCCTGGGAATATTTTGAACAACTAGGAGGTTTCTTTTAACATAGAAGCTTGGAAGAGAAAAGTATTTGCAAATTCATTTCAAGTTTAAGTAAGAAATGATTATCAATATTTTTCTATATCTTCCTACATTTATTTAAAAGTAATCTCTGCTGAAAAAAGTGAGATACATGGAAATACTAATTAATAAATATTATTACAATAAAATAGAGCATTGGAACTGAATTAAAAATGAAATATATTAAGCTTACTAAAAAAAAAGCAAGATATTAGGGAGACAAACACACATGGAAAATAACATTTTTTCGGCTCTTCTCACAGCTCCCTGATTTGTTTTAATAAACAAACCTCCAAATTGTAGCTGTTATGCAGCCCTGTTTATTACTTGAATTTTAGGGCAAGTTTTATTTAAATGTCATGGGGAAAGAGTTCCAGGGAAAGGTCACTTGTATTTGAAATTTTCCAGACAGGAATTCCCAATACCAAAACAAAATTACAGTGGGGGTTAGGTCTGAGGTTGGATTTGGGTTCCTCTTCAGCAACAATTCAAACACCATGGATTTGTGCACTACATTTAGATTTGCAAATGCAACCAACAGAAGGAGTCATTTAGGTTATTTCAGGCTCATGAAGAGTTTGAAATGAATATTTCTTATCTGGTTTTGAAAGCACTGCACATGTTATAATTAGAGGTGTGATAAAAAGTCTCCATCTCTTCCAACTGGCATGGCATCTCTGTTAGCCCTTTATTAGCTGTGAAGTTTACATGAAAAATTTGCATTGTCCAAGGACACATGGAAACTTCAAATTTCAAGTGACAGTAGAAGTGAAGCAGGAATATTTGGAAATCCATTTTTATGAGGGACACCACTGGTGGCTATAGGTCACTTTGTCTTCTGAGTTCCTGACTTTTCTTCTCCAGGACCTTAGATGCAAAATCACAAACTAAACTAATCCCTTCTTAAATAGTGTTTAAAAGTTCAAGTCTAGTGTTTCCTGTCATTTCTTATGTTTTCTTGATAATCCAAAAAAGATGTGGAAGAATTACTGTGTGTTGAGGCACAGCAGGGGTAGAAATTTTCCTTTTATTATATTTTTACTTCAATTTGCACATGCACATACTGGAGTGGATCACAGAGAGGCAGTAAGAGCTTTCTGGGCTCATCTGAGGGCTCTGGCAGCTCTGCAGGGCTTCACCTCTGGGTTCTCTCGGCAGCCCCTATTAGATTTTTATCTGCTAAATACTTTGCAGCATTCAGCTCTCACTTAGAGCCTGGCACTACTTGTCCCTTAGTTTGTGCCTGAGGATCCAGCCCTGAAGTGTATTATTTTTCCGAAGATCTATTGTTTGCTGCTGGCACAGGCAAATTCCAAAGGCAGGACACCAGAATGAAAAAAAGATTGCAAGCATTTCTTCACTGAAGTCTGAATGTCAAGCAGACAGCTCTCTGCAGCTTACTCTCTTATTCTATTTCTTCAACAAATTCAGTGAATACAAATCTTTGCTGAAGAACAGGTCTATTTTGTGTATCAGAAATATGTGTCATACCAGTATTAAAGTGGAGTAGCAGATCGCTTGGTCACAGCTAGAGTCCTTTGGCTTACCATCATGAAAAAAAGAATTCTTGATGGGACAGAGGGCCCCTAAAGCTGCACAAAAGCAGTCATAAACATTAGTCTTAGATGAGAATAGCAGAGAAATTCCAGACAAACATTCTGGCTAAGATTGGACCACACATGTATTTTCTGATAGTGCAAGAGACTTTCTCTGAGAAGCTGTGATTGCAAGATTACAGCTGGATATTGCTGACAATGTCTTAGGCTTTTTTTCTTCTTTATACAATCATTGCTAAATATGAACAAAAATCTTCTCCATTGTCCATAATTTGAGGCATATGAAATGGGAATATAATGCATTAAGCAAAAAAACCACAGTGCTTGTTGGAGGTTTTGTTCCAGTAACATGCTGTTTATTTGCTCCATTTACAGCAACCCTCCTGCTCTGGCTCTGAAGTGTTCATCTATTTTCCCCAAATTTCTCAACACTTATACTGAAAAATCCCAACTGACCGCTCAACACCCCAGGGCCCTGAGTCACTGGTAGTCCATGCAATGGACTTTTACAGGCATATCAGCAAGAGCTGAGGACTGAAAGCTTCATGACTGTTCTTCCTCTGGTCCAAGCTAGCCCATGAACTGTTAAAATGTGTTTACCTAGGTCTGTGACTCACTAATTAGTCCCACTGTGGTCAACCTTGGCTTTAATATTTCAGACAACATACCCATCAATGTATATTCTGCAATTACACTCCTAACTGCAACCCAGATTTCTGCTGGCTCACATTTCACCATCACAGAGTGCCATGCTAATATATTGACTCCTCAGGAGGAAGCAGAGGTTTCCGTCACTGTCCTAGAGCTGGGACCAGCTGTCATTTCACTGCCACTAAAGTTCTTTCACTGGAAGCAATACAAAAATAAGGAACTGGTCATTGCCTCATCTTGCAGGGCTGCAGGACCACTTTCATGCATCATCTTGCTTGTCTGAGTCTCCTGGGAAAGCACAATCCACGTGTTATGAAAGTTAAGGTGAAATATGGACTTGGTTTGCTTTGTCCTCCAGAAAGCCCTGTGAGTGTCACTTCATAGAATCACAGAATAGAATCATTAAAACTGGAAAAGATCTGAAGCTACCCCATGGCATTTTGGTATTTTTTTGTTTTTTCTTTGTGTACAGGCTCATATGAATGTCTCATCACTTTTAACACAGGTTTCTGAGCAGTGCTAAACAAAGGAAAAATTCACTAATATGCAATTATCTTCATTGAAAAAAAAAAATTCAAGAGCTGAAATGCTCTCTTTTGTAAGATCTTTAGAAAATTTACCTTTGTGGATTCCTAATAAAATGGATAGGCAATAATTTTGAGAAAGCTAAGTTTGCCTTTGGGGAAAAATTAGACGATCTAAAAATTCCTCTCTGAAATGTCTCTTTTGTTGAGCAATTGAAGCTGCCATAATTAAGCAGTGTTTTGTTCTGCCACAGGTTTGTTTACATTTGAGAAAATGGAAGAGAACAATTAAAATTTAATAATATGGTAAACAAGATCTGAATAATTTATTCACAGCAAATAAAATGAATGTTGATAATCACTTTTTTGAGAATAGAAGAAAAAACTGACTTCTAAGACTGTATAGAAATTTTGTTCTTTTGTTTGGAACAAAATTTGATTGGATCCATCATCAAAGAAGAAAATACAAGTATTTTTACTTAGGGACAAAAGTATGAAGTATGAGCTCATTTGAAATAAGTTAAACTTGAATAACATAGAAATTATGAAATGGAAAATGCTGATTTTGAAGTTTCACTTGCCAACTCTTCTCCTCAAAGTAATTTAATATATGTGTACTCTGATATGTAGTTATGCATTTCTTTATACTTTCAAAGAATTCCTTTATACTTTTACTGGAAATCATAGAGAACCTATTTTTTTTGCTATTAACAATAATGGGATCTGTAAGATTAGCTTCAATAGTGAATGACCAAGATTATTATTGTCATTATTGTTATTATTATTTGTTACACCAGTACCTATAAGCTCTAGATAAGTAAACAGATCAGAATCACATTGTAGATAGGTAGGAAGGCTTACAATGTTTTGTTATACAGATTCTAGAAAAACTTTTTCCCAGCTTTTTCTCTGGAATAAACTAAGTAAAATGGTACATCTTACATTCATAAAATATTTTCCATCTTATCATTAGTTACTTATAGAGTCAGTAAAGGAAGCATTGTTTATTTTCCTTTATATTTATTGGTTGTAAATATAGATTAATATTCTAAATACAGAAAAGAGTTCTGTGTGATTTGCAGCTCAAATTAATATGCTCAGAAACCATACTCATGGTTCATGGGTGGTTGCTTAACTCTATAAATCCTGGCTTCATGTGATTCCTAGGCCAAAAGCAGGAAGGAAAAGATTTTTGGTCATTTTTAAAAATAAAAGAATACCACAAGAGCACCTTGCTGAAAAGGAATAGGAGCAATCCTTTAGAGCATTGTGTAGTCCTGCCTCCAACATCCAACAGCCCAATGCTCTAAATTTAAAGTATAGCTGTGGGTTTGAGAGGATGTCTAGTCCAACAGAGTAGAATTATTGCTGCAATGCTAGGGAATTCAATAGAAACTACTACACCCTTAAAATGCAGATTCAAAACCATATGTGGACCATCTGAGGTTTAATGTCTCCTGCAACCTATGGAGAATGTGATGCAATATAGGACCAGGTCCTGTGTCATGCCTGGACTGAACTGAAAAGCAGCTTTCAAACAGCATAGCAGAACCCCAAGAAATTAAAAAATAGCTTCACACAGTGTGTTGTAATTGAAGGGCTCAGACTGTCTCCCATACAACCTGAATGTTGTCTTGTTTATTTTTGTGGAATCAAATATAATAAGAAAGTAGAAAAACTGAGACCCATAGGCCAATTCCAAGTTAACAATAAAAAATGGGTCTCAAATTTCAAGATTATTTTCCATTCATGTAATAGGTTATAATGCTATGTGACATCCACAGCAATTTGCAGTCATTCATATAAATATTAATCTAAATAATCAGTCTTGTTCTTTCCATATCCTGTGTCTTTTCCTTTTCTGTCCTGTCCTAGTCCTCCAACCTGACATTAATCTGGAGAGAAAAAAAAAACAGAATTAATCTCCTTGTTTTTTTCTGGTTGCCCAACTGCACACATGTTAATGTTGAATATTTTCATGCAAGATTTCTCTTTTTAAAGTGATAAATAAAAGCCTAGTGCTTGAGTCTGCAAAAACCTCCTCAGTGTGCTAGTGGGGCAGTGTATGGGAATGATATGAAGGATAAAGATATCAGGGCAGATCTCAGAAAATTTGAATGAAACACCAAGCTGCTGAAAAATATGAAGTCTGCAAGTCTCCTCTGGTCAGTGTTGAAGCAGATCTCCATCACTGTTACAGTAAGTGACATCCATTATAAATTTATGGCAAATGATACTTAACTGGTTCAGTATGTCCAGAAAACTGTTAAAACAGGGCAGTTTTTTTGCTTTGGTTGGGGAAAATGGATTGAAGATACATTCTCCACCAGTAGAGCTTATGTAGTTAGAAGACCAGATATGAAATGGGCCAAGCAGGGTGGTCTCCACTCCACCATTCCTCTGGGCATGGTGTCAACTGAGGAGGAGGATGGCTTCTGTGATCCTGTACACACTCATCACATGGATGTGATGTTGACATGACAGGCTGGAAGAGATACTTGCTGTGGTTACCAAAAACAATAACTTTGAAATTTAAAAACATAAATTTGTTCTTCAGGTCTAATAAAATGTATAGCAAAAAAGCTTTTCTGAAGTCTCCAGAATCTTGAAGTAGCCAATGCGGTAGTTGGGATGAATTCACTGAAGAAATCAGTTTGTGTTTCATTGCAAAATCTATGGCTTAACCTATAGTATCAACTCTGATAATATCAGACATGTAGTGTTAACTGCCTGAGACTGCTAAAGCTCATTAACTAACCTACAGGATTTTTTATTATTGCTGCAAAGTCCATAAATGAAAAGATCCAGTCATCCATTAAATGCACAGCATAAATCATTTGTACCTGCAGACTGTGTCTTTTGCAAAGCAAGAAGTCATGTGTACCAGTAATAAACAGGAAAAACCCAACAAAAACTCACTAAGAATCTAGTCATCTTGGCAGGCTTTATTCTTCCTCATCCTTCACCACTAGCTCTTGTACTTTATTCTACAAAAGTTTCCCATTTTTACCTCTTTGTTATCAGTGAGCAAAAATGCCTCCTACAGATGAACAGATATATTTTTTTTCTCCATCTGTTGAGGCATTTTCTTTGCTGTGCTCTGGAAATTTGCCAAAAAGAAAGGAGATAACACTTCTGAACACAGGATGGATGGCAGACATAAATCCGATGAAAAGATGGACTACAGCAGCTGACTGATGGTTTCACAAAGGCTGTTTTGTTGATTCTCACTGAACCTGAGGTTTTCTTCTTCAATTTGTGTCAGTGAGAACAAGGATGTTCAAATCACTTACTGGAAGAAGTTCAGGGTATTTTTTAATTACATGACTTTTGTCCTTCTTGGACTTTTGGCACTCCAATTTAATGAAGACAGACCTTACCATTACAGGTAGGAATTCACAGGGGAGGTAAGAAAGGGCTACACAAGGTATCTGTCTACACTTCTTAGCAATAGCCAATTGTATTTTCACTTTTCACTGTGTGTGAATTACACAGTTAAAAACAATATATAGAGAGAAATGGTCTTTGAAAGCCACTCAGTGTTCATGGGTTTTGGTGCCTTTGAAAAAAGCCTTTGAAAAAAGGCTTCAATCAGGGTATCTTGCAAGGCTGAAGTTTTTGTTCATCAATTACCTTGCTTTAAGATACAGGAATAGTGGAAGACATATTAATGATTTCAACCTATGTAGCATTCTTTCATGGAAAGTTTGGATAATCCCTTTCAAATCAAGGAAGGGATTACCTCACCAAGCCCAAACTGATGATTGACTCTTTCATATATAGTATCCATTCAAGAAGCAAAACTCTTTTGGCCCAAGAGAAGGTTTGATATATGCCTCAGTGTTAGTTATGATGCCTTTGCAAACACAGTTACTAGTCCAACATGATGGAATTGATTGTGTGGTGGCCGCTATAGCTGGATGATGCTCTTTGATTTACTGACCTGAGGATAAATCCACCTCCCAGTGCCCAGTGGGAGTCGATGGAGAGTCTCCCACACTATCAGAGGTTTATGGATTAGGTTCCTCCTGCACAATTAAAAGTAGATCCTTCTCAGAGAAAAAGAACATAGAAGAAAACAAGCTCTAAAGCCAGTTAAGGATGCTCTTCATTTTTTTCTGAGGGCTCCTTTAGGCATTGTATTGAACAAGTATATACAAACAGCCTCTCAGCCTCTTGTGAATTACAATTGTTATATGTTTCCTTTGAAATGAAAACTTGGCTCTTTGCCCTAAATAACACAGTAGTTGTTGTTTTTTTTCTCTTTTTTTTTATGATTTTCCATTAAATTACAAGCAGAACATTAAGTTTAAACACTGGCTTTCTTCCCTAAGGAATAGAATGACCTATTCATGTATAGGTTGGTGTGTCTCAGTCAGACTTTTTCCTCCCATTCTCTTCATTTATGTTATGTTTAAATAAGCTTTACTTTTTTTTTTTTTTTTACTGTGCGTAGCTTGGGCAAATAAATATCTCCAACCCTTACTTAGCAATTAATGAGAAGAGGGCCTCCTTTATACTATCCACTTGCAAGTGTTCAGTGAGGCTACTTATCATTTTGCAGTTATCTTTGCCCTTTATGGTCCTGTTAATGTACAATATTGAAAGGACTTCCTATAGGACTTCCTACTTTATATGTGATATTTCAACAGAGGATATATAATTAAACAGCAGAATGAAAACAGGAATTAGTTTAACTAGATGAGTAACAATGATGATTTCCTAGCACAAGCTGTAAACCCAAGTCCTTTTCTAGTATGTACATCAAGTCTTTCACAATTTGTTTATGCCAACATTGCAAACTTAGCACTGCAACCTGGAGAAGTCAGGTCCTTCTTTGTAGCAGCTTCTACTTCATTTCAGCAGCTGCATTGGCTGCAGTAGTTTGACAACCATCAAACCGACCCCTAAGAAGGGGAAAGGACAAGTTATCACAAAATCATAGAACCACAGAATCATAGAACCACAGAATGTCTGGGGCTGGGAGAGACCTTAATGATCATCTAGTTCCAACCCCTCTGCTATCGGCAGGGACACCTTTCACTAGACCAGGTTGTTCAGAGCCCCATCCAATGTGGCCTTGAACACTTCCAAGGACAAGGCATCCACAGCTTCTCTGAGTAACCTGTGCCAGACCTTACTATCATCACAGTATTGAATATCTTACCATCTACTCTAAATCTACCATCTTTCAATTTAAAGCCATTTCCCCTTGTCCTGTCCCAACATGCTCTAAGTATCCCAATAACAGATGTCACATTCTTCTCCCAGATATGCCAGGAAGTTTCTATTCTGGGCAACCCTTTGTCTCCCAGCACCACTGTTGACCAGATCAGGTGTTTGCCTGTTGAAGTCTGGTTTATTTGGTCCTAGCAGGTCACTCCACAGACCCATATCCTTCCTTACTTCACATGCTGGCTATTCTTGCCTGTTATTGTTTCATGACCTTCAACATGCTTTGTATTCTCACTAGGAGACTTGCAATATTTTAAAATATTTCTTCCATATAAACAGCTCAGGATTATCTTCCAAAAGAGGATGGAGGTGAAAGTAGAGCAGACGTGAGAATTATAGAAATGGAACCCAAACCTCAGAAATCTAATGCTTGCTGGAAATGTTTGGAAATGTTTTCATCAAGGAAAAGAGCAGGCATGATTTTTTTTTTTTTTGGTAGAGCCTGTGATAGAACTTAAGCACTGTGAGAATTTGCTGAAAAATTTTACAGTGAAATATATTCTCAATAAGAATAAAAGCAGGTAGATTAGTGTCAAAAAATTACAGTTTTTTACACTTTTTGCACAGTAAATACACAAAATTTTGATGGCACATGTGCCCTGGGATATGTCAAGTCTCTGCATTTCTTGTAACTCATGAACTGCTGCTTGCCCTTCTGCTTTACCTAACTCCACATAGAATATTTAGACAAATAGTCTCCTTGAAAGTGTGAAAAAAACTTCATGCAAAGCAAATCCATTTTTAGTTTCCTTCCTTCCTTCCTGCCTTCCTTCCTTCCTGCCTTCCTTCCTTCCTGCCTGCCTGTCTGCCTGCCTGCCTTCTTTTTTTTTCAGAAATAAAATTCTTAATAGAACATTGCTGGGGAAAAAAAAAAAAACAACAACAAAACAAAAAACCAAAACAAAGCAAAAAAAAAAAAAAACAAACCACTGAACAAACCAAAAGCAGAACCAAACCCCTCCCACCCCCAAAACCACAAATCAAGCTGAAATCATGGAAGACTCAGGTCTGAAAAGCAGTTTTCTGCAGTCTTTTAAACAACAGAAAGACTAGGTGCTATCATTTGTGGTACAGACCACCCCTCCAAATTAGAATTAGAATCCACCAAACTAGCCACAAGGAACAGGCTGTGTTTAAGATTAGTTTGAGCCTTAAATATGTTAAAAAGCATATTCTAATGTTAAGCTCTTTAAGAATATATTTTTCTCTCATCAGACATGTTCTTGCAATATATGATGTAATGGGTGGGATTCACCCACTGGAAAAAAACACGGGCACCTGGTAAAAACAGCCATAAAGACTTCAATAAGTGCTCTTTCAACTTGATAACTCTTAATAGCCTTAAGTTTTTAATTTAAAGTCTTATGACAAATCATTCCTTCATTAGAAGAACTTCTTATATAATTTCTAAATTATATATCTAAGCTAGTTTCCAATACCCTGATACAGTAGTGAGCTTGTCAGTGTTTCAATCAATAATTTTGTTTCAATGTATCATCCACTCCTGATTTAGCTAGATAAAACAGTACAATGACCCCAGTAAGCGAGAAGAAGTAAATCTAATGAGAAAATTGTTTCTGGATTTTCTGGCAGAGGGAATGGTGTCTGATTTTCCTGACCTCTCAATTTACATATGTTTCAGTCTGGCCAGGAAGAGCTGACCTTGGGCAAAAATGGGAATAGTAGTACTGTAAGCTAGACTTCCCTACATAAGACTGGAGCAGTCTTCATTACTGAGGCAGTGTGCATCTTTATAAGCAAATCAGGAGTCACAAAACTGTATGAAGATTTATTTTAGTAAGAAGGTTTTAGAAACTTGCATATGCTAAGTCCTCAATGACATGGCAGCATCATTCTGTATTGGGATGCTGTGGCTGAAGGTGGGCTAGATGTCTGAGGTAGGGGAACACATTTTTTGTCACCATCCAGCCTAATTACTGAATTATTAGAGTTGTTTTGTAGTAAGAATTTAATGACGGGTTGCTTTTCAAGTCACTCTCTGCCCCAGGACTCCTGTGGTCACTCCATTTTCCAAGGTTTGGCATTTTCTTCTCTTAAGCTGATTCTCCAAATGTAAGACTTATCCTACCTTCTCTACCAGCTGTAATCAGCACCAGGTCAAAGTAATTAATTCTCTTCAAAGAGTTGTATCTGCACAGACCCATATGGCTGCTTCCCATGTGACTCTGTAAGCTAATTAAACTTGACTTTATTTTGCCCTCTTCCATTTTCCTCTACCTGAGGAATCAGTTCTCCAGTGCCTCAAACTCTGCACCCAGGCTCAACCCCTTTGAAGTCAGCTTCTTGCCACTAGAAGTTTTCCTATGTATTAAACTTAATTCATCCATATATTTAATTCAATTACATCATTTTATTTGTGTATTTTTACATCTCCTTAAGCAGGAGGTTTTGGCACAGGTACAAGTTTATAGCTGAGTAGATTTAAAGGGACGACTGTGAACATCTTAGTAGAGAAGAAGTTTACATTTATTACTGCCATGTTGAGAAGCTGGGTTTAGGGCAGAGAAACCAGGGCAGTTTTCCAGGATCTTAGATGTTGGGGTCTGGAGGCCAAGTTATATGGCAAAGAGAATTATCCAATCTAGAAACAGCTTATGCTTGGGGCAAGCACACCTCTATTGCAATTATTTGTATGGCTTCAAGCTGAAAGGGGGTAGATTTAGATTGGTTATTAGGGAGAAATAATCACTTTTACTGTGAGGGTGGTGAAGTGCTGGAACAGGTTTGCCAAGAAGAGCTGTGGATGCCTAATCCTTGTAATGTTCACTGCCAGGTCGATGGGGCTCTGAGCCACCTGGTCTAGAGGGAAGGTGTTCCTGCCCATGCAGGGGGTTGGAACAACATGGTTCTTGAGGTTCCTTTCAACCCAGACCATTCTCTTATTCTATGAAATTTATTTAATTTGTGTTTGGTATGCACTGGTTTAGAAAACAAAACTAGAAAATTATTTTATTTCATTCTTAGGACATCCTACTGCAGGATTGATCCTTATACTGTATTTTTCCAGTCTTTGTACATTTTAGTTTTAAATACCATGATGAAAGGTCACAATTCAAGGAACTTCTCAGAATATTAAGTTTTCACTTAGGTCAGTTTAACAAAAAAAGTAACAATCCCACTCTTTGTGTGATCTCCTCCCCACATTCACTCATTCTTTCTGTCCTTCAGTGCTAAATTCCATGAGGAAGTCAATGGGTCACTACAGGCCTTCTATAATTTGTTGGTCAGTCCTTTGATGCATTTTAGACTTGGGTCGAAAAAATGCAGATTTGATTCATTGGTGGGTAGAGAAACTTAAGACAGACTTTTGAGGCAGAAAAAACATTTTGTTTGATCTGTCATATGGCCTTTTATTTCAAGGTCTCTTTACCCTTTCTTAAAATCTCTTTAAAAATGGAACTGAATTTTGGCAATAAACAATTCTTTGAACTGAAAAGTCAAAATATATTGTTTTATTGTTGAAAAATTAAAGCAAATAAATTTTTTGAGCTTTTTACCCTGGGTGAGGTTAGATTGTGACAGAAACAAGTGAGTAAATCTGGTCATGTTCTGATCATGCTGAATCAACACCATTTAGAAAAAAATTATTGCCTGCCACTTCTGCAGGTAGCTTTTAGGTTATAATCCATTAATAATATTATAATTTAGAGGAGTTTGTAATTAATTTTGAATATAAGCCATTCCCTATAGCACTATCCATCCTGTTCTCAAAAATATTTGCCACAGGAGACAGACCTAACCGGATCACTGGTTTTGGTTTTACCTCTTCCCACTATCTATTCAAGGCTCTTTCTTCCTTTCCACCACCACCACCTCCAAAAAAAAATCTGTAAATAAAATCATAGAATGGTTTTCATTTTAAGGGACCCTACAGATAATCTAATTCCAACTCCCCTGCCATAAGCAGGGACATCTTCCCACTAGACCAGGTTGCTCAGAGCCCCATCCAACCTGGCCTTGAACATTTCCGTTGTTCAAGCAGCCATAGTTCCTCTGAGAAGCATATCTATCTATTGCTTTCTGGAATAAAGACAGTGGGAAGTGAAATAATATAAATTTTGTATCTGGTATGAAATAGTTAACATTCTGAAGCCAAGACCATCACTTGAATCCCAATACACCTCCCATTTAATCCATCTGCTGAGGAGGGATGCAATATTGTCAGTCATCAAGCAGGAGGATTTTAGCTATACCCATAAAAATACGTGCATGAGTTCCCTTAGCTAAATGTTAATTAAAACACAGGCTTTACAAGAAGTGGCTTGGGAACCCCAGTGGTTTTTCTCTAGCTTTGCTATGTCAGGTCTCCATACATGAAGTACTAAAAAAGGTTTGCTGTGCCTTAGAGACACAGGACAAATGGTCAGTAGACCTGATTCCAATCCTATCTGTGCCACTGAGAGCTTATCCAAAATATTTCCTTCTGCTTCGGTTCCCCATGTACAAAATTTTCTGATAGTATCTGTGTGCTCGCCAGAAAAAATATTGCTGTGAGGCCTAATTAAGAGAAGTGTAAAGTCTTCTTGAAATCCTTGGGCAAACAATAGATAAAAATATAACAATTGAGTTTATACACGGCAAAAATACCATTTTAGACAGTTCTACAGGGAATTTCCTGAGTAAAAATTGTTAAGTACTTTCCTTAAGCTGAAAAAAGATGAACTATTATGCATATTCTCTATAAAGAAGCAAATAAGCAAATAATCTTGAGTGAATGAATTATAGAATCATTAAGTTTGGAAAAGAGCTCCAAGATAAAGTCCAGCCTTTGGCCAAATGCCATCATGCCCATTTAAAGCATATCAAAAAGTGCAATGTCTATTTTTTTTTTTTGCACTTTCAGGGATGATGACTCTACCACTTCCCTGGGGAGCCTCTTCTGAAGCTTAACCCTCTTTCAGTAAAAAAAAAAAAAAAAAAAAATTATTGGTGCCAGAAAGATTACCTAGAAAAATTCAAGTAGTATGATCATATTATTCATGAATTTTCATGTATTTTTGGTTTTTTTTCCTTTATTATTGGAAGATCCAGAAAAAAAGAAAATTTCTTTAGAAATATCTATAATAAGTTTCATTATCTTTCATTCAATGAGCTAACAAGGTGATTTCAAACAGAATACTTTCAGGGTATGCATGTGTGAGCTGGCAGTTTTCTTCCTTTATAGTCTCCCATATAGATAAAATTATGGAACCCGTAATGTATATAGTAGGGTAACAACACTGTGCAAACAACCTTTAAGTGTCACAGGCTGGGTATTTCCTAACCCCGCCATTATTTTTAAAAATTGCTTCTGAAACCTTCAAGTGACTCAAAGCCCCATTTAGAAAAGTGTATCCAACCTTATTAAAAAATGTACACAGTTAATTATGCTGGGCATAATTTACATAACAGAACAGTGTCACCACAGCAGATGAAGCCAAATTAGTATAAAGAAACAGTACCAAACCTTCTGGCTTAATGAGTTTTGCTCATGACATGAACAAGTGCTAAGTCTTCCCTCTGCCTTGCCCTGGTGTATACAATTGACCGTAACATCACATGGTTAATTATTTCAACATTTAATCTCAACATGAAAAAACACAGAATGCATGACCACTTTCTTTTGTCAATAGCTTTTATAATTAATACTGAGGAATTAAAATAACTGATTATAGCTTACATTTCCATAGAGCTGTTGATACAAACTGTGAGATCATTAGTTTGAGTCACACAAGTTCCTTCTTATCCAATTCTGTTTTATAATTCTTAGTATGTTCTGGCAGCTTACATGTCTTTTTACATGGAGCAAAATTTCCTCTTTCCTGTTTTTACCTAATTTGACACTTGCAGAATCCCATAATGTGCAAGCAGAATGTGTGTCCTGGGAGATAAATTTTCTTCTTAGGTTTAGGGGACTGTGAGTTGAAACCTTAAAGGGTTTTCTTTATTACATATTCTGTGTACCTGATTCCCTCTCACTGGAATATGGATGGCTACATTCTCACCACATAATTATCTTTATTTCCTATAAACAGGCTGCATTTGACTTGAGCATTTCGGCTTCTTTTATGTCTGGCAAAGAAACAAAACCTATAGTAAATTAAGTCTGATTTCCATGAAGGTCTATGTACATTCAAAGCATGGTACATGTTTTGTGTGAAGCCTATAATCCTTGTACAAAATGTTTAAGTAACCTCTTTCAGAACGTTTGTGATATGTTTCCATTGAATTCATGAAACTGTGTGGGCACCTACTGCTGGCTAATTTACAAGAATATGTTTGCTTCCACTTCCCAAAATATTGTGTCTAACCTAGTGGATGATCCTAGATCCAGATGATGTCAATGCTAATCTTGCTATTGGTCTCTACACCAAAAAGATTTGTGTATTTTTTCCCTTTTTTCTATTTTTCTTCTATTTTTTTTTCCTTCAAATTTATTCAACACAGGGAGCTGAAAGTTTTGCTTTGCTGTTGGGTTTTTTTTTAATGCAATACAATTGTTAACAATGTAAAGTATTTCTACTGTTACCAGACTGAAGGTTTCTTCTGATTTATAGAAACATAGAGGCATTTAGGATGGAAAAGACCTATAAAATCACTGAGTATAGCAATAAGCCTAACCTTTTAATGGCTATCCTTGCTGTGCCTCAATGGCCAGCACACAGCCAGTAGTAGTTGGAGAAGCTTTTTTACAAGTTACATCCCCTGAGATGGGCTTACAACATGGTATTCAGTATGTTCCCACAAATGGCATCATGTTGTGCTAGGGGAAGTTTAGACTAGATATTATGAAAAATTTCTTCACTGCAACGGTTTTCACTCATTGGAATAGGCTGCCCAGGGAAGTGGTGTAATTGCCATACCTGGAGGCTGTGCGGATGTGACACTTGAGGACACGGTTTATTGATCCCCACTGTGGTGCTGGGTTAATGGATGACTCAATAATCTTGGAAATATTTTTTCAATTGTAATGATTTATGATTCTTTGATTATATTATTCTTTGAATCTGTGGTCTTCATTGTTGACTTTCCAAGAGGTAAGAGATATCATGTGTAGTTAAACCCAGGAGAAAAATGTCCTTTTCTTTCCCCACCTTTGTGGATTTTTGTGCTAAGAGGAAGAATTTCCTAAAGGGGTATTTACAGAGGAAAATGGCTGTTTGCTTATTAAGCATGGGTGGTCAGGCAAACAAAGATTAAACATATAAAGAGGTGAATAGATGCTACGAAGGAACTCTGTGTTCGGGTTCAGCTGTATTGGCTGGGTACAGAGAAAGTAGGAAAAGAAGTCATTGACATAGTATGACTAAGGAGAGGCTTAGCAGTGGTCAATTTCCAATTGAAACACAAAACCAGGCCCATATTTGGGCCTTTTAATGAAATTTATTCCTGCAGGTCTTCCTCTGTACCAGGAAGTCATAGACCCATCAAACTCTAAATCTTAGTGGTTACGTCTACTTCTTGAAGGGCAGGGGAGATGAGTAGAATGGAAAAGAAAAAAACAGTGCACAAACTTATAGAAAACAGTTAGGAGAGGGGTAGAAGTTATAAGAGACAGAAATTAAATTGATACCAAAAATTCAGGATCATATATAATCTTTTCCAGCATAATATCTGGCCTGTATTACTCTACTCTCAGAAGGGCTTCCTTACCTTTTGGAAAAGATTTAAGACTGAGGGCATGAGATATTGACAAAGAGCTGCAAGGAAAGGTCTATGTATTATGGATAACTTCCAAAACACTTGACAGTGACACTGTCCTTTAGATCGGCTGCAGGAAAACTCTTGGGTCAGCATTTTCAGGGGAAGATGGAAACAAGCAGTTGTGTACCTGCTTTGACCTCTCTGTGAGAGAGACAAGATGTGTTGCTAAGGATTAAGGTTACCTGTAGCAGTGTGCAAAGGCACCATTACCAGCTATTCCCAGTATGGGTTTTTCATAGGAGAAAGTTTAAAATGGCTTCATTGGAAAGTAAATCTTGACAGCACATGCTTTGGGAGGTTATGAGTGGTGAAGAGCCTTTTCTTAACTATATTTGACTTAATGTCTCATTTTAGGGTGATGATTATAGGTATTACTGTGGATATGTTGTCACACAGATAATGGAGTCCATTGACTCTCACATGTATTGACCCCTGTGGAATTGGGATAACCTATTTTATTGTTAATAGACTATTTAAAAAAAACAACATAAAAATGGGCAAAAACGTTCTTATGATATCAAAGAGTTGCAGAGGAAGAAACTGACCACTGCTCAGTGGTCACCAAGGTGACATGCTGATGCTTCTTACAAGTTTTTTCAACAGGTGAGAGGGAAAGGAGGGAAAAAAATGAAAGCATTGTTATTCCTGTGTCTTTTGAAATATTTCATGATGAGCAATGCTGGATGACCTATGGGTACCTTGTTTCCATCCCAGAAGGCTCTAGTCTTGATTTATAACATTTAGTTTCCACCATTGCTCAGATGATGGGATAAAGTCTTTACCAGATTTTATCCCTCTATCAGGAAGTTATTTTTCTTTAGATTTGCTCACCCTGCTATTATCTCTCAACATAGTTTATATATATTTTAATATGTATATAATGTATAATATCCAAAAATACTGATATAATATAGAATATCTATAAATTTATAGGAATTTATTTTTTCTTCATTCCTTGTAACTATATGGACCTTCTCTGACTTCTACTGCCACGAGCAGCAGTGGGGAGCAGTGCTACAACACTGGCACTGGGTTTACATCTGAGGTGCTGTGTTACACAGCATTTGCCTCCCTTCACCATACTTGCAATTTGCCAAGGGAAATATCCTGATAATACTTGAATAACACTTAGTCTGGAACCATATGAAGATTTTTGGTTGCTGGTTCTGAGCAAAAGGCAAAACAGGAGAGGATTATCAGATGAATTATGCAGCTGAATAAGAGGAAAAAAATGCCTTATTCTTGGAAAGCCAGGCAACATCTGAGGCTGAAAACAGATCACTGCTGTGAGACTCACTGAGCAGAGAGAAACAACTGACAATAACTACCTGGAAGCTGCCTGCTGTCCCTAACTGCTAATACACTCTTCCATGTCAATTTGACACAGAACAGGCTTCAGCTGCAGTGGTCCACATGAATATATGGTAGTGGCATGAAAAAGATGCTGCTATGGATGTCTGACCGGGATCAACAGATACAGAGCCCATTTGTGCACCCCCTGATGCCTGGTCCAAAGAACAGTGTAACCGAAGGACTCTCTGCAACTTTGCTTTCCTTTTCGGAGAAAAATGAACACATCGTCACAGGAGATAGATGATGCGAGCCTTCTACTGAGGATACCCTCACCCCACCTGCTGCTTGCTCATAAAGCCTCAGCCAAGCACTCTGACCACAGGAATGAGCTCTTCAACCATCTGGGAGCATCTGCAGTATGGTGTTAGCCTGTGCATTTCAGCACTTCAGAGCCCAGAGCACATACTTAATATTTGGCTTGAGACACAGAGTGCTGTTACCTTTCCTGTATTGGGGTTGACAGCTGCATCTATAAAACTGCCCAGATAACTGATTCAGTGAAGTGATTTAATCATCTGAGGACACAGTCAGCAACAGGTAGGGACAATTCTTGCAAAAGCCTTGAGCAACCCTTTAGAAAGACATATGAATCTCAGAGCCTCAACAGAGCTCTGAATCTGATCCACCTTGGAAAATCCTTAAGAACTTTCTAGCTCTTTTTTCTTGTAAGCTTTGAAAAAACAATTGTTTGGATAGGTTGGCCCAGAGTCTTATAAAGAAATAAAGGGCATATTTACTTCTTTCTTTCTCTCTTTTACTTGGAAATAATTCATAGAATCATAGCATGGCTTGGATTAGAAGGGACCTTAAAAATCCTCAAGTGTCAACCCCCTACCATGGGCAGAGACATCTTCCACTAGCCCAGGTTGCTCAAAGACCCATTCATCTTGGGTTTGAACACTTCCAGGGATGTGGCCTCTACATCCTCTGGGCAACCTGTTCTAGTGCCCTACCATGCTCTGAGAAAAGAACTTTTTCCTAATGTCAAACCTAAATCCCTTCCCTTCTTTTAGTTTAGAACTGATTTTTTTTTTTGTCCTATTGCATCCTTCTACATTCATGATTTTGTTATATTGCAAATAAACGTGGAGTTTTTGATGTTCCTGGCTTGCAGACAGTGGCTAAAACATGGGAAACCTCATAAAATTAATATCACACAAAATGAAAAAAAACAAAGTTGGCAGGAAATCTAAAGAAGTGAAGTACCAACCCGTAGACATTCAGGCAGGAAATAAGGACTTAGTCATAAGGAAAGTGCAATGAAGGAAGGACTGAATATTCAGTAAACTGAATATTGCAATGAATGTTGCATAAAACACACACGACTATTATTTTAATGTGAAAGTATATCTGATCTAGAGAGCACATTGGTGTTATTCTTAGTTTTGGATTGTGATGCATTTGACCTGAAGTGTGTGTTACTGATGTTACAACTGTCCAACCTGCCTAGATGATATGGTAGCTTGAAGGAGACAGAGACAACATTTCTGGTCTAAAAGGCACTTGTGTTCATTCATTATGTACAGACTTTTGGTAGCCCGCAAACAAACCCTGACTCTGAGGCATCTGATGCTACATTGCTATGACTCTTAAGCTTCATTGCAGCTATCCAGATAGCAATCCCTGTGATTTGATAACACTTGTATTTTTAGCACCTATTTTACCTTTATTCTCTTCAAAATGCAAGCAATTGAGCCATTCATATCACTGGTGACCAAGCATTTTACTTTGGAAGTAAAAAGTGAAGAAGATGCAGAAAGGGTCCCAGAGACCACCACACCAAAGCTTTATTGTAGAAAATGAGAGGTGATAACAAATGTCCCGGCAGGGAGCTCAGGAGGGACACTGGTCCTACTCCATAAGCCAGCACCAGGGAGATTTGGAGGGTTCTAGTTGCCAAAAAAAATAATCTGAGGAGCCATAAGCAAAACCCCAAATGCACTATTGGAAACCAAGTCAACTTTGGCCTACCTTCCCCCAGGAATGGATTCCTGGTAGCTTGTCTTTACACAGCTTTTGAAATGGAAGTGCTTTTCTTCCTATAAGATAAACCGTATCTGTGCCCAAGCTTTCAGTTACTGGTCTGCTCACACACAAGGTTGTGAGTGATGAAACAGAGTTGAAGCAGAGAGCCTGCTTTATCTTGTCCAGCTTCCTTCTGTGAATCATAATTATTTATGTATTTATTAATTAATTTATTAAGATTTCTGGAAAGACCCTGATGAATAAAAAGCTACATCTTCAAGTTTTCTGATTCTTTCCATTTCCCCTAAGACTCCATTTGAAGCCTGCAATTATTTTTCCCAGTACAGCATTCCCATGTCTTGACCATATGCCTGTCCCATATGCATGGGACTCCAGGCACCACTGCTTGTGCAGTCTGTGGCTGACCATGCAAGATACTCCTGTGGCCACAACAGTGGCTCTGCAAAATTGTCTCAGTCTTTCCACACTTTTTGTTCATTGTCAATTGGCTTCTGCCCACAGGTCCTTTGGTTTCATGACTGACAAAAGAGAAGAGGTTCAGATTTTGGTTGCTCTGTTTTCCTATTCTCTAGTTCGAGTACAAGTACATTTGGAAGAGTTTGTTAAATACAACTTATCTTTTTTACTCAAATAAGCATAACAGATAATCCAGCAAACACCAGACAGATTGTTCACTGATTCCTACAAGCTTATATATCTCTATAGGCATTTTCCTTGAAAAGAAGCACAGCCACACTGAATGGGGAGGTTTGATTATTTTAAAAAGGTTATTTTTTATTCTTTCATGTGCCACATGGAAGCTTTCACCCATATCATTTGGCTTGTGATTTAAACGCACAGTCTAAGCAAATTTTAAGTCTTTGACTTGGATATAAAAACTATACAACTCATGAAAGAGCAAGACTTGGTAGGATAAATCTTCAGAGATCTACAATATATGCTGCAAGCATAAAATAAGGAATGGCACGGGGAAGGTAAAACATGTTGCAAAGTATTTTAGCACATAAAAAGGAATAAGGAAGAAAATTCAGAAATTAAAAGTAGGCAAAGAAAATGTGGTACAAGGATATGCAACTTGTGAAATATATTGCCAGAAAATATATTGCCAGAGATCTAAATTGATCTCTGTGCATATGTCCCTTCTTTTTGGATACAAAACATCTGGATTAGGGTGTAATTTAAGCATAAGCTGTTAGAATAAAGGGAAATTTACAGTTAGAGACTTCTGATATTTTTCTCAAAGCAGCATGTGTCTGTGATTTCCAGAGACTGCCTTCTGGATATAATGAGCCACTGGTCTGACCCAGAGCAGAAATTTCTTTGTGGCAAAAGGGATGTATTTATGTATGATTTCATAATTATTCCTCTTGCTCATGCTGTAGATACTGTCTTTTTTTAACTGTGCTTGATAAGGTCTGCATACAGCCAGGTTTGTCTTGACTAGTGACCCTCTCCCCAGATAACAAAGGGGGAGTAATATTTTCACAGAATCATAGAATGGTTTGGATTGAAAATTATTTTAGAAGTCATCTAGGTTTAAGCCCACTGCCATGGGCAGAAATACTACCCACTAGACCAGGTTGCTCAAATCCGCATCCAGCCTGGCCTCAGGGATGTGGCATCCACAGCTTCCCTGGGCAACCTGTTCCTTACATTCCGACCTCCTAACATCTAGCCTAACTCTCCCCTCCTTGTATCCTCCTGTAGTTCAAAACCTTTCCTCCATGTACATATCAGTATCTTCTCATGCAAAAAACATTCTAAATCTTTTTGTAATCTCCCTTTGCTGAAAGGTCACAATGAGTTCTCCCATGTATCTGGAAGTACAGACAGTTCAAGATGCATTTCAGACTAATTTCCAACCATTAGTAGTGTCTTTCACAATCTAAGTTTCTTGTCACAGCAAGTACAAGGCATCTGCCAAGACCTCTGCTGCTTGCTATTAACTTTTCAGGACCAGAGGATCAGATCACTGTGAGGCTTGTCAAGTCTCTGCAGACAGTTGATGCTTTGGCTTAGAAGTTTATTTGGTTCTGCTCACTCATTGTAAACAAAAGGAAGAGTCTTCTGTCAACATTTCTTTTCATCATTTTATTCAGTAATTTAAATAAAATTCTAAAAATATCTAAAATAATGCACTTATCCCCAGATGTTGACACTCTTGCATTTAAGGTGACAAAATTTGTTGTAAAATTATTTTTATTGCGGTTTGTAAATGCACTGTGCTGTGCTAACTCTGTATTAGGACTTTAGGCCGTTAACAAACAAATGCCCATGTGTTTGACTAACAGGCTTTAAACTTTTGTCCCTTACCCTTTTGTCCCTCTAGAAAGTCCTATTATGTAAGAACATTCAGTGTGTATTTCTGTTGAAAGTGTGTACAGCACAAATGGTGTACCCCAGGATTCAGAATTAAACTGTGGTCAAATTTCAAGAGTGCTTCTTACAAATGAAAGAGTGGAATGAGGAAAATAAAGGAAGGTTAATAGAAAGAGACATAGCTATAATAAAGGCAGAGATGCACAATTTAAGAGATTTTGAAAAGCATTTTTTTTTTTAAGTTTTAAAAAAGGCTACTGCAGTTTCAACAATTTTCTTATTTGAGGGAATTGGCATTTTAGTGGTAATCAGGCTGGTAGAAACTGATTTGGATATATTGTGGCATAGTTGAATATGGTATTTCATAGATTCATAGAAACACAGAATGAGTTTGAATTGGAAGGAATCTTAAAGATCATGCACTTCCAACCTTTCTGCCATGCCCAGAATAACCTCCACTAAACTACATTAATCTAATCTGCTGCCTAAAGGCATTTAACTTGCCCAAAAGCCTCTGTATTTGCCTGAAAGCCATCATCTACCCAAAATAAACTTTTATACCTAACACGATAGGCGTTTACAGAATCTGCAAAACTGAATAGAAGATAATAGAAGACAATGTCCCTGAATCTACAGAGCACAGAGCACATGTCCCAGCAGCAGATAGCTTTCAACATGTCCATCAGTATTACTAAGCACACTGAGGTGCTATCTTTAAATAGATTTTTCTTAAGATAAGGCCTGAGTACAATAACAAGACAGATACTGATGTGGCTTAATTTAAAATAAAATAAAAATTAAAAGGGAAGAAAAACTCCAAATAACTAAAATCCAAGCGAACTACAACAACAAAACCCACACCAAAACCACAAAAGTTAAAAGTTACAGTATTACCAGCTGCAGCTGCTAAAACCGACTAGCAAAATAAGGTTAATCCCTGAGTTCAGAATGACAGGTTGAATTTCAGGACAAACAAGCCCTCCTGTGTTCTTTGGCCCAAAAACTCCCCCCTGCAATGATGTTCAGAATAAACATTCCCGACAAAGCTAAGTGCACGTTCCCTGCCCGTGCTAAGTCGGTGGAGCTGGCGGGCAGACATGTACTGATTCAGCTGAGCATGGAAAATGGACACTGTCATGGTGATGGCTCAGTGTCTGAACAAAGAACTTTTCCCATTTAAAAGTTAGCCTTTTCGTATTGATTTCAGCAGATTTAAGGTATAAATCAGATGAGTTTAGTGGAGGAGAATAAGGACTTTTGAATATATTCTGTTGCCAAGTCTCAGCCAAGACAATTTATTGCCTTATGTCATTGTTTACATCCAGAGGGCACAGGGAGTGGAAACACAGACAGTGACAACAGCTTTTATACTTGTTTTGCACCTTTTTTAACTATCTCCACAAAGCCAGGGCAACAAGTAGCAACTCTCACATACTAAATTTGTCCACTAATTTCAGAGTAACTCATGTTTTAAAAAATAAAGAATTTACAAAAGGTAATGGACTACATTTCTATATAACGCCTACATCTCTGCTTTATGGCGCAAGAGTAACTGTTGGCTCATAATAGTGTGGCAATTAAAGCATGTGTAGAAAGGGGAGATTGTGCCTCCTAAACACAAGTGCAGAAGTGTGTGGAGTGCAGGATTTAATTTTGTTTCACAGTGTTCAAAAACATCATAATGTGTAAACAGTTGTTTACATATCTGAAACTTTTACCTCAGTCTCTCACCATTTCTGTAAAACCTATATCTTCCTGTGTGCAGTAATGCTCAGCTACTTGACAGAGCAATAATTGTGCTGGGGAGCTTTGATCATACTGAAGTTTGGCAGTGGCAGGGGATCAGAAGAGATGCCTGGCCCCAGTTGCGTGATGTGCCCAGGGACCATTGGGCACAGAAGGTGCAGGATGTGGGGTGGCTCAGCAAGTCAGCTCACTGATTTTTGAGCTGTCTTTGGCATGTATTAAAGCATCCTGGGGACTGTTTTAAACAACTCCAGTTGGGAATAAGCCAAATGTAGTAGTATTCTGGCCAAGTCCCGGCACTCTTCTTTCTCCAGGGCCAGTCAGGATTGATGGTATATTAGCAGGGTTCACTGACTGCATGCCAGCAAGGGATGTTATAATGCCAAGAGAAATTTCAGCTGGTGAGATCTGAAGAGCTTCCAGGCTTTAAACATTGCTATATGAAGTTTATCTGAAAAACAAGTTCTGAAAGTGTGAGGTTCTGGATATCGTTTTAAAAATGAGAAAAAGATGGCAGAAGTAAAAGAGAGCACTAAGAAAGGGAATGCACTAAGAAAGTTCAGTAATAAGAATTGACTCTTGGAAAAAATAGCATAATTTAGACTAGAAAAGACCTCTAAGAGCACTGAATCCAACTGTTAACTCAACACCTCCAAGCTCCCCACTAAACATGTCCCCAGGTGCCACATCTGCAAATCTTTTAAATAACTCCAGTGAGGGTCTTCCCTGGGCAGTCTCTTCCAATTTTGGACAATCCCTTTGCTGTAGAAAATTTTCCCAGTATCCGGTCTAAACTTTCCCTGACACAACTTGAGGCCTTTTCCTCTTGCTCTATTACCTGTTATTTCTTAGAAGAGACTGACCTCCCACCTGGCTATAACTTCCTTTCAAGTAGATGTAGAGCAATAAGGTCTGCCCTGAGTGTCCTTTTCTCCAGGCTAAACATCTCCAGCTCCCTCACGCTTCTCTTATCAGACTGGTGCTCCAGACCCTACACTAAGGGCTTGTGAATAGTTATGAAGCCACTTTGGAGTAGCACTAGTAGCACTGGTTTGGTAAGACCAGTAAAGGCATCCAACAGCCAACCATGGCACAGAAGAAAATACTGAAGAGCTAAGACTGCTCAGTTTCTGCAGGTCCCCATAATCTATTTGCTGCTCTCTGGTGTTATGCTTAAAGCTAGATCATCTCCCTGTTCTAAATCCACCAGATCATTTCAAGACAGAAAAGATAATGCCTTGGAGATCTTTAAAATCTTGGAGGTTTTAGAAATATTTTGGCAGAATATGGAAATGGATTTCCAGTCACAGTGGTCAAACTCTATCCTAAACCTGCCTTGGATTTTGCAGTATATTCAGTCCTAGAGATCTCAGTTCCTTGCTAGTCTCTGTTCCTTTCCTTAGTCTTTTTATTGGAGAGCTGTTATGTCACCCTGCCCTTGAACTTATAAATATCTGAAAAGTAGCTACTCCAGTGATGTTGATGACCAGTTTATCTGTATCTTCCCTACATAATTATAAAGAGGGAGAAGGGGAAAGGATATTTTGTATATGTAGCAATCATATACTATAAATACTTTCATCTTGTTAAATGAATAAACTGGCTTAATCCCTTCTTATAAAATATGTTCTCTATCTGTGCCACACTTCTTTACACCTGTGTCTATCTTTAGGGAAATAAAAGATTTCAGCAACTAAACCTACCATAGCCTACCTTTGCAATTACTTCTGTACCCATATACTACTAGTATCTGAGCACTTGTAGCCTTAGAGTAGCTGACTGTTATACAGTGCTCCTCATTTTAACTTGGCAGATTTCATTGTTTGAACATTTTTTTCCCTGTAGTTCAGTACATCTCTCATCACAACCACCATGGTTATTACTGTTGTTGTTGTTATTATTTCAAAAGGCTGCTCCTCTTAACAGCTCTTGATTAACTATGACAGCAAGATAGCCCTTACAGGAGCTGATGTTCCAGCTCTTCCTGGCACTCCAGCTCTTCCTGGCAATGCCAGTACTGAACAGAGGGTAGTTGTTCTAAAAATCTGCAGCATGAAAAAGTAAGGGCTTAGAATCACTTTGGCATGTTATATATCATCTAAAGGGCTTCTTCAAGGAACAGATTTTTAAGGACTATGCTAATTAACATTGCCAATTGGCATTACAATTAAATAATTTGATTCAGTTCTGGAAGAGAGATGCCCTTTAACAGTACCGTCTGGTCAAAGCCATCATTATAATTGGCATTGTTTCATATGATTTTTGGACATTAACACACCCCTTTTCCTAACACCAGGCAACATCTCAAATAGATGTCCATTCTTTTACCACATTCTCTTTTAATTATCACTTTCTTTCTGCCAATGCTCAGTGGGAGTTAAACTGGGACCTGGTTGAGCCCTGGAGGATTTAATAGTTTTGTGATAATTCACTGAATAGTTTCTGGGAGCCTGGTGCAAATTGAAACCTGTGCTTCTGGGGAAAGACACCTCTGAGAGGCCATCATGCTCCTTGGGTAATGCAGGAAGCCAAACTTCAGCTTTGTGTCAGAAGATTATTCTCACATTTTTGAGGTTTCATTTTCAAGTTCCATGCTCCATTTTTTCATTTTCTTCATGTATTGTTTGTCTCTGAGTGGGATGAGCTTCTAAGGTAGAAGCCAGAAGATCTAGCCAGACTGTTGGTCTGCATGTCTGACTGATGCTGTATGTTTTATTAGATATGTCCCTAATAATTCTGCACAAACATGAGACCTAAAGGAATCATCATAACCTAAAAATTGTCCTCCTGCATGCCCCTCTTGTCCATTTTCCCTTGTAAATATATCACTAACAGTGTCTCCTTAGTATGGCTCACAAAGCTGTTCAGTCATGCTTTAAAAGTCAAAATATAAAGAATCAACTTCATTGCCTATTCTTATAATGACTCAATCTCCCTAACTTCTACTTTGAGACAATGCAGTTCAATGCACTCCTACTTTGCAATTCTCCAGAATTTTCAATTTTTATGCAGGAATACATATGGTCTTCTTTTCATATTTTATTCATAGATGTTGATGCTAATAGAAATGGACAGGAACTCTTAGGAATTTAGTGGGTACAGTTATCCCTGAAAGCTCATTCACTTTCCCTGTTGGCTTGACCCATATCTGGCAGGCAATTTTGGGACTTTGTGGCACAAGACTAAAGGACCCTTTCAATATATCAATGCTATGTGACAAAGCGATGCTCAGGAGTACTTTAATAAATATCAGTCTTGTGGTTTGTATAATTTTCATCACTTAATCAGAATTGTTCTTACATGTAGTTGTCTGGGTCAGATAGCTTTCTCTGCTTCCTCAAAAAGGTGAACTACAGGCAGCAAAATAGCTACTGTTCTGTCTTCCTAAAAATGCTGGTGGAAGGCCTTTGGAGGTCATTGGTTGAACTTTCCACCCAGACTGGGACCACCAGCACCACCAGATCAAGTCAGCCATGACTTTAGACAAATATAGAAAATCTACAAGGACTGGGATTCCATATCCATCCTGGATAACTCCTGTTTTTCACAAAGTTGAAGACTGCTATGAAATGTCTCTTTTGTCAGACTAAACAAGCTCAGTTCCCTCAAACTCACCTCATATGTCACTTGCCTTGGCTAGTTATAATCTTGGCAGTGTCTGCCACATCCCTTCCAATTTTTTCCCTTAAATTAGGGAGGTCTTAAACTGGATCATTATTTCAAGTGTGGCCTCACTGGGAGTAAGTAAAGGAAGATTCTTGTTTCTTTTATCTTGCTGTCCTTATGGAACAGTTCTGTTGTTTTCTCATGCAAATACACTGATTCATACTTCGTCCACAACAATCACTTAGGCCTTTTTCAGCATCCTTCATTTACATCAGTTGAATTTTACCTATTGTGATCATGCAACAGCTCAATTGTTTTACTTATTATTTGATCTTTTGTTCTTGTAAAGTAAAATGCGGTAACTTCTGCTTTTGTTAAACATGTGGCTTCCCTTAGCCTTCCCTTTTTTTTTACTGATAATTCTGTTCTAGACACTCCTTTATTTGCTCTTGCATAGCATTAAAAAAAGTCATCAATCTTCAGATTCCAGGATCTTCATGACTTACCACCCACTAAGACATAGTCTCTTAGATACCAGATAGAGAAATCCACCCTTAGAATTTATGTGCAATACCTTCAAAAAGGCATCTTGGTGCTTTTTAGCTGGCTCTTTGCAGGAAGAGAAAGATTTTATTGCAAAACTCTGTGAAACTATATAATGAATATTTGTATGTGTATATACAACCATCTATAAAGATACAAATCTATTCAATATAGTAGCAGTCTCAGATCGATTTCACAGTTAGCTCATAAAATGTCTGTGATGCCTCTTAAGGATGTTGTATTGGAAACCTTGTGTAGCTCTGGATCTCAGCCCTCTGTAACTCCCTCTCTGTCCATATCCCATTTTGGTTTCTCATTTCATCCTGAGACAATAAGCACTGTAGTCAGAAATTATTTTTTATGCTGTGTATATTTAGACACTGACTAATACAATTTAACCTGCTGCTTGAGCAGGTGTCCAGTCATTATCATCATAATAATGATAATGATAATAATAAACTCAAACAAGGCTAATTTTAGCAGACACCTGATCTTGGCTTTCTGAAAATTAGTCATTCAATATGCTTAATATCTAGTGTACAGTCAGCCTGGTTTTGCTTTGTCATACGTAACACAAGGATAAAGTATTTATGTGCTTCCCTGTAAATATATTAAATGGTGTTTTTATGTACCATACTGACAATTTCTTGTAACTAACAAGGCAAATGAGATACCCCTTTTCACATCAAGAGAAGTAAACTGGTCCTTTCTACTGTAGCATTAAGGGAGAAAACCAAACTGCCTCCAACTTTTACTGAAGCTGGGATTAAGATGTAAAACCTTGGCCCCTGCTCCCAGAAACTGAAAGAATAAAAAAAAAAAAAAAAAGCCTTCTAGACACAAAAATGCAGATTTTTATTTTTTTTAATATTCTGCAAACAAGCCAAATGGAGCTGTTCTAGGGTTCCCACTGTTTAACTGAATGGGACTTACAAGACAACTGGAAAGGAATGGTTTGCAAAGGCATGTAGTGATAGGACAAGGGGGAATGGCTTTAAAGTGTCAGAGGGAAAGTTTAGATTGGGTGTTAGAAATAAATCCTTTACTTTGAGGTTGGTGAGGCACTGGCAGGGGTTGCCAAGAGAAGCTGTGGCTGCCCCATCCCTGGAAATGTACAAGGCCAGGTTGGACGGGGCTCTGAACATCCTGGTGTAGCGCCAGGTGTCCCTGCCCATGGTAGGGGTGCTGGAACTAAATGATCTTTAAGGTCCCTTCCAACACAAACCATTCTACGATTCTATGACTCCCTTTTCCTCCAGGGAAGCCAGATGGTCTATCACAAGAAAGCATGAAGCCTAAAGGAAAAAAAAAAAAAAAAACTTGCTAGAAATTTCTCACATGGGATGTAAAGAAGGGTGAATGTGGGTAACTGATATTTAGCAGAAATTGTAATGGAATACAGGTTTGACTCTTCTTAAGTTCTTTTTACCCAAAAGTTTCCCTTTTTTTTTTTTTAAGACTTAAATAGAGCCATCAAACACCCCTATAAAGTAAATAAGAACTAGAGATTGTAGACTCACAAAATTATAGAATATCCTGAGTTAGAAGGGACCCATTAAGACCATTGAGTCCAGCTCCTGGCCCTTCTGAAGACCATCCCCAAGAGTCACATCATGTGCCTGAGAGCATTGTCCAAACACTTCTTGAACTCAGACAGATTTGTGCTGTGACCACTTCCCTGGGGAGCCTGTTCCAGTGTCCAACTACCCTCTGGGTGAAGAATCTTTTCCTAATATTCAACCTCTGCTGACACAGCTTCAAGCCATTCCCTTGGGTCCTGACACTGATCACCACAGTGAAGACACTGATCATCACAGGGAAGAGATCAGTGCCTGCCCCTCTGCTTCCATAGCAGTTGCAGACCACAATGATGCCAGTCTCCTGTCCTCCAGGATGAACAGACCAAGTGCCCTCAGCCACTCCTTATATGGCTTCCCCTCCAGAGCCTTTACCACCCTGGTGGCCTTCCTTTTGATGGTTTCTAGTGGCTTAATGTCTTTCTTATACTGTGGTGCCCAAAACTGCCCCCATCCCTTGAGGTGAGGCTGTCCCAGCTCAGAGCAGAGCAGGACAATCCCCTCCCTTGCTCGGCTGGTGATGCTGTGACCGATGCACCCCTGGACATGGTTGGCCCTCCTGGCTGCCAGGACACTGCTGACACAAGTTCAGCTTGTCATGTGAATAATATTTTAAATGCTGCCTTGAGGAAAATTTGGTATTTCAGTATTTTTTCACATCTTGAAATGTGAGCTGAAATAAACAAACAAAAAAATTATTGTCAAGGAATTGAAAGTTTAAAAAAATCACAACTTTTAAAGGTGTGATTTCCTGTCACATTTCCTTGCCTGCTTTCAGAAGTGGCTGGACTCCATAAACTTAGAAGCTTTTTTCCAACCTTAATGATTCTGTGATTCTATAATAATCATACATTTTTTAAGTGCAAGAGTCCAACACATTCTTTTTTGAGTCACAGTCTTTAAATAAGAAGAGTTGTCATGTTTCCTACCAATTTTTCCAATTACAAAAAGCTGTGGTTTTAAAGAATAAAATAAAAATTCCAGCTCTAAACTGTCCCCTAGCTCTGATCAATAAACTGAATCTACTTGGTAGATGAGTTAACTGAGACTGTAATGATATCCCAATTTCACTCTCATTGACGTAAAGTGAAAGTGACTCCATTAGAATCAATTGAGTTACATCAGCACATCAGCAAAAAGCTCCTTTAAAAGGTGTTGGATTTTGGCTCAGAAAGATCTTACTTACCACTAAATTAGAAGTTGATTATAAATCAAGATTGCAGTTGAAGAACCCATTCTCACAGGTTATTACTTTAACAGCTGATCTACCACAGTACTCTTTAGACCTATTTCTTAGCCTATAATTATGGACTGTATATATCTAAGCACCTGACTCCTCTGTAAAGAAGACAATTTCTTCTCAATCACACTGCTTAAAGTCCCCTTCTACTGTCTTGTTGCATAACCTGTTTCATAGATTTTTGTTCTTAGTCCACAATCAAAGGGAAGAAATGTCCTTTAGTCCTATGCAGCAAATAACATTTGGGAAAACAAAAATACAGTGACAGTGTTATATGGTAAGGAAGTAAGAGGTGATTTTACAAAGTTTTGGAAAATTAAAAATGAGCAGTGTAAATCAAAAAAAAAGCAGTTTTAACTGTCAGTTTAACATCAGTGTCCATACTGCATGATTCACTATAATGATAGTGATAGTGATAGTGATGATAGTGATGATAGTGATAGTGATAGTGATAGTGATAGTGATAGTGATAGTGATTGATAGTGATAGTGATAGTGATAGTTCAGCAATGATATTTAAAGGTTTGAAAGAAAAAGTTCTTATTTGGAAAGAGCGGTTGTTAAAAGCTTGTTTCCGAACTGCCCACAGTCCCCCCGCAATAGGAGTTGAGGGCATAAGGGTTGGTGGCTCTCGGGGTGGGAGAAGACAGAGGCATCTGCTCAGAGCAGAGCAGTGTCTCACCACCCAGGGCCCATCCCAACAACCTCAGCCAGTCCCAGATGCAGCCCGGTGATATTCCAGCAAGGCTCCTAAGCCCTGAAAATAAGTTCTTCATACCCAGAGTATCATAGGATACTAGGAACAGATCAAAGTCCCAGGAACAGATTTTGGACTGTACTTGATCATCTTGGGTGTGTTCTGTGCAGGCCCAGGAGTCACACTTAGTGAGCCTGATGATCCTATGATCTATGATCCTATCAGCAATGTCTAGTTGTTGCCTGGGATGAGAAACAAGTTGGGAGCAGAAGAAATCATTGCATGTCAGGATTCAAGGCCCCATGTGTACAACTGTACACATGCAACCATGGTGTTTGCTGCCAGTCAGATATGGGATTAGGATGGAGATTGCCTTGGGGACTTTCACCATCTGCAAGGACAGTTTCAGCTCTTTCACAGGCTCATCTCTGGGCCACTCAGATTCACCCTCTTCAGTATCAGTTCTGTCAAGCTGGTACTTACCATAGGCAGATGGTCTTGAGGCTGCATCAGACCAGCAAATACAGTCCTGGCTTTGGCTGTACCTGTGAACTCATCCTATGTGTTGCTCTATCCCAAAAGTTATGTCATCCCTAATAAGGGAAAGACCTTTCTTATGTCTTCTCCAGTGTTTGCATTGTGTGAAATACGTATATTGAGGGCCCTGGAGCATCTGATAAGCAATGTCTTTGCTCTTTTAAAAAATCGTATTGCCAATTGCAACTGCAAAGCATTGTTGACATACTTAATATGCTTCTTTATTTAAAGATAATTTATCAAATTAATATGATTATGATTTTTTTTTTCTTAAACAACTGATGCTATAACCTGGCCAACCCAGAACTTGTCCAGAAATAAACCTTCAAAACTCACTTTTATGATTCACAGAAAGTCTTGAAGTGCACTAGAAATAATTTAGCAGCACCTGTTCTAAACAGTTTTCAGACAGATGAGGAATCACATTAAATATCCAGAACTGTAAAGCATAATTCTTCTTTGTTGAAAATTAAACAGTGTGCTCTTCTCTGCAGTGTACTCTTATGCATACTTGTGGTATGTTAAACAGGTTGTTTGGCATCTATTGATGTGTTCCTTCTTCCCCGCTGTAGAAAACTACATTAGGACTCCATGAGAAGAAGTAGGAATTCATCCCTAAATGCAATGTTTTCTCCTCTGAAATCTAACTGTAGCAGCTACACCACACTTCAAGGGAGCCCTTAAACTGCCTCCCAGTAATCACAGGCAGATATTCTGCCATGCGGACCTCTTCATTCTTCCTGAAAAAGGAAGGATGTCATCCACAAAAAAAATCATATGGACTTTTGGGGAGCTTTAAAATGCTACACTCCTCACTGAATCTGTATTATTTCTTCTCATATGGCTTCAAGGTTTATATGCATTTAAAAGAACCTTTGTCCTTTGCAAGGAACCCATTTTTGCCAGTAATTCACTCTGCTACTCTGACCTTATTTGCTGATGGCATAATTTGTCATGCAACCCTACATAAATACACTACATCAATAACATTTTCTCAAGGCTATTTTCCCCTGAACCACACAAGAGCAAATTGGTTATTTTTCTTTTAAGCAAAGAAACAGACAGCATATAACTTTTCTTGTAAGACTCTAATGTAAAGCAAGCATGCAGACAAGGTTTGTTTTGGTTTTATTGCTATTTTTAAGATGAAGACAAGGTGGTAAACTAGAGCTAGAGTTCAGGGTTTTTTAAAATCTGCATTTGAACATGACCTTTTCCTTTCTTGTTCAGTTTGCACAGAGGAATAATTTCCAAAGTAGCGTGGGAAGGAACAATTAAAGTTAAATGTTAATTTTCAAAAATGAGGCCCAGCTTGCTTTATAGTTTCTGAATTGCCCCTGGAATACAATTCAGGCTCAGCCTCCTGGGGAAAGGCATTGGAACAAACCACTGGTGTAGCAAACAAGAAGGAGAATTATAACTTGTGAAATCCGACTGGTATTTCTGAATAATTGAGGCTTAAGGCAGCAGTGTTCTCCATCAAAGCTGTTTTTTTGCTATATTTTCCTTTAATGTAGATTGTGGACAAAGGGGCCAGGATCTGCACCCCAGGTGGCAAGGGCAGAAGATGCTGGAGTCTGTTTCTGTATAATAAGGCGAACCAGATGAGAATGTTCCATGTAAAGAGAACAGCTTCAGCATCTTCCTTCATCAGTGCACCACACACTACCAATTTACTTAACCAAACAGCACTTGGCACTTTAATGTTCTTCTTTTAAAAGTTCTTGGCTCAGGCAGATTTCGTCCTAGTGTAGGCACAGGACATCAGGACCAGAGGTGCTCAAATTTTGCACCCTTCATTCTGAGAGCAATTATCATGCAGATCTACTGTGCTCTCAGTTTGATATGTGCTTCCATGTGTGCAGTATCTGTAAGATCAAGTCATGCCTGTGATCTACTGCTTGTGGCTGAGACCTCAGCCTCCAGGTAGTCATAATACCTTAAGTGTACATAAGCTGTAAGCTGAAGTCTTTAATAAAAAGTTCAAACAATTTTTTTGTTCACAATGACTGGCAATATTCCAAATCACATCTGGAAGTGATAGATATTTCTCCATATCAATAAACACCATTCATAGATTTTGGTGGGCCTTAGGGAACACTCCAATTTTATTACAAGTTCAAACCACGAGAGCACCATGCATCAATTCCTACCCAAAGTGCAATAGTCAGAGTTGAAGAAAAGTGTGTGGTATCTTGTCAAACAAACATCCTGTTCTGGCTTTATAGTTTCTAATAACAAAATCTTCAGCACAAAATTTTGAAAGGGATTCCACAGATTAAAAATTTCCTTTTAATTATCTTTCTTTTTCTTGCTGAATTCAAATCATGGAATCATGGAATTGTTTAGGTTGTAAGGGTCCTTAAAAATCATCTCGTTCCACTCCACTGACATCAGCAGAGATTTCACCTACTAGACCAGTTTGCTCAAAGCCCCACCTTCAATGCTTCCAAAAGTGGAGTGTCCACATCTTCTCTGGGCAACCTGTACCAGCGCATCATCACCCTCAAGTAATGAATTTCTTTCTAATATCAAAGTTAAACTTTCCCTCTGCCAGTTTAAAGACATTACTCTTGAGGAACACACTCAGTGCAGGTAATATGGTGAGCAGCTCCAGTTGGAGCTGTGGGTTTAAGCTCCAAAGGTGGGAGGCTGATCCAAGAGGCTGTGAACAGCTGCCCCTTCACTTTACAAAGACACCTGTAGTCCATCCTGGTGACCACAACTCCAGAGTTCCCATGCTTGACATGTGAGGGGGAAAAAAACACAGGGGCTCCTTTGTTCCTGCATCCCTCCTTGGAGCCACCAGCTCGAGCTGTTTCTGTGTTACTGCATTGTGAATAAATGGCTTTATGGAACAAGGCATCAGAGCCCCTGCCATGGGAAATCTGGTGTCCAGCTGGTCAGGAAACCAGTGGGAGTGGGAGTGGGAGTGGGAGTGGGAGTGGGAGTGGGAGTGGGAGTGGGAGTGGG